>JARFIW010001700.1:11415000-11947768 GCA_036346225.1 Platerodrilus igneus | reverse complement strand
TGAGGGATCACTGTCATCTTACAGGAAATTCCGCTTCGCAGCACATCGCCAATGCAACATCCAATACCGGATGCCAAATTTCATACCGGTCATATTCCACAATTTAAGTGGGTATGATTCCCATTTTATTGTGAAGGAATTGGGATGCGATAAGGAGCGTGTTACAGTGATCCCAAATAATAAGGAGCGGTTCGTATCGTTCACAAAGTATGTGAGGTTATATGGCGAAGAACCAGACGTAGAGGAAGATGATGATGAAACCGATAATTGCACAGTACAGCTGCGATTCATAGATTCGCTGCGTTTCATGGCATCGTCCCTGGATAAGTTGGTGAAAAATTTGGAATGCGAGCAGTTTGTTGAGATGAGGAAGTGTTTCGACGACGTACAGTTTTCATTTCTACGCAGAAAGGGTGTGTTCCACAGGTATGTGACAGACGCTTCAGCGTTAAATAGGTCAAGTCTACCACCCCGAGAGGATTTCTATAATGATCTCACGAATGCTGTGATTTCGTTGTCTGAGTACGATCACGCTCAGAATGTATGGAACGCTTTCAACATATGTACACTCGGCGAATACAGCGATCTTTATTTGAAAACAGACGTTTTATTATTAGCTGACGTGTTCGAAAATTTCCGGGTGTGTGCTTGAAAACCTACGACTTGGATCCCTGCCAATATATGACAACGCCTAGTCTAAGCTGGGATGCCATGCTGAAACACACTGGGGTTAAACTGGATCTATTCACTGATGTAGAAATGCATCACTTTGTAAAGAAAGGGATTCGTGGTGGTCTAACTCAGTGCAGTCAACGATACGCTCACGCCAACAATAAGTACATGCACAATTTTAATTCTGAAGAGCCCTCAAGGTACTTGACGTATCTGGATGCCAATAATTTGTATGGATGGGCCATGTCACAACCGTTACCGATAAGCGGATTCCGGTGGATGAAAGAGAAAGAGCTTAACCTCCTGAAAGCCCACATCGATGACATATCTGTAACAGGGACAAGGGTACATCCTGGAAGTAGATCTGAGTATCCAGAAACCTACACGAACAGCACAACGATTTACCGTTTTGTCCGCAGACCATGGTACCCCAACACCATCCTCCAAGACTCGAAGCTGCTCGCCACGTTGCTCAACAAGATTCGTTACATTATACATTACAGAAACCTGCAGCAGGCGCTACGTAATGGTCTCCGGCTCACAGCAGTCCACCGGGTCATGGAATTTGACCAGTCTCCATGGTTAAAGCCCTACATCGATTTGAACACCACCCTTAGGACATCTGCCAGAAATGCGTTTGAAAAGACTTTTCAAATTAATGAATAACGCAGTCTTTGGAAAACGATGGAGAATGTCGACAAGAGGGTGGATGTAAAGATCGTACCCCGGTGGGGACACGATGGACAAAAATTGTGCGCGAGTGGACTTATCGCCCGCCCGAACTTTAACAGTAGTTTAGTGCTAGGAGAGGATTTGGTTATTATACAGATGGATAGGGTAAAAGTCACGTACAACAAGCCTATATATGCAGGTTTTTCAGTTTTAGATATTTCAAAAACCCTCATGTATGATTTTCATTATAACACCATGAAACATTTGTATGGAACCAAACTCTCACTACTTTACACAGACACTGACTCTTTAGTGTATAGTATAGAAACAAAAGACTTGTATAGTGATATTAGTGCAAACATTAACAATTTCGATACTAGTGACTACCCTCGAGACAACAAATACAATATGCCTCTTGTGAACAAAAGATCCCCGGCAAGTTCAAAGACGAGTTCAACGGCGACTTGGTGTTACAATTTGTTGGAACTAGGGCCAAGTCGTATTGCATTCTTAGTGAGAAGGACACGATTAAAAAGATCAAGGGGGTATCGCGTAGTGTGGTGGCGGGGATTAGTGTGGATAGTTTTAAGGACATTGTGTATAATAATTCTGGTGCCCTTATGCATAGCATGGTATGTATTCGGAGTAAAAAACACGTTTTGTACACCCAATTAATTAATAAAATTAGTTTATCGGCAGAAGATGACAAAAGGTACGTCATCCCTGGTAGTACTTCCACATATGCATGGGGCATAAGGATATTAGATAGTTGTTTATATTTTATTGTGTATATATAGTATGTGTTAGTTATAAGCATATCTACCTCCCCATCCTTAATAATTCCTTTCTTCCCGGCGATATGTGTTTACCTCCCGTGGTCTCGCCGGACGGTAAAACATATTGTTGGATTAACAACAATATGTCTTATTGACTGAAAACATGTTTCCTCTCTTTACTTTAATCTCTTTTATTACAGATTTATTTTAAACAACCCATTAATCTCTTTTTGTTACAGGTTAACCTGCTTGGATTCGGCTACACAGGAAATACTTTGTAAAAATTGTAATTAGTTTATTAAACTGTAAATCGGATAAAATAAATTATTAAACTTTTGTATGCTTATTATTGTTGGTTAAAGGACTGTAGATATTAAAAGGAGGGTGATTATAAATTGATCTTGGTAAAAATCTTAAAATTGGGGTAGCTCCTTGGGGTGATGCAATCTAAAAATTCCTAGAAATTCGGGTAGCTGAGACAAATCTAATCCTAATTAATACCAAACAAGATAGGTTTATCTCGAAAGATGCATTGGCTAGACGAAGAAAACTATTTGGTTCAGATGAAAGATAAAAAAAATGGTTAGTCGAAGAAAACTATTTGGTCCAGAATGTTAGCGGTAAAAAATCTTAAAAATAGGTTTATCTCGTGTGTGGAAATGTGGATGCTCATTTATCTCGAAACATAAAAAAAATTTAAGATAGGTTTATCTCGAAAGATGAAAATGGTTAGTCGAAGAAAACTTTTTGGTCCAGATGTGTGTGGAAATGTGGATGCTGGTGGAAATGTGGTCACAGGATCCTTGATTATACCCTACTAATAAGTAAGTCAAACATATATTACCTATCTGAAATACCTATTTTTATACTTTTTCATGTAGATCGACAATTACGGTGTAAATTATCACCGAAACGTACGGTTAATACAAATGATACACATTAATGTTTTGTGTTTAATTTTATGAGCGACTTTATCCCAAGATCTCACAAAAAAATTTTCTAATTTAACTACGCTCAAGAATGATTAAGAACCTTATATATATATATATATATATATATATATATATATATATATATATATAATATATAATATATATATAATAATAATATTTTATATACTTTAATCCTACCCTATGAATGATAGGCCTAGTATTTCTATCTCTCACTCCTTGTCTTATTTTAGAGCCTTGTTGAGTTATGCTACCAAATTTAACTTTAAATATTTTACACGGTTGCTGCACTTATAAATTTCACAGGGCCGTCAACCACGTAGCGGAATCTACCTAGGGTATGTACGTCCTAGGCAAACCCCTTTCAACTAAACACCCAAACAAATATCCAAGGAGTTTCCAAAATAATTTTAAAAGCCAAAAGTATCCCCAAACACTAGTTCCACTTATATAAATCTGATTATAGCACTGCGTAGATATTAAATACTAACACCTGGAATCCAGATACAGGCGCCGCCTTCTAGCAGTCCTGAAGCCAAGTGACCAACTGCACGCACCTCCTGAAAAACGAGTAACTTCGAACAACTGGTAAATCTTCTAACTATAAAATTACTACTACTGCTACAAACTTAATGTTATACAAATACTCTGATGTTGATTCAATCCAATTCCACTATTCTATCCTTTCTAAATGATAATAGTGCCGACGATAAATCCCTTTTCCAATTACTTTTCTTCGTCACAGAACTGCTACCTTAGACCTTGCTTTTCTGCATTCCAGTAGCACTGAATCTCTTTCTCTTCTCCCTGCTATTCGAGATATTTGCTTTACTGCATTCCAGTACCACTGAATCTCCTTCTCTTCTCCTTGCTATCCACAGATATCTACGCTGCTTTCCAACTTCTTCTACGTATACAATAATTACCGCTGCTTGATTTCCTTTACGTTATTTGTTAACTCCAGGTACAATTTAACTTTCAAATTTACTTGTAACGCTTTTCAGATGGAGTAAAACTCAGAACAGAACAAAAACACGTCTATTTTTCAGTAATACAAATTTTAAGTCACCTTATAAATACATTACATGTGATTTTCCAATGCTCCACCCAAAGGTACTACATTGGCCAGGAAGCGAGTTTTTTTTACCTGGAAAATTTTGAATTTTGCCGAATCCTTGCTGTTCCAAGCAAGGTAGGGATCTTTAACGTGCGTGACAACACTCACACACGGGACCTCCATTTTACCTCTCATCCGAACGAGGGTGTATTTTTGCGAAAAATGCTCGCCTAACATTTTTCAAGCGGACCGTGTCGGGATTCGAACCCGGGATCTTATAAATACAACCCGTCTCCCCTAGTTTCTGTTGCCATAACAGCTACGTATACGCACACTATGCAATTCATAATTATTAATCATTTTCGTGTGTAGACCTCTTGCTAAACTGAATGGTTTGATAATCCAGTGATTTGTCTATATTGAACTTTTTACAATATTGAAAATAGCTAACAAACTTCGGTGGTTCAGCTTTTAAATTGCACGTAACAGGCATTAATGTCTTATTCGGTAAACGTCCTGTCATTACATAAGAAATCTTTAATTGTTAAAACACATTCAAACTGAAATTGATTTACGAATTTTTCAGTAGTATCACTTAACTCCTCAAAATTTTTAAAACGCGTAGTGTACCACACAATTTTGCTATCTGTTTTTACATCCAAAAGGTTCTGAATACGCTAACTCCAAATTAAATTTTTTTATACATGCAACTATAACAATTAAAAATAAGTATGCAATGCAAACTTATCAACTAGCTTAGCCTGGTATCTGGCCGGTATACGTTGTGAAATGCAATGCAGTTTTGAAAGCTTTATAAATACATAAACGTGGAATAGTTGTTAATTTATAAACCAAAATACCTGAAACAAAATACTCCAAGAAAATCAAATATACCCCCATTATAGCAAGTCGTTTCAAAGCCCTATTTAAAACATTTTATAAGCCCGCCCCCTTCTTGACAGTATAATATATATATATATATATATATATATATATATATATATTGCTGTGTTAATTGGGTCATTTAGGGGTACTTAGGACCAAGAGTATAGCGCACTCCACATAAAATAAAATACATAAGGGCTTAGAAAACCACACAGTTTTCTGAAGAAAACAAGATATACGATGATTAGATTGGAAAGTAAATGACAACGCCCTATATATAAATAATAATCATAATTAATTCAGTTAATGAAAAATATTTTGATGATTTATTTGAATAAAACAAATTCGCAAATCGTTAAATAACATAAATGCAAGCTGAAACGCGACACGCGTGGATAACGCAACATTAGTACATTAAGAATCCTAATTAATACAAGCAGGTTTAATAATGCGTAGGATAGAAAACGCAGATAATTTAATACATACATTGTATTTCGTCTACGTAAGTAGAGAATTAAAATCGACACCTGATTTACTGGAAACAAACAAAACATGTTTATTAAAAATCAAAGTTCGCCAAATTTAAGCTGGAAAACAACAGGTTAGCCAATCTGAATGTTTATTATTTAATTATTTTATTTGTGGATATTCCATTGCACTTTGCTAAACTGGAAAACTTATGATTTGACATTTAATTAAATATTACAAATTTAAAGACTTTAAAAATTGCTATCATGATTACTTATGTGAGGGGTTGGCAAGATTTAATTTTGGGTATACGTTGTAAATTACGTAAATAAATGAGGTTACATGAACGTTCATCAAGCTTCAATTAATAATTAATAATACTAGTGATTTTGCTGACTTTTTGATCATCTTTGGTAATAATAATTATAAAATTTATTGATTCAATTATTAGAAGAAAATTACATTTAAGGAATTTTAACCTTTTCATACGTTGTAAATATTTTTGAGAACATTATAATAATTTGTGCTTTATAGTGTTTTGGTTTAAAGATTAAAACAGTATAGGTAGATGGTAGGTTTAAAGGCTTTGTTTGTCGCATTGTCGCAAGCTCCGTGCGTAATTCTAAAACTGAACAAGCCGACGAAATTAAAATTATATGTTAAAAATCAAAAATCGAGAGATTAAAAAATTTTTACCTTTTAATTCATAAATAGGGCGCATAGGGGTATTGCCACAGTATCACAACAATATATATATATATTGTAGTGGTTTTAAAGGGTTAAATTTAGGTATGAACAAGGCAATTTCAAACACCCTGTATAGAGGAAACAACCATAACTTACGTGCGAAATTTATTGTATTTAGTTTATTTAAAGTAACAAGTATTAACAAAATTTTACAATTAGTGATTAAAATTTAGTTAGGTTCGTAAAGAAAATAAATAGTATAAGCCAATGAAAATTAATTAATTAATTTAATTGAGTTTAATTGAAAGGGTTATAACGTCTAATACGCATAAGAGCATGAAAAATCGATAATGCCAAGGCAAAAAGCTTCACTAACAAATAAACA
Organism: Platerodrilus igneus; assembly: GCA_036346225.1. Lineage (NCBI taxonomy): Eukaryota > Metazoa > Arthropoda > Insecta > Coleoptera > Lycidae > Platerodrilus > Platerodrilus igneus. Next base: position 11,941,216 of record JARFIW010001700.1, on the reverse strand, counting down.
GACGTCGAATATAGGAAATACCTTGAAACGCAAACTCCTAGAAATGTTATTTTAAAACGTTCGTTAATTGAACACCTGCATGTTTTGGAAAGGTCATGTTCCCCTTATTTGCGTAGATAAAAGACAAGTTTCGAGGTATATTGTGGAAATGGTCCGATGTTTCGCATAAATGCTAATCAAAAGTTTCCTTAAAGCACAGAAGGGATGGACTATCAATGATATGCTTCGGAATGAGACAGGCATAATAGCATTTCACTTCGAAACGCACGTATTCAGTCCACCTGGGGTAGATATCACGCGGACAGTAATATCGATTTTCTACCACTCAAACAAGGTTAGAGGGAAACACATAATATGCATAAAAGAGGAATAAAGTTAATACATTCGGGGTTTCAAGACGTCACTGAAATATATCATTGGTCTAAATAATTAGTTGTACAACAGACGAACACGGGAAAATTGAATGCTGGTTTCTCGGAAAATATCCTATCAACGAGCTAAATATCGAAGATTTGGAAAACGGTTATAGCAAAATTTGAAGAACGAATTAGTTTAATTAGGTATTTCGCGTGAAGAGTGGCCTAGAGGTGGCATTTTAAATTGTATAAATACTCTAAGAAAATTAGCATTGCTCTCTTTGGTATTCTAATCGATCTCTGACTTCGCTCTTTGACTTCGTTAATTTGCATTGCTTACTACGTACAGAAATCTACTAACGAGCTTGTAAGTATTAAATTAAATAGTACAGTGTTAAATTGTTGGCCTCATAGTTTGAAACGCGGATAGTGTCGGGTTGAAATTTAACTGAGGTGCAACAGATATTTTAACAAGCTCGTAAAGTAAAATAACGTAAATTAGATTATGCAATTATAAAATAAGTGTAATATACTAGGATTTTGATTTGGATGGATCTTGAATGAATAGCATGCAGCACAACTTAGATGGTGTTCATGTATAAGTAGCTAGAGGCGGCAAGCAGAGCAGAACCACAAGATCGATGGTGCAGGAACTTAACTACATCGTCAACAAAGATGGAATCTTCAAGTTTCCAGGTAACGCATTAGAATTTGCTGGTTTGTTTTAAACTGTGGATATTATTTGTAATGTGTGAGAGTGAGCTTTGATGGTATTTTTCGTCATTTTGCGTATTGAAAAGAATACGTATAACTAACTTTTATTATGGTATTTGAATATAAATCTAAAGGTGTATATAAAGCTTATTAACATTTCTCGTGAATTTAAAATTTTATTGTTAAGAGTACATGGTTTTTTTTTGTGTTTGTAGTAAGAGTATGCAAAGTAAAAAGCATACATTAAGAAAATAAACTGGGTTATTATGAGCTGACCATACTCCAGAGTGTACTAATTAGAAATAATTTATAAATAAAAAAGAAAAATAAAGTATTATTCAGGGCCCATTTACTCCTGTTACATTCAATGTGTTTGATATTTCAATTTAAAATTCTGGACTTTACAAAGATAGAATGTATTGAGATGTAACTTGAGCACCGATATGTAAATAATCTTGAATTATTATTTGTGAATAGTGGTAAATAAATATTGTATGATTGTTGTAGTATTTTGTGGTTTTATTGAGAGTGTGCGTGAACGATAAAGAGTATGATAGTAAAACTAGGTATCCAAGAGGAGGCCCAACTGAGTTAGCCAGGGAGCTGTTAAAGTAATTAAGTTGATGGAAGCAGAAGCAGGGTAAGAATTATTTTTTTTGAAAATTCTCCTTTTTGTGAAATTTATGACGATTTTTGGTAAATTAATAAATTCTCGAATGTTTCTTTTTTACTCGGGAGAGGCTTTATAGAGGGGTTACACGGCAATTTATGACGCCCAAACGTTGGGGCTCGAAGGTTTTTTTTTACTCTGGTGAGGCTTTTATCAGGGTTACACGGCAATATATATATATATATATATATATATATATATATATAAAGGAGGCATTCTCTCCGAAAATAAGAAATTCGAGAGAGACTTTTAGTTGCTTAGATCTGGATTGCGGAAGAGCCCTACCGTGGATCAATTGATTGGGTTATGGTATATCTGTAACAAGTTCGCGAACGCGTTAAGTGTATCCATAGGAACAACAACGTTTTTCCGAAAATCTGTACGAGGAACTGGATGCACAACTAACTATTTTTCCTGCACTTGAACGAAAATTTTCGATATGTAGTGTAAATCTTTAAGAATAAGGTAGCAACAAATTTATTAAAAAATGTTCAATACGGTTGTAGCATTCTGATATTCAATTGTGGAAAGAATGTTCAGCGTAATACGAAATGTCTGAACAGACGAAGAAAATTGTCTATGTCTAGAGTGAACTTTGCATATTTTTACTTGCACCGAGTTCAAGAATACTGTATCAGGCAATAGGCAGTGTTAAGGCTTTATAAGTATTTTGTTTGTAGTTGTATTATGCCAATCACAATTAATTTAAGTCCTTAAACTATTCCCCAGCTAGAACCCCTCCATTATCCCTACCTTTAGTGCAACGACATAAAAGGGTTGGTAATTTACGAGTGGACGACTATTCAACTTCGTGCTCGCTTCCGTCTTTGGTTCGTGATTTAGTTCGGTGCATCGAGCATCAATAATTAGCAACAATTAGTGAACATTATACAGTCCATAATTATTTGATAGCAGTGCAAGTACAATCAACAACTACAACCAGTGAAAGGTAGGTGATATATTCCTTTAAAATATCATTTCCTTTGTGTGATTGTAAATGCAAATTAACATTTTTGGTCCTTCGAGCCGGATATTTTGCTTATTAATTGGTTTATTATTGGCATTTTTGGCATTCATTTTAACTACATTGTTAATTGATCTTCGCTTAAATTAGGGGTTGACCGCATTTTAGAATTAAAGTGTAGTCACACCACCAGTATCATAGTCAATTGTTTAAACTAACCTATAGTAGATGCAATTTTGCATTAAATTTGAAATTTTGTACTAATACAGAATCTTATAAAGCCTAAAAATGACAAATCTTTGTAAATTTTAGGGATACTTTAGCGTAAGAATTTGTGGTCAGAAAAAAGGTGTAGTTACTTTAAACTTGTAATTCAAGTTCGCTAGAGAATTCAGGTATTCGTAAAACCGGGTAGAATAACCCTTTGCTCATTGTTATATTGAAACTTGCAAGCTCCCGTTAGGCACGTTGTAGTAAAAATTCTTTGCTTAACAGGTAGTTCAACATTACCCTTGGTATATCCTATTATTAGGTGAACAAAACCCTTCGTTTTTGTAGCTGAAATCAATATAAAATCGATATTAGTAACCTTGTTCGTTAGGATGGCACATATTTCATCCGATAGGTTGATTGTAGACTTAAAGGCCGCACTTGATAGATTATCTGATATATCTGATGCGATATATAAATTGGAGCATATTAAAGGCAATTGTATTTCTGTTAATATTATGGCTGAAAGCGCCTTTGATATCAAAAACGATGTAGATACTGCTTATAAAACGTGCATCTTGGATGAGGACAACTCGGAATTATTAAATGAAATTACAACACTAAGAATTGAAATAGATAGGTCTTTGTTAAACATTAAAATTATTAAAGCGTAGTTTGATAATATATCCACTGCTGAAAAAGGCTTGACTAAAAATATTACTGGCATTGGCTCGTGTAGCAATATTCGATTTCCTCGTATAGAAATGAAAAAATTTTCTGGAAAAATAGAACATTTTCAAGAGTTTATTCAATTTTTTAATAATTTAGTTCATGAAAATAATCAATTGCTACCGATCGAAAAGTTCTATTTTTTAATTGATGCGTTGGATTTTAAGTCTAGAGAACTCATTAGACATTTGCAAATTTCGAATAATAATTATATGCTAGCTTATTCAATTATTGTGGAGAGGTTTAATTCAAAACGTTTAATTGCAAACACGCATTGGAATGCTTTAGAATCGTCACCAAAAGCAAAATTTAATTTACATACACATTTAAGAGAATTGCTTAATTGCTTTACGGAAAATCTATCAAGCTTACGTCAAACTAAGATTGATTTGCTCGACTTCGTATTGTTTAATTTGTTATCAAAAAAGGTAGACACAAATCTTTTGAAAACATTTGAGTTAGAAAATACATCAGACATTCCATCTTATGATCAATTAAAATTATTTATAGAAAAACATTGCAAGGCATTAGAAATTAGCAATATGGTTGTTTCCGATACACCGTCCAAATTTAATACGTCTATTAAACAAACCATATCATCTAGTGTACCTTCTAAACGTTCCTTTGAATATTCAAAACCCCAAGTTCGAAAGTCATTCGTAACAACTTCATTCACTCAGAAATGCAGTTTTTGCAATGGTACTCATAACTTACACCAATGTGAAATGTTTCTGAATAAATCGCCACAAGACCGTTATAACTTTGTTAAAGACAAACACTTATGCATTAATTGTCTTCGCAACTCTCATATGGTCACACGCTGCTCTTCCAAACTTGTTTGTAAAAAGTGTGCAAGGGGTCATCATACTTTATTGCACTTTGAAAACCCTACAGTTGCACAGAAACCTGCAGTCACTCAGGCAACAGATCAACTTCCCGAACCCACCTGCAACACTACTACAAGTACGTTGTTATCATCTAGATCGTCCAACACAATGACGTTATTAGGCACCGCAAGAATTTCAATTACAGATGGGTTTGGTAAAGTTCAGACAGTAAGAGCACTTGTAGATAGTGCATCAATGGAAAATTTCATGACTGATAAGTGTTGTCGACGCTTAGGTTTAAGAAAATCGAATATTTCAATGAAGGTTGAAGGCTTAGGTCTATCTGCTTCCCATGCGTATGGTCAAGTATCGTGTAAAATTAGTCCTCAAGGTAAGACTGTTCCAGAGTACAGTATTGATTGTTTTGTTTTACCAGACATTTGTGGAACCCTTCCTTCATCAAGGATCTCACCAAATAGTTGGCCTCACATAGTTGGATTAGATTTAGCAGATTCGGACTTCGACAAACCTAGCCATATCGATTTATTGTTAGGTGCAGATTTGTTCGCGCGTGTTTTATTAAACGCAACTCGCATTGGGTCACCAGAAGAACCCGTGGCAATTCACACTACCTTTGGGTGGATATTAACAGGAAGGTTCTTTCTTCTGTTACATCTCGTATATCATTAGCTGCACTTGTAGAAGATGCTAACATTACTCGATTTTGGGAACTGGAAAATATTCCAGATTCTAACAAATTATCTCCTCATGCGGAAATTTGTGAAAGGCATTTTGTGGACACTCACAAGCAGGATGACACCGGTCGTTTTATTGTTTTGTTACCTTTCAATGGTCCTGAACCGCTATTTGCTGGCTCTCGGAAATAGCACTTCGAAGATTTCTTTCACTAGAACGCCGTTTTGGAAATAAATACTCAACTGTATAATTCGTACAGAGAATTTATGCAGGATTATATCGATAGTGGTCACATGTCTCGTATTGTATCGGATTCAACTCGATCGTCTACATTATCGCCGGTATATTACATACCACATCACGCCGTGTTCAAACCAGACAGTACAACTACAAAACTTCGTGTCGTATTTGATGCTTCAGCCAGCGCTCAAAGTGGAGGGTCTTTAAATGATCATTTACTCGCAGGGCCCTCTCTTCAAAAAGATATCATGGAGTTGTTATGACACTTTCGTTTACATTCTGTAGTTTTAACTGCGGACATTAAGCAAATGTATAGACAGATTCTTATTTCTACTAGCCATCGAGACTATCAACGTATAGTTTGGAGATTTAAGTCCTCGGAGTCTGTTATCGATTATCAGCTAAACACTGTTACATACGGCATCACATCATCACCATTTCTAGCCATGCGTGTAATTCAAGAACTTGCAAAAAGTCAATCGTTACGTTTTCCTATTGCTTCCAAGATTTTAGCGTCGGATACGTACGTGGATGATTTGATTACAGGGTGTGATTCGATAGAGGATCGCAAACGACCCGTGTATGAATTAAACCAAATTTGCCAATCAGGTGGTTTTATGTTGCGAAAGTGGAATAGCAATGTGCCAAGTGTCATTGGCCATTTACCTGATTCCGTTCGGTATCAGCAAGCATTTTTGTTTGAAGAGGTAAACAATACGTCTCAAAAAATTTTAGGACTGCAATGGCAACCATTGAGTGATGTGTTGTTTTACAATCTTAATATCGTTGATCGGCCTTGTACCAAAAGGAATATGGTATAGGAAATTGCAAGGATCTTTGATCCTCTGGGGTTATTATCACCATTGGTCTTCTTCGCAAAACATTTGATTCAATCTGTATGGATATTAGGAATTGGTTGGGATGAACTTCCTCCCCAACAAATTGTTTTAAAATGGAATCTGTATCTTCAAAAATTACCCGAGTTATTGAAAATTGAAATTCCTCGACGGATTCTTTGCGATAACTATCAAACTGTACAAATTCATGCATTTTGTGATGCATCGGAAGCTGGATATGCAGCAGCAGTTTATCTCCGCTGTGTCGATGAGAAAGGGAACATCCAAGTATCATCGGTCTGTGCCAAATCTAAGGTCGCACCAACCAATCGTATATCATTACCTCGATTAGAATTGTGTGGTGCAGTGTTGTTGTCGAACTTGGTCGAGTATGTGCAAAATACGTATAGAGATAATTTAGTATTGGACGATACATTTGCGTGGTCAGATTCCACGGTAGCATTAGCATGGATTCGATCTTCGTCGTATAATTGGAAGACATTTATTAGTAATCGAGTCTCGCATATCCAAGAACGAGTGGCTCCATCATCGTGGCATCATATTAAATCACAGGATAATCCTGCTGACTGTGCATCAAGAGGATTATTAGCTGCTGAGCTTGTTAATCATCCTTTGTGGTGGACGGCTCCATCATGGTTACTATTACCTAAAGAGAATTGGCCTGTTCATATGGAACCAACTCTTACAGATCACACTCAGATGCACATTGAAAAAAGAACTTTATCCCTTAATATACACGTTGCAGATCATTTCGTAGACTCGATGGTAAATCAATTTTCAGATTTGCGAAAAATATGCAGGATTCTGGTATATATTTGTCAGTTCATTCGTAACTTGAAAGTTCGTGCAAATTTGGATATTGGAAACTTATAGCCTTTTTATTAATTATGGGATTTTATTTAACGAGAATTTCCAATAATCGAATAGAGCCCACGGCAAGTTTTGATGGAAAATGGCCCAAAGTTGTGGAAATCTCAAAGGCAAAGCGGCTAGTCGAACTATATGCTCTGGGTGGAACATGAGCTGTGGGTCAGGGTTGGATTGCGACCAAAAATATGAAGAATAAGGCGCCACCGTATTTTTCTATACAGAGAAGACCTTACTTAAGTCCCTTGTACAAGGCGAATGCGGAAACCTTTATTCTATAACCGCTATACAGTTTATTAAAGACAACATAATCCCTAAAGTTTCTTACCTTATGGCTCGACTTTGACTTTAGTAATTCACTGCTACACCTGTGAACAAATTAAACAAAGAATAGCACTGTTTGTGCATTTATACTCAAAATTTTAAAATTCAAATGGAATCAACTTTCATTCATCCTAATTAAAAAGAATAGTCTTGTTCAAAAATAAAAATCTATTCCTCTAGTATTCAAATATGTGCTTTTTTTTACAAAATATCCTTTTACTTTATTATATTTTGATTAATTTAATTTGTGAAAATTATTTACAAAGGCACTGGATATAGTCAGTACCAATCAAGTTAAATGTGGTTATTTCTGTAAGAAATAACTAGCCAATGTTTTTTAACAAGTTGATAAAGCATAAAGTTGCTTTCTAAACTGTTACTTACTGATAACAAAAATGTTAGTTTGGGTAGATCTACCATAACCTTACAATAATTAATTCCAAATAGTTATTAATGAAATAGCAAACATAGAAGTTTAATTTCTAATTTTTCTTAAATAGAAGAATTTACTTTCTCTAACACGTAATGACATCTTCCGTAGTTTTAGTGAATTAATAAAAGATTTAGATAAGTAATAGTTACAGATTCCTATTGCTTAATATTGTAAAACATATTCACAGTCTGTCCTTGACCTATTTTGAAGTTTAAATACTTGATTAAACCAAAAAATTATCTAATTGCTATGTCCATAGTTCAGCTAACATACGAAAACAAATTTCTACATACCAAAACTCCATCTGTTTGAAAAATACCTGCTAGGAATCTTGCGTCAGCATTAAAATAAGGAAATTTCCAATTTAGAACAAATAATTTTACTGCATACTGAAGCTCCACATTACTCGGCATCCATTTTGAGTAATTAAATTTCGCCAGGTTCACACTTGAACAAAGCGTAAACTCCTATATTTTCTTCTTGCTTTTAATTAAAATTACGTTAAACCAGACTCCTGATTACCAATCTGCATGTTAATTTAAAGTTGCTTTATGTATAAACTAAACCACGAAAATTATCAAATGTTGCATGTTAATTTAACTTGAATACTATATGTAAAATTTCATGTTATATATAAATAAAGTTGCATTGAAAATCTTTACTTAATATGGTTACAGAATCAAATTTTACTTACTGTTACCAACGGCCCTTCAACCAAAAAATTTCACGTCATCTACTAGCTGTTCCAACAAGTGGAAAATCAAAAGTGCCTTTTGGAGATGACATTCTCTCCTCTAAGAACAACTTAATCCGCACGTGCTTCCAACACGAAAAACTGCAAAAAACCATTGTCCTCGGATTCAAGGAACAAATCGACCTGCTTTCACCACAGCTGTATTGGAAGTGTCCGGGGTCAAGCGAGTTGCTACCCGGCAACACAATTACTTCACAATTTCGTAATAGATGCAGCTCTAGGAATGAAACTAAATTGAAACTTTATTTTGTCACCGTGGAAATTAAATTTTAATTTGAATTGAATGCTAATATTTTATTGGGCAATAGGTAACATTTAATTAGTGGATTGTATAGCATTATTATGCATTATATTGTTTATTATTAAATAAAGAGATTAAATATATGAACACATCTAGATAAGTAATAAAATCGTTACAAACTTAGAACAATTATTGGTCTCCCCCGAACAGTATGCACTTCATTTATTAATAAAACGGGTTCAAGAACAAGTTTTCAGTCAAGACATTGATATCATTCGAAAGGGAAAACTTAGTAATAAACAACTTCGACCTCTCAGTCCTTTCCTTGACAGTGATGGGTTGTTAAGGGTGGGCGGCCGGTTGCGAAATGCAGACGTATCTTATGATACAAAATTTCCTTTGCTACTTCCTCGGTCACACCGGGTGACAGAGCTCATTATTCGAGATTGCCATACGAAATATTTACACCCTGGACTTAGAACTACTCATTTTTTGTTAGTACAAAATTTTGGGATTCTGTCTGCAAAAGGGCTATTCAACAGTGCCTAAACTCTTGTATTCGATGTTTTCGTCAAAACCTATTTCGCTATGCCCTCCTATGGGCGACTTGCCCCCCGCTAGACTTACTGCCGGTAAAGCGTTTCTTCATACTGGGGTAGACTACGGTGGACCCTTTTCTATCACCATGAATCGTATTAGAGGTGCCAAATCATTGAAAGCTTATGTTTGTTTATTTGTCTGTCTTAGTACAAAAGCGATACATCTGGAGTTGGCATCAAACCTATCTAAAGAGGCCTTTATTGCAGCTTTACGGCGGTTTGTAGCACGCAGAGGTAAATGCTTGCAAATTCATAGTGACTGTGGAACAAATTTTATCGGAGCATCTCGGGAACTAATCGAATATATGAAGCAGTCATCTGAAACGGAAGGTATTTACTTTGTTTTTAATCCTCCGTCGGCTCCTCACTTTGGGGGAATGTGGGAAGCTGGGATAAAATCTGTAAAGTCCCATCTCAAGAAGGTGGTAGGCGAACAAATTCTCTCGTGCGAAGAATTTAACACCATTCTAGCTCAAATTGAAGCCATATTAAACTCCAGACCTTTATGTCCAATGAGTAACGATCCCACTGATTTTTCATTCTTGAGTCCTGGTCATTTTCTGAACGTAGAACCAGTGTCTGTCATTCCCGACCCTAATGTCGTAGATCTGACACTATCTTCCTTAAATCGTTGGCAACTGGTTCAACGTATTCAGCAATCATTTTGGAAACGGTGGCATTCGGAGTATCTGCACACACTTCAACAGAAAACCAAATGGTTTTCTGCTAATTATTCGTTAATGGTGGGAACGTTGGTGTTGATTAAAGATACTCAAGTGTCTCCATTACAGTGGAAAATGGGACATATACATACGTTGCATTATGGAAAGGACAATGTTTGTCGTGTGGCTACCGTGGCAACATCCCAGGGACTAATTAAAAGGCCCGTGGTAAAATTGTGCCCTCTCCCCATTCCAGGGGCAACTTAGTATTATAGTTAGTATATTAGGGTAAGTTAACTTTTAAATTTACGGTTATATATTTTTTTTTTGTTCGTTTAGACGCACTTAGAAAATAAGTTCCTAATACTTATTTTGGTGGGCGGTATGTTAAGGCTTTATAAGTATTTTGTTTGTAGTTGTATTATGCCAATCACAATTAATTTAAGCCCTTAAACTATTCCCCAGCTAGAACCCCTCCATTATCCCTACCTTTAGTGCAACGACATAAAAGGGTTGGTAATTTACGAGTGGACGACTATTCAACTTCGTGCTCGCTTCCGTCTTTGGTTCGTGATTTAGTTCGGTGCATCGAGCATCAATAATTAGCAACAATTAGTGAACATTATACAGTCCATAATTATTTGATAGCAGTGCAAGTACAATCAACAACTACAACCAGTGAAAGGTAGGTGATATATTCCTTTAAAATATCATTTCCTTTGTGTGATTGTAAATGCAAATTAACAGGCAGTTATTGAAAGTACCAGCATCTAATGCTAGGTGTATTAAACAAGATTTTGCTGTACTTAGGTTTTATTATTTTTTTCGTGGTCTCTTGTCTAACAAAATACTAATTATTTTTCAGAGTCGCTTTTTTAATGTTGTCGGTTTTTTCCAATATATCTGACAACTCTAGGGACAAGTGTTCATTTTGTGGAATGGACAAGGTGGTCATGAGCGCCGCCACTACACATATATTACATTTAACTACGACAATATATGACCAAAATTTACTAAATATTCTGTAATGTTTTCTGCTAACGAAAGTTTGCTAAACCACGTTTAAAGTCTTTCATTTTATACTTGGGTACGAACCAATCCAATGGCATGATATTTTTCTTAGCTGCATTAAAGCAAATCGTGAGAATGTTCATGATAGTCTTTCTCCGGTAAATATACGACGTGTGTTTCACATCCTCACAAGTGACAAACGAAAAAATATGCTTCGTGATTGTTGGTAGTAATCACGATTCTAGATATTTTACAAGCGAGGGCGGACAAACCGACCAAATAAAAAGAACACGAATGTAAAATTTTTATTACTAACATTTACCTTTCTATAATTAAAATTGAAGTTGATAAACTTTGTTTAACACAAATCATGAATTTCAAGTGTTTCCTTATCCCAAAAGCTTTTAAACCAAGATACAAAACTACATGGATTCTTGGTAATCATTAATTATTATCGTTGGGCTATAAAAACAAGTGTCCACATATGTTAAATTTATTATGTTATTAAGTTAAAGTACTCGTAAAACTTGGCTACACATGAAACCAGATTCCTTGACAATATATAACAGTTTTATTATCGATACTAACATAGATTCATAAAATATCCGACTATTTATATCACTTAGTGGCGTGGATCATTTGACACAAGTTTAATGCATCTATAACATGTTAATGGACTTACAATAACCAAACATATAATAAAAGATTAAGACCTCCGGAGATGACGCAAGGTACTTTACATCAATGTAATGGATAACGTATCGAAACCTGTAGTCTTTTCATTCAGCAACAACCTAAAGCTATAAATACGACATGAATTTTATCAGTACCAGTACCGAATAACTACCTTGTTTATATTATACAGTAAGTATTTGATCAGAAGACTTTATTACAGGTAAGTACCGGGTAGTGTAAATCCATTCTCCTGCAGGCTACAACCATACTTACGTTACCGTACACGCATTGAAAACGCCTAAGCGATGGATGCGTTATTACTGACATACTGCATTGCAACGACGTGTAAATACTATTCAAAACGCAATTGTTGTAAAAAATATTAGTAAAATGCAGTTATTGAAATTAGATTATTAAAATAAAATAATTGTCAGGATTGCACCATATTTTTTTAAATAAAAAGTACAATGAGAAAACCACGTAATATCAAAACATGCAAAACGTTTTTAGCATTTCAAAATCTAATCGCTTTTTATGGTCAGTTTATCTTCTGAGATATTCTTAGATATATGGATTTTGTTGTTGAATGCGAGTAGTATAATATCTATACTATTATATACAGACAGGGCCGGCTGGGGGTAACACAGGGCCCAATTAGACTCCCTTTTTATAGGGTTTATATATAATCATGTGTGTAACCTAACGCTGTGCTTGCCTCTACCCCTACTAACTCCGAATATTTGTTCAATACTGATTGTACCTCTTCTAATCTTCCGTCAGGACATTTAATTTTGTCGATCTCTTTCATCTCTCCCTCATCTAACTCCATAACATTAACACATCCTCTGTGACCTCATAACTTGCCTTCCAGGGCAATCCTATCTCCAATCCTAACTACTTTCCTTTCCATATCTATAATTAATCCTAACTTTACCATACAATTGACCCCTAATATCACTTTAAATTTCAATCTTGGTACAATTATGAATTCCTGCTCACAGCTTACTGAACCTAATACTTTCAATATTACCACGCTATTCACTACAGCAAATCGCTTTTTATTCGGCGCTACCAGATGACTTCTTTTTATAGGCATAATCCTGTCACATACCTTTTTCTTAATTTCGTTGACGAATTCTTCCGATACTAAACTCGCATCTGCTCCAGAATCCAGCAACGATCCTAAATTTTGATCAAAAATTTTAACCTCTATTATTGGCAAATAAAAATTTTTCTTAATTTCTGGCTCAATTTCTTCATCAATTTTTAAAAATTCCCTAGGATGTTCGTACTTGTACACAAGTAAATCTAGTGGTTTGTTCTTGTTTAAAAATCCTGGCCTTGTCTACTTTCACTACTAGGTTTTTGTCCTTCAACTACTTCAGCATATGTCCGTGGCGTCTCTACCCTATTTGTCCTCTCATTTTCTGTAACTGGTGTCGTCGTCTGCATCCCCCTCATGTCCTGTGAACTATTTTGTCGTTGTACCATCGGTCTCGGTGCGGGTCCTCTACCTACACTGTTGCTTCGGAAGAATATCCCTTTTTATTCCCAGTTCGGTCTTGTATTAGAATTCGTCCCCCGTCTTTGATCATTGTCCCTTCTGTTCTCAAATCTAACCGTGTTAACCTGTCTTTCTCTATTCTCGCGAGGTCGTCCACTACTCACGTCGTCATACCTTTGCAGGTACTCTAAAAACATTCCTTTATCTATTATATTCTGCAACGCTACGTATTGCCGAACCTCAACCTCGAAGTGTCGTGAAAGGTATTTAATAATTTGCCTGTCTGTCAACGGTGGGCTTAATTGTTTAGCTATGCTGTACTTGCGTATAGCATACTGTACCCTACCTCCTGCATATTCACCTTTATATTTTCCTGTAATTAAGTCGTCACGTACTTGATCCTGACTGTGATCGTTCCAGTAATGTTTTAGAAATTTATCCTCAAACTCACTATATGTTTTTATTTCCTGTTCTATAAGATTGTACCAGGCCTCAGCATGGTCTTTTAATAACGCCTTTACTATATTTAGTTTAGTCTGTTTGTCAAGTAAATTTCTTACTAAGCTCCTAACACTATTTATAAAAATCTGCGGGTTTACTCTACTATCCCCGTAAAATTTCATTTATTGATCTAGTGACATATTGCTTGTAACAAATCTGGGACCATCCCCAATTAAGGTCGACACATTCTGTTTGATGCCGCTTACCTCTCTTTCAACTCTTCCTAAATGATCTCGACATGAATCTGTTACCTCCATCATCGTTACATTTATTTCATCTTCACAGAAGATTCTTGCTTCAATCCTCAATTGTCCCATTTCATGCCTCACACCTCTTATATCTCGTTCATTCTTATCAACCCTAGTTTTCGCTTCCCCCATTTTTACTGTTAAACTATTTTTGAAATCCGAAAATTCCCTTGTAGATTTTCTATTTTCTCCCCTAATTCCTGGCTCAGTTGTTCGAATTTTTGATTCGATTCTTGTCTAACTCCACTCAACGTTTCATTCATTTGATCGAACTTCCTATTTGATGCTTCCCTACTTAAACTCATTTCCTCTAACATTCTCATCATCAATTCATTGCCAACTTCTCCCAACTCTGTCCTCGACTGATCCTTGCTTGCTCCTGCTTTCTCCATTTTTCCTGATTTTATAAGTAACGCGCTATCGTCACTTCCAATTTCCACCCCTTGACTTCTTAGCCACTCCTTTCTCTGCATACGTTTAAATCACTTCCACACACACTCAAAAATATTTACAAATTTACACTACACACACACTCAGCTTGCCAGTTTCATGGAATAAAATTTTGGATTTTATTTGGAAATCGAGCCTTCACGTTCGGGTCGCCATAAAGTTTATGTGGTTTAAGCTTTAAAATCGTGCCCCACAAATTGGGCCGACATAAAATTGCTGAGGTTTACCTTGAATCAATCCCTAGAATCGAACCCTTACAGATTGGGCTGTCATAAATTTTTTCCTGAGAAATAAAATTCCAATATCTCTGGAAAAACTCACCCTTAATCAACATACCACGGCTAGCTCTGCTTCCAGCTTCTTCAGAGGTACTTACCCATCAAATGCTTACTCTCTCTCACTTAGACTACCAAATAAAAATTACCAATCAAATAATTCAACGAAACATACAACCTTTTTATTCACACAAATCAAAATTTTACGTCACCAGCTCAATATTTACAAAATCGGATATAAACATCTTCATAAAATTTTACAATATCAATCATTAAATCCTTTTAAATTTGATGAATTTAATTTATTTCAACATTTTTTTATATACAGTTCAAGTAGATGGGCCTAAATTGAAATTTACCCTGGTCTATGGTGAGCTCAGTATAAACCCTGTTACTCTGAATGCATAAATAAATTGCATTTTTGTTTTCAACAACTCTAAAGACCCGTTTACTCTTTACATCAAAATTATACGTCATGTAATTATACCTTCAAATAATAAATTCAAATTGTCCTTTTCATATAACCTTCAAATTAGATTTTATGTTCATAAAATATACAACAAATATGTCTAATCACTCTAGCACTAAATACCAGCACAAAATGTTTAAGCAATAACAAAAGGAAACAAATTTTGTTGTCTGGTGTAAGCTCTTGCACCATCACCTTTGAAGATGTCGTCCACCAGATCCTCGTCGTTGCATTCCATTCAACTTCCCTCTGCTACATGTACATTAAACTCATTTCCACATGTTATCCAATTCTCTGCAGACGCCTTCAATACATCTACTCATTTAATTATCCAAATTAGTTGATCGACTTCTTTATATACCATACAAATACCACCCTCGTTCCGAAAAAATAACTAATCTCACTTACTTTAGTAACATCTTTTGTTCGTTATTCGTATTTATTTACAGCCCCGTTTATAACATAGCACCTACTCGTGCTATCAAACACTTTTAATTTAAATTAAACGGACTGCACTATAATCGACTTAAAAATTTTTAACTTAGATGTTACACTATATAGGTGTGAAGCGAACAGAAAAAGTAAGAGAGCTCCACTACGTCTCCTAGTGTATTTATAAGCGTTCCAGCCTACCTCCTGTACCCTGTTTTCATTAAAAAACACCACCACTGTAACTGATTCTGAAAATCCAAACTTCAACGATCTTTTAAAACTCAGAAATTTCTCATTCTCCTTAGCTTTAGTCCGAAAATACTGATTATCATGTACAACGGTCGCAATGCTCCTAGAAAAGTCTGTCACTCCACTCGCAATCAGCTAATCCGGACAACTTCACCTGTCGTATGTCTATCATCCAACTATGTTATCCTCGTTTAATTCATATATACTGTCTTTATTAAAATCCCACTATAGCAACTTAAAATTGATATTGTTGTAAGCCTCTACTTTTAGGTCTTCTTCAACTCTACCCAAAATTTGTTCTTCCAGATCTGCAGGGAATCGTTCTCTGTGTACTCTGACGCTGTTCGGTGTTTGTGTAATTACCCATGATGAAAGATGAAAGATGCATAATTTTATTGAATTAAGCAGAAATTCACGTCTTGACAGGCAAACTTGGGTTAAATGATAGTCAAATTAAATGACAGTTAAAAAATAAAGCCTACTACTATACATACTATGTTCTTTTATTTGCACCGTTTTACACTTATTGCAACAATGATGAAAGTATGCAAACATTTGAAATTATTTCTGCCAAACTACTCAACTAATCAAAGTATTACAAGAGACAAAGTAGTTTCCAAATAAAACAAATTGATAGTCATTTCATAAGCAGGAAAAAGTTTATGGTCAGATATTTATACAAAACATCATTTTTCGGACACTCGTATGCTCTTAAAATCATTGTGTACAGCACCACAAAATGTAAAGTAAAAATGGAAACTCAGACCCCATAAATAGTCAAAATATATCAACGCGTTTTCGAGTTATTGTAAAATATTAAGAATTTTTCGGGAACTTTAAAGCCCTTTAACCGCTAAATGAAGCAACTTGTATATAGGATAAGTTGACCTAAATCGATCTATTTTGAGCCAAGAAATCTATGTTTTTACGTTGTACGCGTATTTTTCGTACACCCTGTATATATACAGGGTGTCCCAAAATTGCTGAGAAATAAAGCTACCGCGTATTGTAGACGTCAAAATAAGTCAATTGTACCCAATTTACCTATATACCAAAATGTACCGTTTGTTCATGAGAAGAGTTCAAACACAAATGACCATGAACAAAGACCACTTTTTTACAAGTGTTCAATGTGACCTCCATCTTCATTAATGCAGAGGTTAATTTGACGTATGAAATTGACAGGCACCCATCTTAAAACACCATCGTTGTGTCGTAATGCGTTTAAAGAATTTTGAATTCTCTTCCACAATTGCTCGTGATTATTAATTTGAACCTTGTACACTTGTGCTTTTAACGCTCCTAAGATGAAGAAGTCGCAAGGAGTTAAGTCATGAGAACGCGGAGGCCATTGATTGGGTGCTTCGTGGCCTTTACCAATCCATCTACGAGTAAATTGTTCATTAAAATACTTTCTTATGGTACGTGCAAAATGAGGTGGTGCACCGTCGTGCATGAAGAACATGTTTCGACGAACATTAAGGGGAAAGTCTTCTAGTAATTCTGGCAAACGATCAGGCAAACGGAATGGCCCAACCATAAAATTGCCAATAACTCCGACCCATACAGTAATTTTAAATTCTCGTTGATAATGTCTACTTTTAATAGCATTTGGATTTTCATCTGCATACAGATGCTCATTGTGCAGGTTCGTCATGCCACAACGTCTAAAACAAGACTCATAAGTAGACAAGATATTAGTGTGGAATCTATTGTCAACTACACTGCGTTCCCGAACAATTTGTGAAAAATGTAAACGTGATCCGTGGTCAAGTGGCAGTAATTCTTGCATTGGCTGAATGTGGAATGGAGGAAGTCATTGATCTCTAATGAACCGACTTACGGTGATACCAGCCTGTTATTGCAATGTTTTGGTATGGGTCTCAGGATTGTCATCAATCATTCGAAGAACAGCATCTCCCTTAATTGGTGTTCGGGCTTGTCAAGGTCTTCCAGCGTTAGTTCTGACTGGCTTCAGCGTTCCTGTTGTTCGAAGACGTATTTCGATTCGGGTAAAGGTTTGGACACTTCTCTTGATACACGCGGACACTTTCGAGGCAGTTAACCTTATAGAATCAAAGAACATAGTATTCCCACCTGCTTATTAATAGGAAATTCCATAATTTGCTAGCTGCCAAAATTACACAACGGTAATAGCAATTAAAGTAGTAACGGTGATTGCGTTAAAGATAGCAGTACAAAAGCAAACTGAAGCAAACAAACTATTGTAACATTTACTGTCAAAAGTGCCAAAAACTAAAGTGATACCATTGTGTTTTATGACATTTATGTTTATGAATATCTTTTAGCAGCGTTTGAGAAAACAAAACTAAGCAAAATACGGGGTTTTTACAAGAGTAAAAAATTAAGATGATGGGTAAGTCTTTCTGTTAAAAAAGTCGTAGAACGGTATTACCACTCCTAAGAAAAGTATTACAAAAATTGCGAGGGGTGGAGGAGGTTTTAACCCTTCTACAATTTCCTTTGAATTTCTTTGATTACTGAAAGTAGGGTAATCCTATAAAATGCACTTTTGCTAGATTTCAATAAATTTGTTTCACACATTTCTGAACAGCGTACAAAAATGTGATTTCTTAAGCAAACTTTGAATTTGGTATGTAGTTAAATTGGGACCAATTGACTTATTTTGACGTTCACAATACGTGGCTGCTTTATATATATATTATACTGTCAAGAAGGGGGTGGGCTTATAAAATGTTTAAATAGGGCTTCGAAACGACTTTGCTAGAATGGGGGTATATTTGGTTTTGTTTGAGTATTTTCTTTCAGGTATTTTTGGTTTATAAATTAACAACAACTATTCCACGTTTATAAATTTATAAAGCTTTTGAAACTGCATTGCATTCAACAACATATACCGGCCATAGACCAGGCTAAGCTAGTTATAAGTTTGCATTGTATACGTATTTTAATTGTTATGGTTGCACGTATATGAAATTTAATTTGGAGTTAGCGTTTTCAGAACCATTTGAATGTAAAACAAATATCAAAATTGCTTGGTATACTGCACGCTTTTAAAATTTTAAGGAGTTAAGTGATACTCCCGTAAAATTGGTAAATCAATTTCAGTTTGAATATGTTTTAACAATTAAAGATTGGTTATGTAATGACAGGACGTTTACCGAATAAGACATAAATGTCTGTTGCGTACAATTTAAAAGCTGAACCATCAAAGTTTGTTAGCTATTTTCAATATTGTAAAAGTTCAATATACATAAATCACTGGATTACAAACCATCTAGAAAATGAATGTATCTAGAGAAAACAACTGTATTATTAATCAATTATTAATAATTATAAATTACATAGTGTGCGTAGAGATAGTTGTTATGGCAACGAAAACAAAAGAAGACGGATTTTATTTATAAGGGACTTCAAATTTATATTACTAAAAATAGACGTGTTTTGTACTATTATGAGTTTTATTACATTTAAAAGTTACGAGAAAGTTTTGAAAGTCAAGTTGTACCTGGAGATAGCAAATAGTAGCAGTTTTACGGCGAATAAAAGTTAATTAAAAGAGGAGTGCTGGTCTGTACCGTTATTGTTTGAAGACGAAAGCATAGTGGAATTGGAGT
This sequence comes from Platerodrilus igneus, assembly GCA_036346225.1. Classification (NCBI taxonomy): domain Eukaryota; kingdom Metazoa; phylum Arthropoda; class Insecta; order Coleoptera; family Lycidae; genus Platerodrilus; species Platerodrilus igneus. The sequence continues at coordinate 11,921,660 of JARFIW010001700.1, read as the reverse complement.
TATCTGAGTATTTGTATAACATAAAATTTGTAGAAATATTAGTAGTTTTATAGTCTGGAGATTACCAGTTGCTCGAGTTACTTATTATTTACAGGAGGTGCCTGCAGTTGGTCACTTGGCTTCAGGACGGCTGGAAGGCGGCGCTTGTATCTGGATTCCAGGTATTAGTATTTAATATCTACGCAGTGCTTTAATCAAATTTATAAAAGTGGAACTAGTGTTTGGGAATACTTTTGGCTTTTAAAATTATTTTGAAAACTCCTTGAATATTTGTTTGGGTGTCTAGTTGAGAGGTGTTTGCTTAGGACGGACCCACCCTAGGTAGATTCCGCCACGTGTTTGACGGCCCTGTAAAATATTTAAGTGCAGCAGCCGTGTAAAATATTTAAAGATAAATTGTGTGGCATAACTCAACAAGGCTCTAAAATAAGACAAGGAGTGACAGATAGATATATTACGCCTATCACTAATAAGGTAGGATCACAGTATATATAACAGATGGCGCTAACAACGTGAGGCAGAGTAGATTTGTTAGTTGTACGTTGCATATATTCTATTGAAAAGTGAAAATTAATATTTGATTGACGTTTCATATATATTTATTTGACAGTTGTTGAAGGTTTTGAATTTATGGTAGTAGGCTAAGACGTAATTTGATATTCACACTTTGGTCAATTTTAGCGGCGGTAAAACATTAGGTGGGGTTCGAAAAGGTAAATAACTTCGCAACAAAATATTTGTTCGCCTAAAGGTGGGGCTCGATAGGGCTGATTCAGATTTGCAGAGGTTGTGTAGCTTAGTGGGGCACATCATTGAAGTTTATTTTGAAAATTAAAGGGACATGTCTGATGAGGAGAGAATCACGAGGTCAGGAAAGTTTATGGAGTTGAGACTGGTGTGAGAGGGCAACCGGTGGTTAAGACTGTAGCAGCAGGGGATGCTAGGGATGAAGCTGGAGGATATGTGGAGCCGGAGGTGATTATTGTGAATTCAGGGATACATCGGGAGAAAATGAAATTGATAAGGAAAAGAGAATATGCAGATCCAAGATGTGATAATGGTTTTGTTGGAATTAAAAGGGTCGTTAACTAAGTCGCATGAAGAATTGAGAGGATCATTGTTGGCCGAGGTTAGAAATTCACAAGCGGAAGTTAAGTAAAAATTTGATATGATGGAAATGAAAATTGAAGGAATTAATGTATCAATACAGAGCAGTTTGTGTTCATTTAAGGATGAAGTTCTGAAGGACGTAGAGGATAGAGTCCAGGTTGTAGAAGGAAGGTAACAACAGGTTTAAATGAATTAAGGGAAGAGCTGTACATGGTCGAAGTTAGACAGACAGAAAAATTGCAGAATTTAGGTGAAATAGTTCGGATTCAGACGGAGGACAATATTAACTCTAAAAACGAAATTATAGGCAAATTGCGGGCGAGTCAGGAGGTGGCAGAGAAGCTGAGAAGGGATACGACGGTTCTGGGGAATACGGTAAATGGATTGTCTGGTCTTGAAGGAATGTTAGACAGATGAGAGAACAGTTGGTTGAATTGGAAAGGGGAAGAGTTGTTTGTGATGCAGGATACCAGTATAGGCTAGGGAAAGAGACCTTGCCGAGGTTTGAAGGCAGAAAGAATGAGCAGCCGATGGTCTATCTTAGCAAGTTGGACGAGATGGTAGAGAGTGAGCCTGAGAGGGTGAAGATGCAGATGGTGAGCGTGACATTGGGGGGTTGTGCAGAGAAATGGCACTGTATCGTGAGGAGGCAATATAGTTCGTACGAGGAATTTCGAAGGCTATTCATAGAACAATATTGGGGAAACACGCATCAGGCTAATATTCGAACGGATTTAAACACTGGGAACTATAGGTCATACCAGGGATCGAGAGAAAATTATGTGATTGAAAAGTATAACCAGGCGCAGCACCTGATTCCTAAATTAAGAGAAGATGAAATTATATTATTGTTGTCAAGGCATATGGAGGCGGAAATAACTAGGGCCGTAGCGATACAAAACGTTCGGACTTTAAGAGACTTTTTGGAAATGATGCGAAATTATGACGTAGCTAGGACGTTTGAAACGAATACCAGAGAAAATAGTGATAATAGGAATAGGAATAGGAATAGCACAGACTACCAGAGGACTGGGGTGCAAGGATACAATTATAGGGAGAATGGACAGGACAACTACAGAAAGCAATATCAGGGAAATCAAAGGAGAACGAATAATAATTGGGAACAACGTTTTAATAGAGACGATAATTATAGGGGAACAATGACTGGAACAGGACTGATAGGAATGACAGAGGTTTTGGACAGCAAAGAACGAGTTTTGGACAGAGGTGGCAGAGAAAAGCGAGCAGAGATCAACGGATCAGGGGGAAATACCGACAGGGATTAGAGACCGAGAACGGGAGACAGATAGAAACTTGACGATCCAACACGTAACAACAAGAGACACGCGACAGAGATCGGAGGATAGGATAGAGAAAGTGGAGGTCCACGATGAACCCACGGTACAAAAAAAACGTCGATTTATTAGTGTTAGGAAAATCAGATTTAGGGACACAGCATAGTATTAGTTTAGTAGGTAAGTTGTTAGATAATAAGTTTGAAAGAAGGCGGGAGTTACCATTTATTCATATTAGTTTAGGGATTCTGTTTACACGGCATTGATAGATACAGGGTCGCAGTTATCGCTGGTGAGAGAGGAAATAGTTTTGAAACATGCAGAATTATTCAAAGGGAAAATTTGTAGGGTTAAGAGTATTAATTTATGGTCTGCGATTAAGAGGAAGTTAACTACGATAGACAAAGTTGTACGAGTATCGATTGTATTAGGAAGTACCAGACTAGGTGAAGTAGAGTTTTGGATAGCAAGAGGATTATATTTAGATTTTATTGTAGGGATAGATGTAATTGAGGAATTTGGACTGGTTATAGATGGTAAAGCACGAATGGTAAAGGTATTAAATTTAGAGAAGAAATGGGTGGTGCCTAAGGATAATCGGGATACTAGGGATGAGATAAATACAGATAGTATAGGATCAGGAAAGACTAAGAATAGAATTTATGATGGAATTGATGAGTTACGGTTATGTAATATATTTGAGAAGGTATTTGATGAGGAACAGATAGGATTAATAGGGGTGGATATGAAGGAAATGTTATATGAGGTGTTTAATAGACATGCAGGAGTTTTTAGTAATGAGCCTAGGTTTGCGAAGGAGTATACGCATAAGTTAGAGGTCACAGACGAGGGAAGTTTTCGTACTAGGGTATATCCAATACCATTTGCATTAAGGGGTCGAGTGAAAATGAGATTAAAAGATGTTAAAAGAGGGAATTATTGAATCAGCGAGAACACCCTATATCAATCCGGTAGTGGTTGTGCCTAAATCTGATAATTTAGAATTAAGAATATGTTTAGATGCTAGGAGATTGAATGCGATTACTAAACCACAATTTGAACAACCAAAATCACTAGATAATTTGTTATACAAGGTAAGCGAGATGAAAATTTTAGCAAACTGGACTTAAAGAATTCTTTTGGCTAATTCCTTTGCATGAGGAAAGTCGGAAGTATACTGGATTTAGCATTGAAGGGAGATTTATCAGTACAGAGTTGTTCCATTTGGTCTTTCAACGTCATCCGCTGCATTAGTTCGAGCCATGCAGAAGTTATTAGATGAGTACGAAGACTTCTGTACGCACTATGTCGATGATATTTTGATTTTTCTAAGAACGAGTTAGAACATTTAGAACATTTAAGAAAAGTGATCCGAAGGTTAGACGAGGGAGGTTTGAGGTTGAATTCGAAGAAGTGTGAGTTTTTAAGGACCAGGTAAAGTATTTGGGGTTTGTCGTTGGCAGCGAAGGAATTAGAATTTGTGAAAAACGCTTGGACGAGTTGAAGAATTTGAAACAGCCAAGAAATTTGAAAGGTTTAAGAGGATTTTAGGTGTATTAAATTATTATCGTCGATTCATACCAAAATATTCGGAGTTGTGCATTCCATTGTTGGAGTTGTTAAAAAGAACGAAAGGTGGAAATGGAACGAGCAAAGGAGCAGGCATTTCGGGAGTTGAAGGCGGTATTTTATAGGAACTGTCATTAAAATATCCCAATTTTACGGATCCATTTATTTTAAGGACGGACGCTTCGAGTTTTGCAATAGGGGCTGAGTTGGTGCAGGTTCAAGAAGGAGAGAAGTGCCAATTTGTTTTATTTCGAGGGCTCTGAAAGACTGCGAGACTAGGTATTCGACAGCGGAAAAGAGATGCTGGCAATCGTATATGCTGTGAAGAAGTTAAGATTTTATTTATTGGGTAATAAATTTCTGGTTGAATCGGATAACACAGTGGTCACGTTTCTGAAGAAGAAAGAGTTTTTGAACAGTCGATTGTATAGATGGGCGTTAGTATTGCAGGAATATGATTTTGAGATTAGACATAAACCTGGTAAAGAAAATGTTACGGCTGATTTCTTTAGTAGGAAGGATGAAGGGTTGCTAACGGATAGTAGGAATGGATTTTGATTGCATTGCAAGTGTTTGAAGATCTGGGAAGATGGTCGAATGCCAGATTTCATCGGATGCAAGCACACGAAGAAATAAGGGTGATCAGAGAAAATTATTCAGAGAGAATTTAGAACAAGACAGAGGTTTTTATATGGTCGAGGGAGTTTTGGTGAAAAGGTTATGGGATGATGAATTATTAGTGTTAACGACACAGGTAGCCGTTGAGCTGATCCAGGAAATTCATACTACGTTTGGTCATATAGGGATTCGTAAGACGTTCTTGATATTTAGGAAGCTTTCTATGCACGAAACGATAGAAAATTGGTGAAAAATTGCATAAATCTGTGTGAGACGTGTTTGTTAGGAAAGGATAAGAATGTGGTGTTGCAGAATCAAGTTAGATGTATAAGAGCGGAAGGTCCATTAGATATTGTGGCAATGGATTACTTGAGTAATTTGATACCGAGTAGGAACGGATATCAGCATATTTTAGTTGTAGTTGATATTTTTACAAAGTTTGTGCAGCTTTATCCAGCGAGGAGATGTAATTCTAGGCATGTATTGAGTTCTGTAAGAAGGTTTGTAGAACGAATAGGTAAGATGAATAGGGTATTGTTGGACAATGCAACGTAATCGAAGGGTTGAAAGTAAATTAAGGAAGGATGGAATAAAGATGACATTCTGTAGTATCAGACATCCTCAAGGAAATCCGTGTGAAAGATATATTCGAGAAGTAATAAAGTTTTTGAGGTTAATACCGCAGGAACAACATGATCGGTGGGTAAGGTATTTACCGCAAATAGAAGAATATATTAATTTTGTACCAAGTTCAGTGACAGGAATGTGTCCTGTGACATTGATGAAGAAGGTGATTCCAGCAAGACCGTGGAGAGCTGAACAAAAAGTGGAGGATATAACGGAGTTGTTGCATAAAGCCAAACAACAAGTCGAAACGATACAAAGAAGGGAGTTGGAGAAACGTAACAAGAAAATCAAGAAGCAAGTGGTTTTTTCAGTTGGGGATCTTGTTATTGTTAAAAGATTGAGAATGTCAAATTGGGAAAGAAATATTTGTGCCAAGTTGTTATTTCCATACGAAGGTCCTTATCGAGTGAGAAGAATTTTGCAGAAGGAATACTTACGAATTGGAGAATGACAGGGTGAATGTCGGGGACGTTTTCATATAGAAAATTTGTATCCATATTTCCATGTGGAAAGTAAAGTATCGCAAGAATAAAATTAACACTGTAAATAATACTAACGAGCTTAAAACTATACAGAATATACAGAAACTAACACTTAATCCTCATACATAAAGAAAAAAAACTATAGTGATTTTAACTAAAATTTAAAATTTCTCAACCATTAAAAGAATTACTTATATCCAGGAAGCAAATTTTCATTTTATTTAAAATCAGTGGGGCCTTATATACTGTCAAGAAGGGGGTGGGCTTATAAAATGTTTAAATAGGGCTTCGAAACGACTTTGCTAGAATGGGGGTATATTTGGTTTTGTTTGAGTATTTTCTTTCAGGTATTTTTGGTTTATAAATTAACAACAACTATTCCACGTTTATAAATTTATAAAGCTTTTGAAACTGCATTGCATTCAACAACATATACCGGCCATAGACCAGGCTAAGCTAGTTATAAGTTTGCATTGTATACGTATTTTAATTGTTATGGTTGCACGTATATGAAATTTAATTTGGAGTTAGCGTTTTCAGAACCATTTGAATGTAAAACAAATATCAAAATTGCTTGGTATACTGCACGCTTTTAAAATTTTAAGGAGTTAAGTGATACTCCCGTAAAATTGGTAAATCAATTTCAGTTTGAATATGTTTTAACAATTAAAGATTGGTTATGTAATGACAGGACGTTTACCGAATAAGACATAAATGTCTGTTGCGTACAATTTAAAAGCTGAACCATCAAAGTTTGTTAGCTATTTTCAATATTGTAAAAGTTCAATATACATAAATCACTGGATTACAAACCATCTAGAAAATGAATGTATCTAGAGAAACAACTGTATTATTAATCAATTATTAATAATTATAAATTACATAGTGTGCGTAGAGATAGTTGTTATGGCAACGAAAACAAAAGAAGACGGATTTTATTTATAAGGGACTTCAAATTTATATTACTAAAAAAATAGACGTGTTTTTGTACTGTTATGAGTTTTATTACATTTAAAAGTTACGAGAAAGTTTTGAAAGTCAAGTTGTACCTGGAGATAGCAAATAGTAGCAGTTTTACGGCGAATAAAAGTTAATTAAAAGAGGGAGTGCTGGTCTGTACCGTTATTGTTTGAAGACGAAAGCATAGTGGAATTGGAGTTATCTGAGTATTTGTATAACATAAAATTTGTAGAAATATTAGTAGTTTTATAGTCTGGAGATTACCAGTTGCTCGAGTTACTTATTATTTACAGGAGGTGCCTGCAGTTGGTCACTTGGCTTCAGGACGGCTGGAAGGCGGCGCTTGTATCTGGATTCCAGGTATTAGTATTTAATATCTACGCAGTGCTTTAATCAAATTTATAAAAGTGGAACTAGTGTTTGGGAATACTTTTGGCTTTTAAAATTATTTTGAAAACTCCTTGAATATTTGTTTGGGTGTCTAGTTGAGAGGTGTTTGCTTAGGACGGACCCACCCTAGGTAGATTCCGCCACGTGTTTGACGGCCCTGTAAAATATTTAAGTGCAGCAGCCGTGTAAAATATTTAAAGATAAATTGTGTGGCATAACTCAACAAGGCTCTAAAATAAGACAAGGAGTGACAGATAGATATATTACGCCTATCACTAATAAGGTAGGATCACAGTATATATAACAATATATATATATATATATATATATATTATATATATATATATACAGGGTGACCAAATGGAAACGTAACAGTGTCATTATCACCTACTGTGTCAACTGCTTAGGACGTCAAATTTTTGATGAAAGAGGGACGCTGTTTACCGGTATTTTCGGCCCTGCAACTCCAATCCCCATGCATGGGGGTCGAATAAGATGTCATTTTAAAGTCCTCATCATTAGTTGTACAACCATTTTCGAATTTTTGCGCTTGACCCACCACTTTCCAAAAAACTACATTTTCAAACTAACAATATGTTAAATTAACTTCCTCAATAGTTACGTAATTAAATGTTCAAACTGGTGTCCACCCGCTTCCATACAATAGTAATAATTTTGTTCGAATTGTGATCGGACATTTCGAAACATTTTCAGAGTGATTCGACCGCACTCGACAATAATTCCTTGTCAGAGTTCTTTTAAAGACGCAAGTTGTGTTCTGTAGATGTTACTTTTTAGGTATCGCCATACAATGAGGAGGAGAGCTCCTACGACCGTGGAGGCCATGCAATACTACCTTTTCTCAAAGTCTAACGCCGTAGAAAATGTTGGTCTAAATATTATCGAACATTTTTCTTAATCTTCTTTAGGAATTAAACCACTCATAGTTGTTAGAATCGTTGTCAAAATAATAAAAATTTCAAGTTTGACATTTATTACATAAATTGAAGGTGACTTTGATTTATTAATGTCTGGTGTATTTGGTTTGGATACATTAGGTAAAAATTTTAAAAGTTAGAAAAATTAGTGCTTTCAATTTGTATTGCACCCTGGGAGCGACTTTGATGTAGCCAATGCGCCTAACGTCAAATCAGCTGATTAATTTTTATATAGTTAAAATTTATATAAAATCAATAATTTGGAGATTTGAAATTAGTTTTTAACATGTTTCTATTTATACGATTGAGAGTATGGTTATTAAGGAAGTGTGCGACTACGTTACCGTAAGGCTTAAGCATCCGTTTTTTTATATATTTATCTTGAGGAGGAAAACCCATTATGATTCAGGCTACCTTTTTGGTAGTGCAGTTTCTTTCAGTAAACAACGGATTCCATTACTAATTAAAATAAATTAAAATCAAATGCCCCCAATATCTAGGTAGCATTGCAAGCTTTTTCTGGGTTTTCCTTGTGATATTAACATGAAATACAGCCTACATACATGGTTTCTAATTATACATACAATAACTAATTATATAACAATAGGCAAATTAGCAATCCCCGTAGAACAGCATTGGTATCTGGCAAATGTAAACCCGCCATAGGGTCGCTTCAGAACCATGCAACAAGAAAGGAAGTTTTTAGTCGGTGAAAGTCAGGTACTACCAAAGAGGTAGCCAGAATCATAATGGTTTTTCCTCCTCAAAATAAATATATTAAAAAACGGCTGCTTGAGCCTTCGGTAACGTAATCGTAGGCGGCTCCGTGGCGTAGTTGGTATACGTGTGACTACTACGCCCAAGGTCTCCGGTTCGAATCCCAACACGGTCCGCTTGAAAAATGTTAGGCAAGTATTTTTCTTAAAAATACGCCCTCGTTCAGATAAGAGGTCAAATAGAGGTCCCGTGTGTGAGTGTTGTCACGCACGTTAAAGATCCCTACCTTGCTTGGAACAGCAAGGGTTCGGCAACATTCAAAATTTTTTAAGTAAAAAAACTTGCTTCCTGGTCAATGTAGTACCTTCGGGTGGAGCATTGGAAAATCACATGAAAGATAACGTAATCGCACACTTCTTTAATAACCATTCTCTCAATCGTATAAACAGAAACATGTTAAAAAATGTTTTCCAATCCTGAATTTATTGAATATAAAAATGAATCAGCGTTCTTTTGACAAGCATGTTTAAAAATAGTATATCTCACCTGTAGAGCGATAATATCGAATCCCAGCAACAAACAATAGTCCTACAGTGTCACGTAACTACACTAAACGTTGATACGGAATATGCCATTGACATATACAAAAGAAAACGAGTTGCATACCTGTAGATGTCCAAATACTTAGCTCGCAAACCGTCAAGGGTGAGTCAACACAAAAACGCCATAGTCGTCAGGATACATTTACCCTGCTACCATAACTGCAGCAGCGGTCTATGAACAAAAGCAGTTGGTCTACATAAAGGAAAAACATATTTGGCTTCCAGCTAAAAAAAGCAATCCACGCTAGTCACCTCCTAGTTGTCGAACCGAAAAAAATAAACGTGCATTGCTTTTGAAATACGGTGACGAATAATGTAGAAAATATTTCGACGTACAAGGCGGAGAATCAAATTCAACAATAGTTCAACCAACAGGAATTTGAACTTCAAACCTTGGCTTATCGAAACGCGATTGAAACTGGAAAACTCGGGTTTAATCGGTTAGTGCGCGACCTTATTTAAACAAGTCTTTACATCGGAACAATAGAGAAAACCATTATACGCGGTTGTAATGTATACCAAGACAACACGTACCTAAAACAGGAGATAAACTATTTAATTGTAGCATAAACTTGTCGTTTCAAAATAAATAAGTTCAAAATGAAAATTTGGAGAAAGCGTATTTATTACTAATTATGTTGAAGGATTTAACAGATTACTGGATACCTAAAACAATGCATAGACTATTTAATTTATCGAATAAATTTTCGTTTTAAACGCAAAAGGGATTTGAGTTGAGAAATTTATTTGAGAGCGTGTTTATTATTAATTATGTTGCAAATAAAGGTAGCACATGGTTACGCAAAAATTTTTACTTAGAATTTGACAGCACCATATATTTATAAATAAAATTAATCAGGTTTTTTTAAAATTAGTATTTTAATTTCTGTCGTTTTTTAATGATTTGCGGAAAAATATTATGTATTCCACGTAGAAAAGCAACATTCTCGGACTCCGTGTTGCTTGTCTTGGCTTGCGCCTCGATAAGCAATCTTCACGTCGTCCGGGAATGTTGAGATTTTCCTACTGGGTATACAATATACTATTCCTGGACATTATTACTATATAAACAAATGTATCTTTACGCCCTTGTAATTTTTATTAATATTTAATTCACACAGCGTAAGCTTTCCTTATCGTTAGCAATATTGTTTTAGATTACGCAGTCTTTTAGAGGCAGTAACCGTAAAAAATTCAACAATTTACTTGTTCGAACACAATTTTTATTAAAGTCAAATCAAACGTTCAGGTAATTATTATACGCTAATCTAAAGAAAACGTTTATAACAGTACTAAACACACCATCTAATTATATGTTTGTTATGGTTTGTTTTGTATTTTTCTTAATCTTCTTTGGGAATTAAATCACTCATAGTTATATTTACGTTTAGGATCGTTGTCAAAATAATAAAAATTTCAAATTTGACATTTATGACATAAATTGAAAGCGACTTTGATTTATTAATGTTTGATTTGAATACATTAGGTGAAAATTTTAAAGTTTAGAAGAATGAGTGCCTTCCATTTGTGTTGCACTCTGGGGAGCGACTTTGAGGTAGCCATGACACTTAACGTGAAATCAGCTTATTCATTTTCATATTCAATAAATTTAGGATTGGAAAACATTTTTTAACATGTTTCTATTTATACGATTGAAAGGTTGTTTATAAAGAAGTGTGCGATGACGTTACCTTACATGTGATTTTCCAATGCTCCACGCGAAGGGTAGTATTCGTTTTCTTTTGTGTATGTCAATGGCATATTCCGTATCAACGTTTAGAATAGTTACGTGACACTGTAGGACTATTGTTTGTTGCTGCGATTCGATATTATCGCTCTACAGGTGCGATGTATTATTTTTAAACATGCTTGTCAAAAGAACGCACACGTTTATTCGCTTTACTGACTAGTTTATGTTACAAAAAGTATAAGGTGAAATTTTAGAAACGTTCGACAAAAGCTCTCATACGTTAATTCTTTCCTACTAATTAGTTATTGTACAAAAAGTATTAGGTGAAATTTTAAAAACGCTTGACAAAAACTCACATGTTTATTTACTGCTGATTAATTTTGTTTTGTGTAGATATGAGATGCGCACTTCGTATCTAATGTACTAAATTGTTCATATCACCTAATTGTTTGCTTTGAAATAGTAAGGCTTAATTTATTTTCTTTTTGCTTGTTTGTACAGAAATCGTTTATTTTTATTTGTTAATAGATAATCGTGGGCGATGTACTTTATTTTTTTTGTTTCTTTTATTTGGTATGTAGGCGAATCCCCCCCCCACTCCCCCGTCTGGTGGTTAGCCTTGTATCTACTTTTCTTCCGGCTACGTCTAGGTACGTAGTACATGGAAACGTTCCTATCAAGATATTGAATTGTCAAACTTGACACATTGAAATATGATTGCTGGTATTTTGAAAGTAACAATACAAATTCTATAATTGTACTAATTGTAAAATACCTGAAAATATCACACACAACTTACTTCAGAATCAAATACATTCTGAAGTTAGTTGTATGTTATATTTACATAATGTGTTAAGATTATTAAAATAGAACTTACTATGAAAGTATTGAAACGAGCTACTGCTACCGCGCTTCTTTAATTCAAAACAAGTAATAATAATGGTCTTTATTACTCACTGTTCACAAATCTAATTAACAGTATATGCCTTATTTATAGATGTTTTCAGTCCACTTAACAATGAAGCACTATTACACTAATGAATTTACAAGCACTAATATCTTCTTAAACTAACTCCTTTACCATAGGTCCATTAACAACACTAACACAACTATTTGTTTATACACTTCTATTTATTTATGTATACTACAAGCTGCATGTACATTAGACACAGCATATCACATTTATGTAAACTTCTAAAAGCTCAAAACTACTATTACTTTAACACGTTATAATTTATATACGACATTCTTCTGTAGACTGACCCTTGCATTCATTAGCGGTCTTATATATACTCTGGATTACAAGGATGACTCATGCTCCCGTAATTTCTAGAAGAATTCTGGAATCCTTGAGAAGGCGCTGTGCCCCGAGCTTTTATATGTTTGACGGGTTGCCTAATAGTGGATCGCAACAGTATGTTATCAGTCATTTTTGTAGTCCATATATATATATATATATATATATATATATTTTAGGTAGTTAGATACACAAGGTAAGTTGATAAATACTATCGTATTATAGTGAATAAGATGAAATAATAACTTAGACTTTTATGCAAAGCCCAAATGATCATTTCAAATCGAGCTAGTAATTGAAAGATGGAAAATATAAGGTCTTGGACAGGACTTGAACCTGTATCCTGGTTTTACCGAAACCATGCGTTTACCAATTACGCCGCCGAGACCGATGACCCAATTGGGAAATTTACAAATTCAAATCGTGTACACGACGATACATCAACCTAACTTTCAATTACGTTGGGCATTTTTGTCAATTTTTGTCAATCATATTTGACTTATGTCAGTTATAGACAGGAAGCTACGCTCAAAATTATGGCTATAAAATTGACAATGTCAGATATGATTGACAAAAATGCCGAACTTAATTGAAAGTTAGGTTGATGTTTCGTCGTGTACACGATTTAAATTTGTAAATTTCCCAATTGTGTCATCGGTCTCGGTGGCGTAATTGGTAAACGCATGGTTCCGGTAAAACCAGGATACAGGTTCAAGTCCTGTCCAAGACCTTATATTTTCCATCTTGCAATTACTAGCTCGATTTCAAATGATCATTTGGGCTTTGCATAAAAGTCTAAGTTATTATTTCATCTTATTCACTATATATATATATATATATATATATATATATATATATATATATATTGCTATGCTCCCTAAATTATTCGCGCCCCATCAATTGGTCGACATATAAATATTGCTATGTATTAACTGGATTTATCAATCTCGGACGTTGGGCTGTCATATAAAATTGCTATGAATTCCCTCCAGGAACTTAACTGGATTTTATCTTGAACCGACCGTGTCGACCAATAACAAAACTTGATATGTTACCGCCTTACTCGTTATCAATGGCATATTCAACTTTATTGTTTAGATTTTCAAATCACTCCATTAGCTTTATCTTATGACCTCGACTAGCATTTATTTAGAATTATAAAATGAAGTTAATTTAATTTTATATAATGAAACAAATATTATGTACAGTTTTTGTAAATTATTTAAAATACACTTTTTAATTAATTAATGTTGTAAATCTCATTTATCAAAAATCATATACTTTTTAATCAAATCTAAAGTCACCAAAAAAAAAACCTATTGTTTTTCTAAAAGGAAGTGTGGAACGCTCAAAACCTCTTATCATATAACGCACTTTATACGTATGCAAGTCATCTGTTTTGTTGACTTCGTCACATTCATTTATATTAAGCAAATGCAATATTCAAATAAAAAATAGAAAAATAATGTCTTATAAGTAAAAATCTAACCTGGTCTATTTTCTTCCCTATTTCCTTCTCGCAATTGACGCATCCATTATCAGCTAATATTTTCCATGCATTCTACCATCCATTTGGAGAAAAATTATTTTCCCCAATTCATAATTATTACATGGCCATTTGAAATATTGTCTATTCACACGCTTGAACTATTGCATTTAAATTATTGCCATCACCCTCTAGACTACCATTATTAAACTTAGACTTATGCACCCCAAATTATTGTCGTCTCATTTATATTTACCACTTCTTCTCAGAATTTATTCTCATCAATTTCCCCAGACTTAAAATACCATCTATTCTCCCCGAACTTAGAATCTTAGTTTATCCCCCCGGACTCGAAGCCCTATTATTATTGTGTTTTAGTTTAAAATAAATTCCCCAAAATCTACTTACGTTTAATCGGCAATCATAATTTTCATCTTAGTCGCACTTATACAATTTTTCACTTTAAATTATTATTACGTATCACACTTTGTTTCAGAGTGGCGCACCCCGGCCTTTGTTAAGTTGAAAACTGAGTTCGTTATCACTGTCCCTGTTAATATATCATTGATCTCCTACTCCGTCAGTGGGTATGGCCTACAAGCTCGTCTCTAATTTTAACCAATCAAATCTTTGCATTTAAAGTAGTCTCTGTTGTAATTTTCTATGCCTTCAAATAATTGTGGCCTGCTCGCAGGTGCCTCGTTATCAAACATGCGGTGTTTTGACGAATCTAATAGTTTTTCCATGTTGTACATAAACAACTGATGCAATTCGACTTTTAATTTTCATATCTGGCTGTTTTTTACGCAATTTTTAATTACCTTTTTTTATCACAATTATTAACTACTTGTACGCATTTACGCTATGCTTCTCGAAGCTTTATTTCTTATCTCCGTATTAACCTAATTGTTTGGAACTCTTTTGAATGCGTGTTTAATTACACTTTATTATGTTTACTTATAAATACGCGTGCTTCCACTGAAAAATATCATTATTTGCATTGCCTAAAGTAACTAAAACTATATCTACAGGGTGTTAAATATTTACTATTTATCTAATGCATGTATTCCTTATTTCTACGCTGACTATGCGTCTTCGTGTGTCTATTTGCGTCGCTTAAAACTACCTATACTTTATATACAGGGTGTTGACTGCTTACTATTTACAAACTATCACCATTTCTCAATTCTTTACTAAATAAATGCAGTTTTCTGCTTCCTATTGTAACTTCTAATTCCTAAACGACCTTTACTATAAAGTACACCCTTAAACAACCCCTTATCACAGCAATATATATATATATATATATATATATATATATACACATTACTTCTGTACAGTACAGTAATGAATTTTTCCTTACAGTGATTTGTCGTTGCTTGGCAACGACTAAACACTTGGAAATAATCAACTTTTCTTTAAGAAATTTTATCAGAAATGTCAACATTTCTGAACGATTTGCGGAAAAAATCATTACGTATATGAAATTTTGGTTTCCCTATTAGAGTATATGTATTAAATTTCCTTCTCATGTAAAATTTTCTCTAATGGAGTTGAAAGATTACACACTAAGCCGACGACAATGTCTCCAAGCTTGTAATAAATAAATACAAGGTTATTTAAAATCCAACGTGAATTTGAACACACCTGTAATTTTATAAAGTCTGGCAATGTTGTGTACGTCTTATAATCTATCAGATAATTTGAAATAAGCACTGTACCATTTGTAATATTGTAATAGCGCACATTCTCAAATCAAGTAATGGAAATCATCAAAATAGTTATGGGTCTGACTCACTGTAAATATTTAGTTTCAGTAAATTGCTTATTACCCACATTTTATGATGTGTATATGGTTGAGACAATCAGATCTGTACTGGTGTCATATTACAGAATGCTAGGGTTCAGTTTCATCCGTTTAAGAACAGAAGACTGGCGCCACCTTCATGTTCTACCTGCGACCTGCATGCACTAAAATTCCTTATTCGAATAGAAATAAAATTACACGAAACCAATAAACACATTTTTAAATTTAATTTAAGTTATAAATTAAGGTTGTGATTTATTTATTGGATGTATTTTCTTACTTAAATACCTTACCTGCTTCAATCCATTAAAAAAAAGTGGTAAACCGCTTTTTCTTATAAGCTTCACCGCGAAAACAATCGATGATCATTTTATGGTAGAAAATATCACGACGCTCTTAAGGTTAACACTGAGCTTGTTAAAGTACGTTTGTTCAGTTTCAGTAATACATTTATTCACCTTCTTTTCGCGTTTTAGTAAAACTGCTTTATATGCGGGGGTCTCCCTTAAGCTCGCTCCACTATGGGTATTTCAGAAACCAACAATTTGGTTATATTACAAAAAGTTGCGTCGTTTCAATTCCTCTTAATAATGGTGCCTATAATATCATGAAAAAACCGAAAAGTTATTATTCATAAATTTTTCTTAACACAAAGGCATTCGATTGAAAATGTGCAGAAATCAAAACTGATAGAATTTATATAGTTAGATTTTAATATGCAATAGTCAACTTTCTTCTTATGGACGCCATATTCGATTTTTTTGTTACTGAATGATATTTAAGAATCTTCCTATCGATGCTAGAAGTACAAATTAACTTAAGCGACTTTTAAGAGTTTTACTATAGGGCGGTTAAGAAGGTTCTTTTCGTAAAACAGATTCAGTATGCGCTACTTCCATAAATGAGCGGCAAGTCTAAATAAAAATTTTGTATTGCATGGCCGACTTCACACAACCACTCAAAAATTTTATACTGTTCATCCACAACTGTCAATTAGTTTCTTATTTTCGATGTCATTGCATCTTTTGTTCCGTTATAAAATAATTAAGTGTTTTAATTACAGAGTAAACTCTTAAATAAAATAGTTGTTTTATTTTGTTATAAAATCATCTGGAGAGTTATCATAGCTTAAAAGAAGTTGTATTTGATTATTATCAATAGTAACAAATGGTTGTTTTACAATGTTCCGTTTGTATAATTTAATTGACTGTTAGATATTAACATAATATCAAGCTAGCAGGTAACCTCGCATCCGCCTTGTGGATATTAAATGCCATTAGATTTGTCGCGATTCAGCCTTCAAGTTACTTTGTGTTATTGATATACCGCGGAAATTTAGTTTCAAAGAGTGCTGTGTGTCGCTATGATGTTTTATAAAGAGATAAGATCTTCTGTCAAAAATCGGCATTTTGTACTACTAATTTTTCGATTACTTAGGTTGGTACTTAAAGGTTTCCGATATTTCTTAATATTAAATATACAAGTCCACTTATCTCTACCGTCTGTGGTGATCCAAGTTAATCGCCGAATCTGCAAGCTCTAAAATTATTACCACTTTACGTTGTTAGATACCGCTTATCAAGGTCTAGCATTTATGTATCTTGGTAGTTATTATCTTAGTTACATACTTGGTTGATTAATATTTGAATTTGGTCTTTAAATTATTTGTAGTGTTTAATTTGGATTTTCACATAAAGTGCGGTAATCAATACTAATTGCCTGCTATATATTAGTGCATACATTAAACGTTTCCTTTTGCTTTCGCATATTTTTCCCGCTGTATTTCTTCGCTTTCGCTTTAGTAATTCAAATCATGGTAAACAGGCTCAAAAAGGCGTATTTTGTAAGAAAGACGCAAATTAACTCTCTTCAGAAGATTTTTGACATCGCTAACAAGACGGTAGTTGAACCCAGTGTTTTGGAACATTTCAGGGCTCAATACACGTCTATCGACGCGATTAAAGAAAATTTTTTTGAGCACCATATTTTGATTATTGGTGACATCGCTTCGGATGAAGACGCAGATAATCAGTTTGAATTAGAGGACTCAATCAGAAAGCGCTTCGACAATACCATTTTTCTTGTTAAAGCCCTGTATTTCAAGCTATTTCCAATCAATCTTGCCTCCCCTGTGGAAGGTGGAACCGCACCTTCACACAGTGCAAAATCCAAAGTAATTCTACCGCCGTTGATTCTCCCTTCATTTGACGGTGATATAAGTACATTCAAGACCTTTATTAATCGATTTGATAGTCTGGTTCATTATAATAACGACCTCTCTGACGTCAATAAATTTTTCTACCTCCAGTTCGCTTTAAAAAATTCCGCATTATTTACCATTAAGAATTTTGATCTAACCGCATCTAATTACCCCCTTGCATATAATTAAATTCGCGAAAAATATCGCAATATTCGTCGCATCACTTCTGCTCGTTGGGACAATATTGAAAAACCCCCAAAATTGAATTGTGATCATCCATCAGGTTTGCAAAAATTAGTGGACACCTTTACCGATAACTTGCAAGCCCTCAAGAAGTTTGACTTGCCTGTAGAGCAATGGGACTTTATCTTAGTGCAAATGATCATAAATCGCCTGGATGTACACACTGCCCGCAATTTTGAGTTGCATCAGAATCCCTCATCTATCCCATCCTATGCAGAGTTAATTGCTTACTTGGAAAAAACTTGTAAATCTTTATCAAATCTGTCGGTCAATCATAAATCTGATTTAAGCAAAGTTGTTCATCCTAACCACAATGTTAGGTCTCGCTCAGCTGTTTTCATGTTAGTACATACAAATCATAATGTCGTTAAATGCCCGCTTTGTCACCAAGACCATACTCTTTATCGTTGTAACGTTTTTGCTAAACTTTCTTCTCAGGATCGCTACAATGTTGTTAAAAACTATTAACTTTGTATCAATTGTCTTAGTAGTTCTCACATTTTGAATAAATGCAGATCTACTACTTCGTGGCGCCAATGTAATCAACGTCATCGTTCTTTGTTGCACTTCAATCATATGTCGTCTAAACCCGCTTCCGCTACTAGTACCAAGGCTCGTTTCGGCTCTGCTCCCGCATCCTCTAAGGTTCTACCTGGTACTAGTTCCGCTATTCAGCACCACTACATACCTTCCGCTCCTCCTGCCTCTGAGGAAACATTGACTCCGTTTTGCAATAGTGACCCATCGACTTCGAATGTTGTTTTGTTTAATTCGCTACCTATAACCTCAGTCGTGTTACTTTCCACACTTCAAGCAGAAATCGCTGACCGCTCTGGTACTTTCCAGAATTTTTTTTGTTTACTCGACTCTGGTAGCATGCCTTCTTTTATTGCGCAAAGTAGTGTGAAGCGTTTGGGTTTTCGCGCTACTTATCATTCCCTAACCCTTAGTGGCTTGGGCTGTATGCGCTTCGCGGATATACATGAGGCTATAGTAGATGTAGTCCAGAATCCTTCATTTCCTCACTCATCTGGACCAAATTTACATGTAAATTCCTAAAAGGAGGAAATGAGGGAAATAAATCTCCTTCTCATCAATTAATATTAGAATTTTCTCAGCTACCCAAATTTCTAGGAATTTTTTAGATTGCACCATCCCCCAGGGATCTACCCCAGTTTTAAGATTCTGAACCAAATAGTTTTCTTCGACTAGTCATTTCCACCCACGAGATAAACCTATCTTGTTTGGTATCAATTAATATTAGATTTTTTTCGGCTACCCGAATCTCTAGGAATTTTTTACATTGCACCATCTCCCAGGGATCTACCCTCATTTTAAGATTTTTTACCAGCAGCGATTTCTGGCCGTCCTTATAAATTTTTTAGCCATGCGATACATCAAATTAGTCTAGAATTTTATGCAGAATTCGAATCTCTAACTAGATTTAAAATCGGACCACCCCTTACCATTTTACACACACGCCCTCTAAATTATAACTTTCCTGCAGTTCATACCTAAAAGAAAATCTAAAAAACCATTCTTAAAACTTTTTATTACAGACAATTTTACTAATACAGTTTAAATTTTGTAAACCAAATTTCTAAATACATATTCACAATTTTTATTCTTAACCTAGAACTCCTCACATCGGCTTATACTTATTAATATTTATTTCTAAATAGAACACCTTTTCCAAAGACTAACCGGCCCCCCGTGTTTCAAATTCCTCTGATTTTGTTCTCATGGTTTCGCTTAAGACCTCGTACATATTTTTCAGATTACTAGAAGACGTTATAACCATATTTTTTGTGTTAAAAGATTTCACATCGGTAGTCTCTTCTACCATTTTTGTGTAGATGCCGTAGAGTTCGCAATAGATTTTTATTGCTGTATGTTGTGTTCTTTTTTCATTAAGTAATCGAATAAACGTTCTTTCTGCTTTCAAAGAAACTCGGACACTCCATCGTCGACACTGGCGTTCTTCATCCATACGGTTGTTAAATGCTGTGCTAATCATTTCTACGCCATCTTCGCCAGTAGCGGTAACTGTTGCATTTTTATGTCTGTTGCTTCTCAAGTGTGCGGCATAGGTAGTCTTTTTCATTTCGAAATTGAATACTTTACACATAATTCGTGGTTGTTTCGTACAAGACCCTTTAACAGCTGTCGGAGCTGAAAGTTTACGGCTTAATGACATACCATGCTGTTTTTCCTTGTGTCGCAGTGAGTTTTCCATTCTCGTAAAAGCGATATTGCAAGACACACAGTTTAAGTACTTTGCTGCTGACGGATGTATAAGCTTAACCGTGGACGATGTTACACCACAACATATGTTCTGGTGCCGTTTGAGAGCATTTTTCCAGGAATAAGAAGCACCGCAAGATTTGCATTTAAAAGCGTTTGCAGGTACCATTTTAGTACAAAAGAAAATCCGCACTAAATGACTTTGGTGGAACTTGTAAGCGAACTAACTTATAAACTAAAAAGTTTACTCGAGCGTAGCTGCTTTATGTTCCCTATAAAATGCGTACCGGAGGTTTCTGAAGACGGCCGACGAAGTTGAGGATTCAGCGGGGAACTAAATGACGTGATCTTTTGCCAATCCTTGCTGCTCGTCCAGTATATTTAGCACCAATGCATGCACCCGGTTCACATCGTCCATGCTGCGAATGCAGTTAGTAGAAACACCGGAAACGTCTTCCATGTTATAGGGATCAACAATCGCATCGCGTGTATATTAAAAATCCAAAAGGGTGGTTAGACACGCACACAAATTGGCTGAAAGTCGTGCGGCCGAAGATGCAGAGCTACTATAAACAAAAACTTAATAAAACACTTTAAACCTTTACTAAGGGAATACCAAACTTGTTGCCTACAGAATACTTACTAATAAAGCAATTTATTTTAAATAACTACTACGTCATATTTTAGGAAATGGGAGGCTCGAATATTTTCTTTGGAAACAATCGAAGATTGCCGAAGACACTCAAAGAGTGCACAAACGCGGTCACTAAATCAATTAGCATTAATACCAAGTATTCTGTGCTTTCGTAGGTTGCTCATTTCCTAGAACCAAATTTTCCGCATGGCAGTCGGTAGCACGTAATGATTTTTAGAACCAACAAGTACTCGATATCGCCCAAGTAGAGAATTAGATGCTCGATGTCTGTCAATTTTCGATTCCCTCGTAAAAGGTAGAGAAAACTCGGTCAATCATCCATCTAACTTATACTTCGACCCGCTCCCGTTCTGATAATTTCCAAACATTTTTCAAACAACAATGGTCTTAGAATTTTTAAACCTCCCAGGGATCTATAAGTGATGATCAATTACACGTTTGAGCTACCCGTAAACTAACATATTTTATAGTAACAGTGCGCTGTATAATACATGCATACCCCTTCTCTGCGCTACTGTTATTCTTGTAGTTGCTTAAAAAAGTCAGTCGCCTTTTTTACTGCTAAGACCGCTGTAAAGCACCATTCAATACTTTAAAAGTATAGCACATCGCCCACTTTTTTGTCTGATAATTAAATTTTGCTCATATAGGCTTTTACACTTTCGCATATTTAAACATCTAATACGATCGATTAACCACTTTCGCTTATTTTAACGGGAACCACCATACATTCCGCCGCAACGTTCTTTTTGAATCCAACGATCCGATGGGCTTCCACACACTAACACTTAACGTATCTTTCCTACTATTTGTTAAACAAAAACTACCGGCATCGCCATGTCCGTATGTGGACGTAAGCAGATGTTTGTGGATGTGTACGAGAATATGTAACCATATACATTAATCAGTCTAAGCTATTTTATTTAGTCCAAAAAAACTACTATTTTTCTAAACCACAATTACTAATCACCTTTATAGGTTTAACATTTCTACCATTTCCCAATGACTGGTGCTACGTACATGGAAACTATAATTTCTTATTGGAGAGAATCCTTATTCTCTTACGCACTGTTGCGTTGTTGCATGCCCACGCCTTTTGGGATAATATGCTCGTTATAGGATGTAACACTCGCGGTTTTACTCAACTACACTTCGTGAGACCCCTTTAATCCTTTTAATCGTGTCTTTCTCCCTTACAATACAGTAGGACTTGGTTTTTGTACCGACGAATTCTAATACTAGAGCCCCATTAAAATCGTCTTTGAATTTTCCCACACTTTTTTGTTGACAAGCGGTATATTGTATTTATTATCCGCGGGGTAGTCACTCTTTTAAGATAACTATATTTTGTTTGGTATCAACTAATATTAGATTTTTCTAGGGAGCCCAAACATGTAAATAGATTTTAAATAGGACTACCCCTTACAAAGTTACGCCTTTTAAAGACCCAAATCTCTAATTTTTGCCCATCTTTATTTAACTACATCCTTAGAACCTTTTTTCGCTACCCAAGACATATGCTTTAACCAACTATTTCCCGAGAAATCTAAAACCGATGTGTCCCGCGAACACCACGTGGAGACAACACGTACAGTCTGTCAACCAGGATAGTAGCAGGAAGGATTTGGAAGAAGGGAAGGTGGGAGAAGAACTTAAAGATTATGGAATCTTAAAATTAATATATACAATAGATTTACGAAATCTATACAACTATCTTAGACCTATATCTTTATGCCCCCATGCGTAGATTGAGATGCTACCAGGATGACGTTACGCTAGTCATCTTCGCTCGATAAACTAATTTTATTAATAATCTGCGTGTATAAATCGTGTTTTTTTACTCCGGATACATACGCCGGCAAGTACTCCATACCAAATAAAGAATTAGATGCTTGGCGACTGTGAATTTCCGCTTCCGGTACATTTTACAATTAGAAAACCTAAACGGTCTCTATGTATCAAACTATTGGCTAGAAAAGAAGATAGAGGACTCGTGTGTCGATTTAAATTTTAAGCTGCGAATAAAATTAGATAAAATTAAAACTTGGTTCTCTATCTGGCACTTCTTATTACATCCCGCGTCATTGTGTTGTGAAAGCAGAAAGAATAAGTACTAAACTACGTGTAGTTTTCAACACTTCCGCTAAAACTGTATCTCGATCCTCCTTAAATGATCATTTGTTTGTAGGGCCCAAACTACAACCAGATATTACTGCAATTTTGCTACAACTTTGCCTTCATCCTAATGTTATTACTACAGATATTCGTCAAATATATAGGTAAATCCTTGTTAATCCCGCTCATTGTGACTATCAAATAATTGTTTGGCTTTTTTCTCCTGAGGAGCCTATTTAGGACTTTCAATTGAATACAGTTATCTAAGGGATAAATTGCGCTCCTTTTTTTGTGATACACCCGCTTCTGTAGTTGGCCGAGGACAAAGGGAACTCCTTCCTTTTGGCCACTTTTGCTTTTCGCAATCACACCAATACGATGATATCGCTTCTGGTGCGGACTCTATTGAATCAACCTTTGCATTACGAAATCAGTTTATTGCTCTTTTAAAACTGGGTGGATTTGAACTTCATAAGTGGTCTAGTAATCAATCTGAATTACCCAAAGATCTTTCCGCTTTGTAGCAAGTTGCACAACCACGCTCCTTTGTAGATCCTGACACTCAAACTGTAAAAGTTCTAGGTGTGAAATGGAACCCCACTTCAGATACCTTTTGTTTTCTAGTTCAACCACAATCAGTAGCATGTAGCAAACGCAACTTATTTTCCACCTTAGTCCGTATTTTCGACCTTATGGGAGTTTTACCCCCTCTAACTTTGTAGTAAAGCATTTAATTCAGCATTTGTGGTCCCTGAAATTAGACTGGGATGATACCTCTCCCCCGATATTACTGCGTTTGTGGGAGAGATACCTTTATGAATTGCCATTTCTTTCAGACTGAGTTGCCGTGCTTGCTAATTCCGCCTCATTTTGCAACGCGCGAAATTCATTGCTTTGCTGACGCTTTCGAACGCGGCTATTGCGCTGTGGTTTATTTTCTTTTTGTCACCTATTCTTCTATTGAGCTCCGATTAGTTTGTGCAAAATCTAAAGTTGCTCTTCTTCGTACCCTTTCTTTGCCCAGACTCGAACTTTTAGCTGCCACCTTGGCATCAAAATTATTAACCTTTTTCCTCAAAACCTTTGATTCCCATCTTACGTTCGATAAAATTTTTTGTTGGTCTGATTCCATGCTGATTCTTTCTTGGATTCGTTCCCCCCCTCTGGGCGGGAAGACCTTTGTTGCCAATGGAGTCTCCTATATTCAAGAAAACACTTCTCGTGCTTCTTGGCATCATATCCCCTCTAATGAAAATCCTGTCGATGTCGGGTCACGTATTGTGCTACATAGCGACTTGTGCCAGTTTTCTTTATGGTGGGAGGCACCTCCTGCCTTGTACCGTTTGTTCGAAAAATACAGTTCACACATACCACGTTTTAATTCTCCTGAAGTTCTCATCGAAGAACGTTCTATTGTTCTGACCGCCGCCGCGTCATTTTCTTGGATTGAAATAGTTTTGAAAAATAATTCTTCTTTTCAATTCATTATTCCCATTGTCGTTTAGATTCTTCGCTTTATCTATAACCTACAACATCCGTTATCAAAATACTGCGGATCTTTGTCCTCTTTCGAGCTACATAATGCTTTGATTCCTTTGATTAAGTACACTCAACAAACTCATTTTCAATTGAACTGGACGCCCTGGAGTCTGGATCAGTTCTATAAAAGAATTTTCGCATCCTTGTCCTATGAAAGGAAATTTCCCGTCCTTTTACCTAGTAAAAGTCGCTTTACCGATTTGTATATCAGTCGGTCAAGCATCACCTTAGATATCGTATTTCAGATTGCAACTTGTTCCGGTAATTGTTTTTGATCACACATAGAGCCGCAAAACCAGCCTGGCACATACATGTTGTTGAAAAGGGTAATACACTTTTAGTGCTTGCTTAACAATTTTCGGTTTTTAGTTATAACAGAAAGCACATAAAAATTCAGTGTTTTTATCAAAATTGTATCGAAATGCTTGGTCACTTTGTATTTCTATTAAATGTTCTTGAAATTGATTAATTTTAACAAATTCTTTATGCGAATCACTTTCATCAAACTTAAATGATATTCGAATCCAATTATATTTGAAAATATCGTCTCTAGGCAAATATCGATCAGTCTGCTACTAGTTCTTCTTAATGATTAATAATAATTTTTCGTATTTCAAAATCTGTGATATCGATGCTATTGTGTTCAACAAGTAAATTAAAAATCTGAAATAAAGGAAGCTCCTTTAGTTCAAGATAATCTCCATGATTTAAGTTTATTTTTAAAACGTGTGTTTTTTTCAGTTAATTTAATAGTAGTACTAGTGCGTTCTTGCATATACGTACTTAGATTATTAGTACGGCATTTGTAGGCACACTGTGACCACCACCACCACTTTTTCACTCCCTCCACACCTTTCTCCAACTTTGTACTTCTCAGTTCACCTCCTCCGTTCTTCACCTCTATCCTACTCCTCGGTCCTCTTATCCTTCCATTCTCCTATCCCTCCGTTCCCCTCCGTCATCTGCAACCTCCTCTGCTTTACTCCTCTGCCCTCTTTTGACTTCCTCCGTTTTACACCACAATCATCTTCCTACCTCAATCATCCACGAAGTTCATTTAAGATTTCTTCAAGAATACTAGATAGTATAACAACTGGCTCGGTTCTTCGTTTATTGGCAGGTTTTTTGTCTCTTCAGATAATCGCAACGTAGTTTAGAATTAGGCCGACACAGCTTCCTTGCTGCTTGCACTGTATCTCTAGAACCTTTCGAAACTAAGGTGTGTCGTTTCATTTCTTCAGCATGCATTTTGTAGAATAGAATATATGCTTCTGCTTTTACTAGTGTTTTAGGGGATATACGGCACACCTTGGAATCGTTATATTCATGCCATACGAATGAGCACGGGTGTCGACAGTATGCGATGTAATGGCCTCTCAATGTAGTCCCAGTATTTCGATATTGCATACAGGTTATAACGACAATTTCCAAGAATTGTTTCTGCAGTGTAGAGTCGCATATCTAAACCTTCTAATGGAAAATCTATAGGCGTAGATAGTTTTTTTTATATGTACCTGTAGGTGGAGCAATTAGGGTTTTGAAATTTTTTCTATTGTAAAAGCGATCAGTGTTTGATGTTCTTTCATGTCAACATTATCTAGCTTTTGTTTAAAGACAGTGCAAGATGATCGAATGTTTTGGTTTTCTAAAATGTAACATTTTGAAGGCAGGTCAGAAACTTCACTTAAATCTTTGGAAGGTGGAATGGTTCCTAATATGGATGCAGCATTGCCTCTTTGAATAGCTATGCCAATTCTTTGAGAAAAAAATGAAATGGCTCTTTGATCAAAGGTATTATGATAAATTTGTCTGCCAATTTCCTTTATAAATTCTAATCCTTGACTACCTAAAACTCCTAAGGTTTCAATTGAAACTAGGTAAAAGATATAAAGGTCTGACAAAGAGGAATATTTTTTATTTTTTGCCAGCTTTTGCTGTTACTCCAATTTTATTTGAACAAGCAGTGACGTGAGAATTAGCAAGTGTTGGTACATGTAAAATCCCACATTATTGCTTTACCACATTTCTAAAGAATTAAAGTAATGCCATCAAGTCTTTTACCATCTTCTCTAAATAAATAGGTAGGTTCCAGAATAGAAGGAGCATCGGCAGAGACTAAAGCTCCTTTAATTAAATCATTAACCGCTTTGTGTCTGGAATGCCTTCCCGCACTAAGCTTGCATTTAATCCATGTATACCTAACTCATCTGCAACTGATCCACAAATGCATGAGTGTGGTGTACCCAAACGAGTACCAAGCCTGAGTCCTACAGCAATTCTAAACGAATAGTTATCCAATAATGTGCCCGGAGATGCTATTGGAAGAGCGAATAACCATGCGCTGGCATATTTCGAAGAAACTGCAAAAATACGAGCCCTATGGGTATTATTGGTAGCTGATTCTAGCAATAGCATATTCCATTCTTTTTGGATGAGTTTGTTGATTTCGATTTCGTTTATATTTGTTGCAGACTTCCAAAGTTCTTCAGCTTGCAAAATGAAATTATCAATAGACATATTGTAGGTGGCATTAGAAAAGATTGATCTAATTGTACGTAAAGATGAATGAAAAGAAGACACGTAAGCAGGTAGTGAAAGTGAGGTTGAAAGACGAACACCTAATCCGCCTGTGTTTATTGGAAGAGATGCTTGCGACCATTCGAAATGGCTCAGTTTAATATTTATCACTTTCTCCAAACTGCATCGTAATAGTTCGTCAAATATCTCAAAAGATTGCATACAAGTCCAAGTTGGGCTACGTCTGCGGATGTACATCAATTTAAGAATAGCGAAACAATTCTTAATCAGACAAAATGAGATATGATTTGGAATAGAAGATGACTTTAAACGAGAGCGAATGGAGGACATCAATTCGATTTTTTTATTGATACTTTTTGGAATCGCTTCAGCACAAAGTGGTGCGCAAAATAGGGACCAATTACTTTTATTTGGTATCTGAATACGTGATGCGATCATGTTTAAGAGTGAAATGGTTTCGTTAAAATTGGATGGAGGTGATCACAACAGTTCACATTTATTAAAATTGAGTTCCAAACCAAACGACTTAGCGATTGAAATTATCTTTTCGAGAATTTGGATTACGGAATGAATCTCACGACCAAATATCCGTCATCTAAATACCAAATATTGAACTTTGTGTTTAATGAGTTAGCAAGGTTGTTTACTGCCAGACAGAAGATGCCGGGCCTAAAGTATCGCCTTGTTGTATACCTCTTTCGGAATTAATCATGTTATCATCAAAAAAAAGAAATGAAGGATTTGCATAATAACATTGTTGAAGATGGGGAATGTGGTTGTAAATACTATGTAAGAGAATATCTCGGTTAAGTGAGTTGAAAGCGTTTTTAAAATCAAGCTTAAGAAGAATGTTATAGTCGAAATCAGGAAAGAATGAATGCGCGTCATAGGTTTCTGAATTAAAAAACGACATACTTTCAAATCTTATGCATTAAGTATATTTCGATAGATCCTTTAAAAGTATGTCGTTTTTTAATTCAGAAACCTATGACGTGCATTCACTCTTTCCTGATGTCGACTATATCGTGCAAGCGTAACATTACCGCTTACAGTAAGCGTCATCTAATTTTAAATGGCAAGACAAAAGGTGTAATCGCAGTCGATATCAAATGTGAATAAATACATTAATAACATCACACGCTTTATTCATATCTGCGAAGGTTTGTTTAACCCCATTAAATTGTTGATAGGCCGACATCTTTCCAAACAAAAGTCAAAAATATTAAAAATCGAAAATATGTACAAACGAGTGAACACCGACGTGTTTTGATAACGAACTAAAGTTGGTTAAAAATTTACATGCTGCTATTAATTTAAGATAAAGCAGGATGTTATTGCCCCGCAACATTTTTTTCCTAAAACGCATAATGAGAACATTTCTCTTTCGTTTCGTATTATTTTGATCACGCTGTATATTACTCGTGGTCTATGAAAATTCTGTTAAATTTTCTTCAAAATTCAGAATACATTTGCACAAATGAAGTTCAAAGCTCTGCAGTATTCATTACCGCTGCTGATTTACACTTCTCTAGTAAACTATTCGATGGGATACATTACCGTAATTAAAAGCAATATAACTGTTGAAGTGGAATAATTAATAGTGCCTGTGCTGTCGCGCGGTCATTCCAATCCCTGTCTGCAATTGCCCACTGCGGCGAAGAAAATAAATTTCTAGCTGTCCACGCCAAGACCAATATATTAACATTGTACCGACGGATGTAAAAAATCCAGTGCCTAAAACCTACCTAATTGATGTGTCGTTTTTGTTTTGCTTAATACTGGCCTTATACATGGTTTGGCCATTAAACTGTCCACTATATCGCACTCAGATCTATACCAGATAGATGACGTATCCTGAAACAAATGAAGCGCGACCCTGCCTAGGTTATGTTCGACATTCTTAGTGATATGCCCCTTCTTCCTTTAATAACTCGAAATATAAATACTTACATCAAATTATAATGTCGTTTAGATTTCAATCGGCGTGCTATTAAATTCTTTTCTACTTGATCACCATTTTATTCAGTTCATAAATTATAACGCAACTCAAAGATAGCAGGATACCGCATTTGTATACAAATTTTATCAATATAATTACTGTTAAAGGCGTAAATACCTAGCATAAATTAATTACGTGACATTTTTAAAAATATTATTAGGAAGAATAATATTTCTTAAGTCAAATTTCCTTTTACTATTAAATTATGCTTAATGTATGGTTATGGTTTTATATACAGCTATAAAGATAAAAAATATAATTGAAATAATATCAGATTCAGAGCTACAAGTAGGAGGTATGTTTCTTTTGACACAAGCTGAACGAAACAACTTGTAGGCGTCTAGCATTTAGAAAATTACGAAACAATATAGTTTTTTGACTTGTATTCAGAATAATTAACGGATCAATATTTAAAAAGTGTATGCTTCATTTAAGAAGTAATATTCAGAATTAACTTAAATACTGAAAAAGCCTTGTCTTGACGTAGAGAGGACTAGCTAATTTGTTTTTCCAAATAACAAATGTAGTTTTAAGTAAAGTTAATAGCTAAGATTGTGTATACTTTAAGAATGGAAAGATTTTATTTAAATTTAATTAAAAACCAATTATGATGTTATATGTCTTTACTCAACATGGATATGTGTGTGTATGTACCTATATGTGTATGTATGTAGATTTGAAAGCAATTAAAAGTTTTGGTTATTTATGTAATAAGTAATTACCCCGTGTGTAAAATATTCGTGTAAAAACAAGGCAAATCAATTGCATTTACAAAGGATAAATAAAGCAATTAAAGTTTTAATTAATCATATAAATTGACTTCTGTGTGCATCAAAATATCATTTTAATTCACTTTATGAATTTTAAATGAAACAAACCCTAGGGTTCCCTATATTCGGAAACGAATATTAATCTTTTATTGTCTACAGAGGCAGGTTGAATCTTATGATGGTTGAATTTGTCGTCAATTTCTTTAGCAGGACTATTGTGTTTGCTGGGTGGATTATGCATGCTAGTGTTTGTTTTGTTCGATGATCGAGTATTGTCTGAAACTGATTCGTATTTTGAATTGTTTGCTTCAAAATCTTCAGTTTGGTTAATTGTGGAGGTTTTATTTATTTGTTTACAATTCTTTTGTTTTGTTTGCTTTTTAATCATTGGTATACTCAAATTAACAAAGAATTCTTCTTGATTTGAAATGTGGTTACACTCTTGACATTGCAAAGTACTAATTAGGATACCTTTGAAAATTTGATCAATTGTAGTAACTCGGATGTTTTTTGCTCATAGTATTTTATAATCTCGTGTCTGTTTTTTGACTGAGTTTTAGTTTTTAAGAATTACTGCTTGATACCTTTCTAGATTCTCTTTCTGTACTGCTGTTAACAAATGTCGTAGAAATTCATGTGGGTGATGTTGTTCGCCTTTAACAAACTCTGACCTTTCTTTTGTAAAACTTGAAAACAGTTCGTTCGGGTTATATGATTTGGGTCTACCATTTTGTAATTCCTGTAATTGTTGTGTTAACTAACGTGTTAAAGATCGACATTCTTCTAGGGTTGCCTCTAGTTTATCTAGTAAAAATGATTCTTTATTTTGTTGATTTGGTATGTCATCAGGTGGTTGAAAATATTTTTCAGTTTCTGAAGTTTTATGTAGCAATTGTAATAGGTGCGATGTTTGTCCAAGTACTTGTATAATGGAAGTAAAAAAACAAGTATTAACCAAATTTATCCCACAAAAATTAGCCCTTTTTATGGTTTTGAGTGTGTTGTCAATGTAAATCATCTCCATTTTCTTAACTTCTTTTGCTTCATTTGTGTCATTCTTGGTTTTGCAGGAGTTGTTAAATTTTTTTAAAAATTTCACAACTTCCAGTTATGTTTTTCTTGTTTGCGACATTTATTTCATCATTGCAATCATAGCACCATACAGACCAAGTGAATGTATTAACATATAATGAGTGACAATTAATTCGGGTGATTGTAAAATGACGTAATGTATGTTTATTTTTCAAACTTTCGCAGACTTGGTGTCCGCACTTTAGACATAACCATAATGAAATGTTAAAATCAAGATTATCAATCATTTGTGAATCATTTGATTTTCAATTTTGGCATTCCTTGCAATCAAGATTAATGTCAGTTGTTTGTAATGCTTTTTTGATTTGAGGTGAATCTATTGCTTGATTAATGTGTTTACATTCAGTCATATTTTTATTTTCATCGTGAGGTCCGGTTGAATCGTTTGTATTGTTAATGTTTGATTTATTTTCTATATTAATTTTGCTTGTTTCGCGATATATGTAATGTTATTAAATTATTCGTTAAATGGTTGGTTTGATTGTCTCATAATAAATTGTCTTATATTTTTGGAACGTGTGGTTGATAACCTCAGATAGTAATGTAATTCGTCCAGTTTACAATCATTTGGAAGTGTGCCAAAAGAGCAGAGAGCATTTTCTCGTTGAATTGCTATACTAATACGTTGTACTAGAAATGAGGTAGCTCTGTTGTCGTTTGTTTCCTTTGAAATCTTTTTTATCACAGAATGTATAAAATTTAATGCGATTGGACCAAAATTTCCGAATGTTGTTCAAACATACTCGTTAAAAAATATAGTTATTTTGAAGATTTTTATATTTTAATTTTTTTAAGCGTTTGCCTGTGAAGGCAGAAGCTCCAGTAGCTTTTGAAGTGGTTGCTATACGGGAAGAAGCAAGCGTGTCTACACAAGTAAAATCCCATACTATGGCTTTACCGCATTCCCATGGAATAAGAAACATTCCATCCTAAGGGTTCCAAAATTGTCGGTATTTTCGCAAGGCCTAGTGTACGTTTCAATATATCGTTAACTGAATGATGACGTGATTGATGGTCTGCGGAAAGTTTGCAGCTCAAACCATGAATGCCATTTTTAGAAACGAGAAATCCGCATCTACATTTGTGTTCAACACATATATTTGTTCCAAGGCGAAAACCAATTGAAATTCTAAATGAATTGTTGTCTAAAAGAGTACCCAGAGATGCAGCCGGAATAGCGCTTAACCAGGCGCCAGATTCTTTTGTTCTTGTTGCATAAAGATGGGCATTGTCAATAGGAGTTTTAGCTGTCTTAAGTAAATAGTCACAACAAATATCTAGTAGTGGTTGATGCCAAGCTTTCTGCAGTCTCTTTGACTCTTCTGATTAAGTCATCTTAGTTTTAGAGAACCAAATCTTTTCTCCTTCTTCAAAATAATTATCAGTCGTTCTATCTTGTAAAATCATATTTATGAAGTGTGATATGCTACAGAAAGAGGATACAAAGACGGGTAGTCCTAAAGATAAAACTGAGCGAAAGCCTAAACCACCTCGTGATTGTAAACAAGGAGTAAAAAAGGAAAGAAGATCTTGAATACAGGTTAGACTAGGATACAGAAAACTGGGAGTAGAAAGATAAAATATAGAAAGGGTACAAAGAAGGAAATAAAAAATTTTCGTATGTGAGTTAGGGCAAGACAACCTTAATATGCATATTATAAAGGTATGCTTTTGATGGTAGAACTTGTGTCAGTTGAGGCTATGTTTCGCGAATTTAATACCCGTTGTTAAAATATAATATATTTTCGTAGTAAATCGTTTACTTGTTTTGAAAGATTCTTAGATTTGAAGACGGTTGGTGCACAGCTGCCAGTTTTGATTGGAAATAGTGAAGGTTTTCGGAGGAGTTTTCAGAATTAGCGACGGTTGAAAGTTATTTGTGAGCGTGTGGTTTGCGGAATCGTGTTGACCGTTTAATAAATTTATCAAGAAGGTTTATTTGTTTGTAGTGGTGTGTTTTCAAGAATTACAACTAGTAAGGGGGGCAGAATGTCTATATAACCACTGAAAGGCAGTGAGAGGCTCTTTTACTTCTCATCAAAGCATCGAGTAATACTAGTAAACCAATTACGCGACAAGTGATTTTAATATTTTAATTCATGTTAATTAAAACATGCACAAGTTGGTGTATTATTGTATAAGCAGGTCAACATTTTTTTTGAGTATACGAAACTTGTTTCAGAACTGTAAGTAGAGATTGATTGCTATTTTTGGTTGTTGGTGCAAAATAAGCACTTATATGGAGTAGTGGGCTTTAAATGGATTGATGTGGTGGTGTACTAAGGCTAGATGGATCCGTAAATAACATTTAAAGGTTTGGGAGTACCGTAAATTGGTGGAAGAGAGAATTGGGTAGCAGATTGCTATCAAGGAGGATAGGATTCAACTTGGAGGTTGGTTCCTGAACGTGCAGTCATTGATGAGTGCAACGTCATCGATGGTTTAGTTGAAAATCCAAGTGAGGTAGCGCTTACCAGGTAACATTTTTAGTGAAACTTTATTGTGTTGTGTGCATTTGGTGCGTTATGACATTTTGATGCCGTATAGGCACAATTTTAGGAATACTAAGGACAAAAGAATTTACTTTTGAACTTTTATAGAGTACTTTTGACCATATTTTTTATATAAGGATTTATATTTATAAAATAATTTTTCAGTATCTGTTTATGTACAAAGTAAAAGGGTCTGTTGGTGATTTTCAGTGCAAAAATTAGCACATGTGTCCAAAAAGGGTTTTTACTATTGTTGTGGGATGATGATAAGGTGATCTAGATATGTTAATTATAGGGAAGGACCATTTGTTTTTTGTAGCAATACCGATGGCAGTGTAGCGGTTATGTAATAAATAAAGCAACTACAACAAACTACTTAATAAGGGGTATAAATACCTTAAAGCCCGTGCCGCTCTGGGCAATAAAAGTCACACACAAAAGGTTAGCGGACAACCATGAACACGCACGTTGGGTGTGGTGTCGCTTCCAAAAGCTCTCATACAACTGTCTTCTGTAACGGTTCGAGTACGACTGTGTTACTTGGCGCACTCCCACTACCGGCTAAGGTTTCACTAAAAACTGTAGAGTACCCGCACTAATGGTATTTATTGTCACCAATACCAAACTGTTCAATGATGACGTAACATACCGCCCACCAAATTCATAGAATTTTGAAAAGGAGGGAAGGGATTTGACTTGCTAGGAAAAACAGGTAACGAAAGATAGGGTGGTACACTACAGCGAGCGATATTACCAACTATGCAAAATAAAAAAAATATATATGTAAATAAACAAATATTTAAAAATAATCTACTACCATACATCTAAAAAATGTGTCATCATCATTTTGTTTTCGACCTTACTTAAGGTCGGTTTGACGCAGCTCTAACTTCTTTTCTATTCTGTGCTAATCTAAAAAGCTCTACATACCCTTCACAACCTAAATTTCTAATAATTTGACTAATATAGTTTGGTCTAGGTTTTCCTATATCCTTCTATCTTTTTCCTATCCACCTGGCTCTACATAGATATTAGCAACCTGATGGTTGTTAAAGAACTCTAACATGTTTACATGATTACCATTTATAAGGAAATGAAATATAATCTGGTTATCCGCTTCAAAAAGGAAAAGTGTTAAATTATATGTTATGGTAAGGTTTAAGCACCGAATTGCTGCCAACATGCCAGACCCCTACCTAATTGTGAGTTATATCATGGAGACGTTTAT
This sequence comes from Platerodrilus igneus, assembly GCA_036346225.1. Classification (NCBI taxonomy): domain Eukaryota; kingdom Metazoa; phylum Arthropoda; class Insecta; order Coleoptera; family Lycidae; genus Platerodrilus; species Platerodrilus igneus. The sequence continues at coordinate 11,886,957 of JARFIW010001700.1, read as the reverse complement.
TAAATTATCTGTTATGGTAAGGCTTAAGCAACGAAACGACGCTACCAACATGCCAGACCGCTACCTAATTGTGAGTTATGTCATGGTGACGTTTATTAAATTATATGTTATGGTAAGGCTTAAGCAACAAATCGCTACCAGCATGCCAGACCGCTACCTAATTGTGGGTTGTCATGATGACGTTTATTAAATTATCAAAATGTGTATATACATCTAAACATAAAACAAAATTAAAATACCGGTAGCGGTGCTAGTTTAAGCAAAGGTCGTTATAATGTGCCATGCGCAGTTTTGATCTCAGCGACACGTATAATTCCGTCCGCACCGGGAAAGGTATTAATAATACGACCAAACTTCCATTGAAGTGGAGAAAAGTGGTCGTTCTTGATGAGGACAATAGTGTCCTTTTCAATTTGTCGCACATCTACCTTAGAGTGCCATTTAACCTTCTGATTCAGAGTATGTAAGTACTCATGGCTCCAGCGAGCTCAAAAATCTTGGTGGAGTTTTTGCAGGAGTTTCCACCTGCTCTTTAATGATAAAACATTGTTTGAATGGTCCTCATCCGGTGGTGCAGAAAGAGGTTCCATAGTTAGGAAATGACCTGGTGTTAAGCAACGCAAGTCATTTGGATCCGAACTCAAAACGCAGAGTGGCCTTGAATTTAGAACAGATTCAATTTGAGTAAGAACTGTGTAAAGTTCCTCAAAGGTAAGTTTTTGTTCGCCGATTACGCGAGCTAGGTGTGTCTTTACCGACTTAACACCGCTTTCCCACAAGCCACCGAAGTGAGGGGCGCTAGGTGGATTAAACGACCACTTTATCTTTTCCTAGGTTACTGCACTATGCAGATAACTCGTAAGCTGACGATAGGCACCTACAAAATTAGTTCCGCAATCACTAAAGATTTGAGAACAGCGTCCTCGACGTGCTATAAATTGTCGCAAAGCAGCAAGAAACGCGTCTGCCGACAAATCCGAAACAAGTTTAATATGTGCTGCCTTAGTGGCAAAACAAACAAAAATACAAATATAGGCCTAAAGAGTTTTAGAGCCTCGTAGGCGGTTAGCCTTTATAAAAAGAGGGCCAGAAAAATCAACACCAACAACACTGAACGGTTTGATTTGGGTAATACGTGCTGCCGGTAGGTCTCCCATAGGAGGAGTTACCAGGACCGGTTTGGTACGAAAACATCTATGACATGATGATAAATAACTTCGGATTGAATTTTTAATAGAAAGGATCCAAAAATTCTGTTGGATAAGATACGCTGTGGTATTAACACCGGGATGGCAATACCTTTCGTGAGTTGACCGAATGATAAGTTCGGTTAATCGGTGCCGCTGAGGCAATAACGCAGGAAACTTTTCGAAATAGGAAAGCGAAGAATGTGTCAAGCGCCCACCTACTCTTAAGATATTCTGAGGATCAACAAATGGAGAAAGTTTTCGCAAGGTTTTAGGTAATTTACGGTTTGCCTTGATCGAAGCTATTTCCTTTGAAAATGTAACATTTTGTACATGCCGAACGATAATCATAAGAGAATTGTGTAATTCAATGTCTGTTAAGGGACCCGTATGACGTTGAGCCGTGGGTTTAGAGAATCTATAAATGTAAGCCACGATGCCTTGGATTTTATATAACGATGAAAAGCGACTTAGTAAAATGTCAATGACGTTTGGATCTGTTTGAGCGACAAATGTTAGGATCTTCTTTTCCGTAGTTACCTCAGCAATTGAGGTTGACAATGTTGGTTGAGGCGACCACGAGTCACTAAGGTAGTGAAGCCATTCAGGCCCCGCCCACCATAGCGAACATGAAATAACCGCGCTTGGCATTAATCCCCGAGATGCAGGATCAGCCGGATTATGCGAAGATTTAATATAAAACCATCGACTAGGTGCAATGATTTCTTGAATGTGGCTAACACGGTTTGCCACAAAAGTTTTCCAACGAAAAGATGGAGAACGTATTCAAGTGAGAGCGACCGTAGAATCACTCCACACTGAAACATCGGAGATTTTAATCAAGCCTTGATAAGACCGAATGGTAAAAGAAAGTAAATCGGTTAATAAAACGGCGGCACATAATTCCAAACGTGGAATTGAAATGCGCTTAATTGGAGCTACTTTTGTTTTAGCGGTTACAAATTGTACAGTTATTTCTCCAGTAGTTTGATTTATGAACTGGAAATATACTACCGCTGCATACCCTACCTCGCTAGCATCGCAAAACCCATGCAAATGACAAGTAAAAGGATCTGAAGGGGGTAAACAACGTGGTAACTTTAATGACGATAATAACGGCAACTCTTCTTGATACTGCTGCCATTGAGACGAAATGTCGGCTGGTGGGATGTCATCCCAATTTAAACCTAACATCCACAGATGCTGGATTAGGCGTTTCGCAAAAGGTGTTAGTGGGGCTAAAATCCCTAATGGATCATGTATTCTGGCAACTTGCGAAAGTATGTTGCGCTTTGTACATATTGGGTTTAATGGTTTAACCCGAAATGAGAAAATATCTTCTGTAGGTGACCATTGAAGACCTAATATTTTTATTGATTCGTCAGAATCGAAATCGAGAGAAGTATATTGGCAAAAGTCTGACGGAATGCCTTCCAAAATAGAAGCTGAATTAGAACTCCATTTTCGAAGTCCAAACCCAGCCGAATGTAAAAGTCGGATAAGTTGATCTTTGATTTCTCGGGCCGATTGTATAGAATCTCCACCGGCGACGAAATCGTCAATATATAGATTTGACCGTATAGCCTCAGCGGCTAACGGAAACCTTTTGCCTTCGTCAATGGCTAATTGCTGAAGGGTCTTTAATGCTAGATAAGGCGATGACTTAATACCATAGGTCACTGTATTAAGCTGATAAGTCTGAATGGGTTCTTCTGCGGAGAACCGCCAAACAATTAATTGAAACTTTCGATGTTCTTCGGTAACCAAAATTTGTCGATACATTTGGCGAACATCACAAGTAAAAACGAAACGATGAGTACGAAATTTCTGTAAGAGTGACGAAATGTCGTTTTGGAGACTAGGTCCAGCCAATTGAGTGTCATTAAGTGACACGTTGTTTTTAGCCTTTGCAGAGGCGTCAAAAACCACACGAATTTTAGAAGTATGACCTTTCTCTTTAAACACAGGGTGATGGGGTAAAAAATAATTATCGTTCCCAACGGGCGGAGAATCGAGTAATGCCATATCACCCGCATCAAGATAGTCCTGCATGAAATTGTTGTACTGTGCGCGTAGCTCCGGTTGAGCATGCAATTTGCGCTCCAACGAAAATAGTCTTTTTAGCCATCTCAAAGCAATTATCAAAAATGAGCAAAGTATCGTTGAACGGTAACGCAACAATAAAACGACCGCTAGGGTCACGAGAAAACGTGTTTTCCAAAATCTAATCTGTCTTTTCTTCTTCTGGAGAAGTATAAGGCTTGGATGGCAACTCTTCTATCTCCCAAAACCGCCTTAGGGTCTGGTCGATAGGATCTTCTACAGAAGTAAAGAGTGCTTGGACAGTATTAGACTGTAAGCTTTTTGTGGGAAAAATAATAGTCCAACCAAAAATTGTATTTATAGCGGCAGGCTGAAGAAATTTGCCATGTATAACACCGCCATTGATGATGAACGGATAAACATCTGCTTCGAGGAGCATGTCAATGGTTCCTGGAGAGTTCCAGGTCGGGTCTGCAAAGTGCAGGCCGCATAAGTGTTCCCAATTATTAGGAACTTCAACGCTAGGTAATTTGCCAGATATTGACGAAAGCACAAAAGTTGTGACTTCTAGAGATTTTTCAGAGTCTAAAATAGAGCGAATGGTGCAGCTGACGGCACCCCTATTGACCGCTGAAGTGGTCTGCCCAAGTCCATAAATCGGAACTTGAGAACGTATGCGTGGAAACCAAAGTTTGCTCACGCAATCGTCTCGAATAAAGCTAGCTTGAGAGACAGGGTCTAAAAGTACCCTGATCGGTTTGTATCTACCAGAACGATCTTGAACTTCCACAACAGCAGTGGAGAGTAAGACAGTAACCCCAAGATTTAAATTCGTCTGTGAAGACAAAACATTTGCCAGAATAGGAGAGGCTGACTGCGTCCTATTGGCATTTTTATGCATATGTGTAGCGGTCGGTTCAGCTGAACGGCTAGAAGCAGGTTGCGGTTCAAAATGTAGCAAGGTATGATGCGGCTTGGCGCAAGTTCGACAAGAGTTATAGGATTTGCATTGCATGGACGCATGGTCTGTTCGTAAGCAATTTAAACAAAGGCGTAAGCGTTTGACAATGACGAAACGTTCCGTCGGAGTTTTCTTTAGAAACGATTGACATCTATAAATTAAGTGATTGCCTTTGCAAGAAGGACAATGGTGCGAAAATGAATTCTTTGAGTCACTGGAGCTACTTGGTGTATCCAGTAAAACTACGTTAGAAGAAGCTTTTGGTTTAAATTGAAACGCTGAGGATTTCTTAGGCACTGATGTGTGAGATGTATGGACATTCGTCGAATAAGAAACAGGTGCGGTTGAAGAAAAGGTTTCCAACGCTGCACATTGTTGAGTTAAAAAATATCTTAAATCATCGAAATTGGGTATTTGCTTCGGATCCGATTGGAGTTCAAAGCGTTTTCTAGTGAATGGATCGAGTTTTTCTAAAAGAAAATCGACCAGGATAAAGTTCCAATGTTCAGTAGGAAATTTTAAATTAGTTAGAACAGCAAGGTTCTTTGAAAAAGTATCAATAAGTGCCCTAAGTTTCTTAGGGTTTTCTGATTTTAAAGGTGGAAAGTCTTTCATAGCCTTCCAATGCAAAGTTGCTAATAAACGCGGATTGCTAAATCGCTCACGCAAGGCATTATATGAAATAATAAAATTATCTCTCGAAACAGGTACAGATTTAATAATTTTCAAAGACTCTCCGCTACAGCAATTAATAAGGTAATTTAATTTTTCAATATTGGTCAATGACGCATTATTATAAACCAGACTGTCAAATAAATCAATGAAATATGGGAATTAAGTTACCTCATTGTTAAAATGTGGGAGCTTTAACGGTAACAATTTTGTTGCCGTACTGTTTGATGTACTTTCAATAATTTGTGGTGCTCGCATTTCTTGCATCGTTTCAAGATGCAGCAGTATGCAATAATAAGCGGCATCTACTTCTTTCCGTAAAGCGTTGTAATTTAATAATTCTACATCGTTACATGAAGCTAAGACATCAATTAAAACTCTATTAAAATTGGATTAAATGTCATTTACTCCCCTTGTTTGAATATGGAATAACGTTTTTAAACTTGAATCACTTTGTATAGCGTTGCCCAGTTCGAACATCTCGATAATGCGTACCTTAAATAACCCAAGTTCTGCCAAATGTGTTTTTTTCGGAGCCATAATGACACTGTTATTCTGAAAGACCTACAATAAAATGCTGTAAACGGTAACCGCTCAGCTGTGCGCTGAGTATGGGTTGTTGTTCAAGCACGAAAATGTAAATAGCGCATAAATCAATAAATCACGTTTATGACTATTAGCCTGCAATGGGTCTTAAGAATCACGTCAAAAATCTAGCGGTTTGTCAAATTCTAACAAAGTGTTTAGATAAAATTTACAGTTTACAACGGGCGGCCTTTAACATGAAAGATCACAGGAACATGTGGCTAACATATTGCAAGAAAGGTTGCAGTTTTACAACTTTATTACCCTTTGCAGATGTATTCAATATTTTACTGCAAACCGACTGAAGGGTTGTATGTGATACTAAAAACGCGCAATGGTTTTTAATGCAAATTAGCGGTTATGTAATAAATAAAGCAACTACAACAAACTACTTAATAAGGGGTATAAATACCTTAAAGCCTGTGCCTCTCTGGGCAATAAAAGTCACACACAAAAAGTTAGCGGACAACCAAGAACACGCACGTTGGGTGTGGTGTCGCTTCCAAAAGCTCTCATACAACTGTTTTCTGTAACGGTTCGAGTACGACTGTGTTACTTTGCGCACTCCCACTACCGGCTATGGTTTCACTAAAAACTGTAGAGTACCCGCACTAATGGTATTTATTGTCACCAATACCAAATTGTTCAATGATGACGTAACAACTGTGAAGTTATATTAGACCTGGGGATAAAGTAAGGGTATGGTTAAGCCTAGTTACTTTACTGAGTTTATTGATGAGTAAAGTTGTATCACAAATATTAGATTAAAAATGAACTATTGTAAAACGAGAATGAATGTAATTTAATCTATGTGTGAAATAATATTAATATAAAAATTTGTTGTATAGAATTTTTTGTTGGAATAAATTGTGGTGAATGTTTGGTAGTCGAGTTTCTTTCTTAGAATACTAGGTTAATATTTCAGATTTCAGCTGAGCAGCCGTGGCGAACTTTCCTGATAAAGCAGCAATTTTAAGTATAGCAAAAAAGGCTGGGGGGATTTTGGCGTTCAAAAGAAAGATCTTCATCAAGAAGTAAGCAGCAGTTTTTATGTCGTCCCAATTTGTGGAGCTCGAAAATGCTCTCCGAATTTCGATACTTCGGCTAGTTCTGCTCACAGTATCCTCCTAGGTACTCACCACAGCTACTCATTCTTCCAACAACCTTTGTAGTTAATAATAAAAAAAATTAATAAAATATTTCGACAAAAACAAACAACCCTGGTAACATAAAGGATCAATTCTCATAATTTCAATTTACAGTAAATATTCACGTTAAAACATTTAGTGTTACTATTCAATGGCAAAACATCAATTTACAATTCCCATAATTTTATGTACCCCAACATTTCATATTTTATTAAAAGTAGATGGGCCTATCATCTACTCTTAATTTACTTCTCCGGTCTATGTTGAGCTCAGTATAAACCTTGTTATTTCCTGTGCATAAAATTTTGCATTTTCAAATTATACCAAAGACCCGTTTACTTCTTGCAATGATAACATATTATTCACGTATTTAAGAAAATTGTCCATAAAATTGAATTTTAGTTTATAAAAATGCTTACCACAAAAATAATAACCAAATCACGCAAATCAAAATAACTACGCACCAGAACAACAGTTTCAATAACAAAAATTGTTACCTGGAGTACTCTTTTAGATTACCAACTCCATAGATGACTTTTCACCAGGCTGCTCGTACCTGCATTACTCCATCTCGTTCATCCAAATCATTACCAGTCTGCAGACGCATTCCATCAGACTGCACGTACAATAACCAAACCACACCTCTTCGTCCAGTTAATAATGCCATCAGCACCCTTGTTCAAAATTTAAATGCTTCTACTTACGTAGCATCTAGATTTTTATTATTATTATTTATCTCCATTCAGCCCGTTAATTACTTTGCACCCACTTGTGCGTTATAGACACTTGTAATAACTCTCGGCGAACTGCACTGTACACGGTATTAAAAGCTAGGATGTTCTTCAAATTATCATCGAGAAGTCAGATGATAAGAGCGAAATATAAAAGCGAAAAATAAGAAAGCCAATTTAACTCCCGCTTTCCTTATATATTCAAAGCCCCACTTAGTTTGCACGTATTTTCGTAACCCATTATTTGAAAACCTTCAAACTGCCACCCAATTCTAAAAATTTTCCGTACAAATATCTAACAAACTTTCAAAAGCCGAGAGTTTGTCCACTCCACATCGCTTTTACCACTAAAAACTACGTACGTTTTCTAACCGTTTAAATTTACCGTGAATTTTGTCCTTTCTTATTCCTCCAAACAAATCCAACGCACGTTCCTTATGTGCGCGTCTATATCGTTATTGCAGTCCTGCTTTTATAACAACTTTTCCTGTCTTTGTCTTTCTTATTGTCCAACTATTACCATGTTGTCTACGGTTAAAGCTTTCTTCCTATTTGAAAAATCGATATCGTGTGACACAAACCTGTTGCATCTGCGCTTTGTTATTAGCCTCCACAAATCTACTTGTTTACCACGCGCTTGAAAAATGTTTTGTCATTTGCCCACCTGTTATGTTCATCTCACTTTGTTGCGTTCTAAAGATTCTCTGTCTCCTAGTCCTATCGATCTGTTTTTAAAATAGTCGTCTGTTGTTATAAACCTTAAGTTTGTCTGTTAGCATAATACTCCGAATTGTTGTTTTTTTATTTACCCAAGCTTTTATTCCTTGAAAACCTTGACTGCTTTAGCTTGTTTTTACTCTTCTAGCTTGTAGCTTTTCTACGAATGCTTTAATTTACAATTTTTAAATAAATGTACGTTGTTTAACTTGACGTATACACATCAAACTTACATTATAACATGTAATTTTGTCCCAAATTGAAGCTTCTTAAATAAATTATTGATTTTTACGTACAGGGTGATTAAATAAATAAACGCTTGTCCTATTTACCCATGTTTACGCTTATCCGTACACAGTAATATATATATATATATATATATATATATATATATATACATAGATATATGAGAACAAAACTTGAGTTATAGTTATATACATGTTATATATTGCCATTGTTATAATTTTAAGGGTGTTTAATTGAATAAGAATCTGCCAATTATGATCACTAAGTTCAATAATAATCGAAATATTTGAAAATAAAATTGAATTGGCAATATTGCCTTTTCCTAAAAAAAACTTCCCAATAAATCTAAGTTGATGGTCATTTGACTTCAAAAATTCATATTCGTTCAGACTAATTCAAATGATCACGTAAATGGTTCTGTTTCGTAGGCCCGACTAAAGAATGTCGTACTTGCATTTTAGGAGTAGGATGTACAGCGTAATGGACATATTAGTTTCATAGATTATTAAATGCAATTTTTTTGTCAATCTTACTCTTTGCTAAATCATACTTTTTGTCCTTGTGATGAGATTAATAATTAAGATGTGGTAATATTTATGAGGGTCAAATACGTGGTTAGAATGTGATAATCATTCGATTCAAAGCAAAAGAAGCTGCTTATTAAAGGTTATGTATCACTCAAAAATAATAATTTATAGGTTCTAATATAAAGATTAAAATAACTTTTACCAGAAATTGAACTGTAATATATAATTTCTAGAAATTACATTACATCCTTATAGTCATACTTTGAAAAATTTAGAAACTTATTTTTCGGACAACTACTTATGTTTTACGGCGTTAAACAGCTGTAAAATCTTAGAAACAATTTAAGAATTAACACACCATAATATATTATAACGAACATTAGTGGTTTACTACAAGCCAAACAGAAAATTAAGCAATACAAATTCCTCTCCAACATAAATAACTTATTTTTGTTTTGAACTCATTAAGAAATTGTAGAATTTATAACCCCATTTATCTACTCGTTAGGTATTCAAACTTTATGACAGTTAGCTCGTTTCGTTTATAGATAAATATATACCGGCTATGGGGGTGGACAGAAATGAATTGATTATTTGATAAAAATATGCATATATTAAAATTCCAAAAACCTATTGGGTGGCACAACGTCGTACCGTACGTAAAATTTCTGAAGATAGCATATTTTTGAGCTGTGCACTGAGAGAGTAATAGAATAATCGTTTCAGTCTAAGTCATTTGTAAACAACTGGTCTGACTTTATAATTTCAACATACAGAATAATAATGAAGCTCGGATATATGAAAAACGCATATTTACAATTGAGAAGTGATGACAATACGAAATACATTAATTTTGGTCGGAATATTATAAAGTAAAAATATATTTGACGTTACTAAATATATTAGCCATTAACTGTCAAATTTTTAAAATCGAATTTTATTTAATTTTTCAATGTATTTTTAAGTACATGAACTATTTTAATAAAAAAATAATTCATAGATAACAAAAAATTGGAAAATGTATTTTTAATTTTTTGTTCCCATTTGAGGACCATGGCAGATTTAATCTAAACATTTTGTTTGGTATGTCATTCTTGAAAATACTGCATATATATACTAACATGACACTTGATACACTGTTTTCGTACCTTCATTTCATATGTGTAAAATATTTCAGGCCTTCTGCGTGCGTCGATAGACCTAAGGGTAGTAGAGGGAGTAAGTAAGGGGTTACTGTAACTTGTTGTTTTAGAACGTAAGAAGCTCTCAAGATGTGTAGTCGCTTAGCTTGATTTATATTTAAATAAACCTTTCTTTAAACTTGATGTTGTTTATTGCATTACATCAACTTTTGGTGCCGAAACACGGGAAGATCTGGTGATAAATATAAACAAGCTTTAATGTAAATATTCGAAATAACGGAACGCGAACGCGAATATTTAACAGACGGCTATACTATCGAGGCTTCATGATGGAACAAGTAAAACGTACAATCTGTAGAACGCACTTAACTAAAACAGTTAATAATATAAATTCTATGCTAGAAAGTAGTTTCAGTGTTGAAGACATTTATACAGCTATGTCAAAGTTAAAGCTTGCGAGTGACAATCTGAAAGAAATTGATAAGCAAATTGAACCTCTGCTTAAAGAAAATCTAGAGGACCAGTTAATGAAAAGGTATGAATATGAAGAGGTTGCTGTAACTACGATGTCTAAGTTGGAATTTAGATTAAAATGCCCAGAAAAATCGCAGATAGAGGTTGACTCGAATTTAACGAATACGGTACCAGTAAGTAACGAAACAAGTAGGCCGTCCTTTACGTCAGTGAAGCTTCAACGTGTACAGATAGCAAAATATGATGGTACTGCAAAGGGCTGGCTTCCTTTCTGGGAACAATTCAGAAGTATGATCCACTACAATCAACAATTAACGAACGGAGATCGATTCAACTACCTGCGAATGTATGTCACGGGAAGGGCCGCTGAAGCAATTGAGGGATTTCCTCCATCTGGAGCATTTTATGAAGAAGCTTTGAATATATTAAAAGATCAATTTGGAAATGAGGAACGGCTAATTGAACAATATATTGATAGCATTATGTAAATCAAACCTGTAAAATCTAAAAATGACGTAAGTACTTTAAGGAAGAATTACAATCTAATTACTTCAGCTATGCGTGCTCTTGAAATATTAGAAGTATCTAGTTCTCAGTACAACATAATCGTAAAGTCGACTCTCATTAAGTCGTTGCCAACGGAATTGCGTTTAGGATTTTATCGACAAATGAAAATGAAATCATTCAATCATCTAGAAATTATTGCGAATAATTTAGAAAGTTCATCATCAAGGTCAGAGGAAGAGGCAGATCGCCAGGTAAAAGATTTATTGCAGTTTCTTAAAAACGAAATCGAGTCTTTGGAACAAGCTTTAATACCGGATGCAGATTGTAAAGAAAAGATGCTCCCAACGCATTACAAAGGAACTGCGTCTAGTTTATTAGTCACGCCGAACAAACGTCTTGAGTGCTGTGCTTTCTGCAAGAAAGACCATAAAACCGAAATGTGTGACACAGATGTACCTTTAACAAGGAAGAAAGAAATTCTATAGGCAGCAGGAAATTGTTACCGTTGTACGAGAAATAACCATAGTGCTAAATATTGTAAAAATAGATTCTTAAGATGTAAACAATGCAGAGGCAGGCACGCAACAACTATGTGCGACCCAAGCTTTAAGCCAGGTAAAGATAGACACAACCATAATCATATAACCCGAATGAACTGTTTTCAAGTTTTACTAAAGAAAGGCCAGAGTTTATTAAAGGCGAACAACATGACCCACATGAATTTCAACGACATTTGTTAACAGCAGTACAGAAAGAGGATCTAGAAAGGTATCAAGCAATAATACTTAAAAAACTAAAACTCAGTCAAAAACAGACACATCATTTACTGAATATAATAAGAACAAAATTAGAAAATACTAGGAACAAAAAATATCCGAGTTACTATTACCAATTGATCAAATTTTCAAAAGTGTCCTAATTAGTACTTTGCAATGTCGAAAGTGTAACCACATTTCAAATCGAGAAAAATTCTTTCCCGATTTGAGTATACCAATGGTTAAAAAGCAAGCAAAACAATAGGGTTGTAAACAAATAAATAGAACCTCTACAATTAAACAAACTGAAAATTTTGAAGCGAACAATTCAAAATACGAATCAGTTTCAGGCAATACTCGATCATCGAACAAAACAAACACTAACATGCAAAAACCACCCAGCAGACACAATAGTCCTGCTAAAGAAAATAACGACAAATTCAACCATCATAAGATTCAACCTGCCTCTGTAGACAATAAAAAGATTAATATAGAAAAAGAATTAAACAAATTAAACATATTAAGCATCAATGAATACTCATTTTTACATGAAGATAAACAAATGATACTTATTCTGGAGATTTTAATATGCGTAAGAAAAAAATAAATAAAGAATCCAAAATAAATGTTACTTGGGAATTACACGACAATACCAAAACACCTACATAAAAAAACGAATGTTCTTTATAATCTTTTTTGAAACTTTTCTTTAAATGCGAATTGCTGACTGATAATAATAAAGTAAGCTGCGATATGTGCACAAAAAAAATGAAGAATCTTTTCAAACAACTGTTTATACTAAAACCACTAAACAACTTCTAGTCTGTAATCCACTCGCTGTTCTGATTTTACATTTTAATCCATTTAAAATTTTAAGATCTGGATCTGCAAAAATGAAACAATGTTTCTTTCCTGACATTATTAGACTTTACAACATTCTGTTCAAAACAATGTCAAAACTTTTCAACGCTCAATTTTAACCAGACTAAAGTATTGTTTGCACTTTACGGTGTTATTGAACATAGAGGTTCAATTCATGGCGAACATAAGAAACGACAGCTACCGCTGGCATTTTGTACTTAAAAACCAAGAAAACCCTTAACAACGTAAAGCTCCCGAAGCTAACACTGAAACACCAGTGGGAAAATGGTACTATGTTAACAATCTTCACGTCTATGAAATACCAAAAAAAAAGTACTAGAAGCACAAGCATTCTTATTATTCTACGAACGAATATTATAAGGACCTTTAATCGAAGAGGGATCACTTGTCCTAACACCTCCGCCTAATTCATAAAGCAAGAAGTTATATCAACTATGTTTATAATGTGATATATTCTTAAATTTGTATATCTTAAGATATAACTTAGTTTAATTAGTTATTTTTCTTTATTTATTGATAGTAACTTTTAAGTATGTATTAAATATCATATTTATGTGTTTTTAGTAAACAATGGGATGTGAAAAAAATTAATTCTACTAATTTATTTCAAGATTATTAATCATGACGATACAAAAATTATAATCAAAGTCATACTAGGGTAGACAATACAGCGATCGACACTTTAAGGAGTATACCAGTCTATTGTTCATTATAAACAGAGCAACAGATAAATAAAGTACAGTTTGGGGTGTTTTAGTAAGATCGGACCGCTTTTTGCATAGTTTCACTTTTAACACATTTATTTATATGTTATTTGTTAAATATTTAACATATATTAGTATCAGCGTAAAATAGAGTTAATACTCTATAATTTGTTATGAAAAAACACAATTTTTCCTTGGAAATTTTTAATTACACAGAAAATTGTAACAAGCTGCACCCACTACGAACTTGCCCCGAACGCGGGGCAAGTTTGTAAATGGCTATTTACTATCTATTGAAATGTATCTTGCTGTGTTCTGGGGCAAATTCCGAATTATTCATTAATTATTTACCGAATTCCATTTACCGCATTAAAATTAGTTGAATTGTTTAAAAATTACACACTTTTAAAGAAATTCCTTAGAGAAAGAAGTTTATTTAAAAAGAAAAGCTATACAAAGCATCATAACATTTTAACATTTTTGTAGCAAACGCTAAAAGTTTCAAAATTCAACTCACAAAACATATTTTAAACAGTTAAGTTTGGTAATTCTATCAATAAAAATTTTCAAATTTAATCTTCATCAACGCATCTTTCACATTCATACCGCATTTTCTTTGATCCTTTATTGCACATGCCACAAACCCATTCCATGCAAGTTATGCATTGAATCCATGATCTTCTATCAGTGTAATATTGGTAATCACATTTGCATATTGTACATAAGTTGTCAGAACTGCGATTATTTTTTAATACACTTACGGATTTTTTTGTGGGCTGCTTGTCCGTACTTAACCTATTCATTAATTTTCTGAAGTAATCGCTTTCGGCTCCTGTTCCCACTCTTTTCTTCTTTTGAATGTTTGATTTAACGTTTGTCTTTACAGTTTCCAATAATAGATTTTCAAATGTGGCTTATGTTGAGGGTTGAGGACTACCACAGACAAAAGGAGAACTGTTTCTTGAAGAATGTGGTAACATTTCAACACTTCTTTCTTTAATAAAGCTAACAGTTTCCTCAACTGGACTATCCACGTTGCCGAAAGGGAAATCAATGATTATAGGTGGATGACAAAGGGCTTCTTCAATAATGGATAGTTCCTCGTTTATTTTAGGAGGATCTTTGGCGTTTGCTTCTTGCCATTCTTTCAGGCGAATGGCAGAGAACATGGAGTCTGAAACGACATTCCTTGAAAATGGATAAATCCCCGCTTTCTTGAAACCATTCATAACTATTTCTGGGTTTAAATCGCGCCAAATATCTCCAATCATTACTGAAAACTGTTGTTTTGTGAGCTTTACTCCAATATTTCTTCTCTGCCACGTGACTAATTTTTGGTCCCAGGTTGACTTTAATGGTTTAAAGACACTTAGGTCTAAAGGTTGGAGTATGTGACTTGTATGTGGTAAAAGTTTTAGAATGGTAACATTTGATTCACGAGCTTTTTCTATTAATTTGACGCTAAATTGGGTAGCATGCCCATCATATATTAATAAGGTTGGACGGCTTGAATCAATACATTTCAAAAATTGCTTTTCAAAATATTTTTCAAAACAGTTGATTCCATCCAACAATTGGCAGTCGCAGCATAGGTGGTTTTAGAAAAGCCAGTATTCTCGGGGGCACCCATTGGTCCCAGATATTTTTTCCTTTAAAAATAGTAAGTGGTGGGACTTTTTTACCCGAAGCAGATGCTGCTAGTAGTACTGTTATGTTATTTCTTCCAGGAGCACTTATTACTCGCGTGCAAGGCACGTTTTTTACCACCAACCACTTTAGTTTTAGAAGGGACAGTGCAAAAACTAGACTCATCTAAATTCCAAATACTGGAAGGAGTTTCTAATTCTAGTTCTTGTATGGTGTTCTCCAATAATGTAAAATATTGTTGGACCGTAAACGGATAACAACCTCGTTTACGGGTCACTTCTACCGCTTGCGGTTTTTTATGCTTAAATTATGTCTCTTTTTAAAACCTAGAAACCAATCTTCTTCAGGGAGATCGTCTTTGAATGGGGTTTTTAGTTTGTTTTCTTTAATAAACTGCCTAACTAATTCAAACACCTCTTTTCTAGACAACCCGAACCCATACTTTTCCATTGTCAAGAGGCAATCAGCAAGCTGTTGTTCGTGTTCTTTCGAAATGGCAGTTGATCTGCCAAGTGACTTATTTATGATGCCATGTTTACCTTTTAAGCAATCTATTATGGTGCTGATCGGAATTTTATATTTTTTGCTGGCGTTAAATGCATTTGTACGTCCAGCTCTAATTTCTGCTAAGGCTTCTTCAAACGTCTCTGTTGTATACGATCTACGACTTGTCTTCCTAACGTAATTTCGAACCATTTCGGAACTAAAATTTTTTATAAATAAGTGTTGAAAGAAAATGTCAGAAGAAATAACCAAAATATATGAACAGCACAAACTACTGCGATTTTGCCCCGCTGCATACTTCGGTCTTACACCGTGCACTAATATTTTCGGGGCAAGACCGAAGTAGTGGTTTTCTCAGTAAATTTTTGACAACTGATTTAATTTATTTATTTAATGTAAACTTTACACAATATTTTCCATACTTACCAAAAATAGACTAAAAAACACAAAATTTCCTTAAAAATCACGACACTTTTTTGGACAACACGAACTTAGATGTACACTGCACCAGAAGATGTACTTTTTGATGAATATATAATAAGGTAATTCCTCGCATAAATAAGAGACATCTCTAGGAATCGCTTCATATTAATTTAATGCAGGTTTCTAACTATGAGTTATTATATTCGCATTTATGTATGAATAAATATAGGCCGTTTACGATCTTACCCCGTTTACGATCTTACCCCACTGCATCTTAGTTGTTATATAAGTACAGCTTTGATTAAATAGAGTTTTCTAAATTTCATAGTGGTTTTGGTGACAAAATTACATTTATTAGTAAATGTAGTCCAAATTTCAGACATTGGCACATCTGATTACATTAATTGGCACCAGACCAACTAATGATTGGCGCATACATTGTACGTTGTTGTTAAATTAATTAAAAATTTTTAATTGTTCAGTACCAATAGATAAGTAAACTGTATTATTTTGTGGTTATTGTTTACCTATTTAGTATATTGTTTTTTTGTTTTACGGGTTTTACATTTAAAAATATTATCAGTCAATGTATCAAAATATCCATACTTTTGACTGCAATTGTAATGATAAATGCGAATACAAGTTACACATTTAAGGCCATAAGAAATAATATTTATATTTCTAGCGCAAGAAAAGCAAATTCCGCGTTTAACCTGGTTTCCAATAAATGTAGAACTGTTAGACAGTTGACTTTCCTCTTCTGCTTCTAAAAAGGAACTCTCTTTTCACATTCTACAGCGGAAGCTAGCTGTATATTGGATATAATATCAATGTTTTCACCGTCTTCTTTGTTCTTTATTATATTTGCATTAGTATTAGCATTTGAGATGTCTAAGAGTCTTCTTTCCTGAGGTACAGAAATATTTTTTGTTAATAAATCTGTGCAAAGTTTATTTTTTGCCGACTCTTTCTTTTTGCTTTTCCTCGCAAAGCTTTTTCTCTCCTTTTTTACTTGTGGTTTTTTCCATTGGTTAGATGTTAATACAAATTACATTCTCTCTGAACTTTTAGTGCCTTTTCTAACTGGACTTTTCCGCCATATTAAATAATCTCTTATTAAATTATTTATTACTTCATTTGATGTTTCAGTTTCTTTCAGTAAATCGTCAGTTTCGTAGTTAATTGTGTTTGATAAATCTTGATGAATAATATTATTTTCTGAAAGGAAATGACAATAATAGTTACTTAATAAATAAACTAACTGTTCACGCGCGGGGGGTCTTATAAATTTATATATCGACTTACCTTCGCGGTTTTTTGTTGTTCTAAGCTGCAGTTCCTATTCCTTCAACTAAGTGGACTGTATGCGAGATTTAGTCCGTGTTATGTTACACTTGCACTGTGTTTTTTAGGGGTTTAACAAATAAATTCACATTCCGCTGCACTATGACTAACTTACGTTACCGAACGAAAAACCGACTGTTCTGCTTTGATATCCATAAAAGAGTGTTTGTTCACTGCTACCCTTAGTTCCACTTATTCACACCTGCACCAGGAATTTTTACGGCAGGATATAAGGGAACAAGGGATGACAGTTTTACTATTAGATTTACAACTACAAATTTACGACAAAAAGACCGAACACTAACTAATTTTGTTAACCTACCCATTACTTCATAAATTGCCAGTGCTTCTTTATTTTGGGTTGACATTTTTGGTGAACCATTCTGTACAATAATTGCGTTTGTTAAACCTACAACTAAATTTTCATTTCCTAAAAATATGTGAGTAGTATGTAGAAGATAACCAATGAGATGGATATTACAAAAAATTACCTGACACTTCATTTAATGTTGGTTGCCCTTCGTTGTATTCTGTAGTTACTGGCATGTTGACAAGCACCAATCGTAGTTCTTCAATATTAAATATTTCGTCGGTATTGTCATTGATGTCAATAGAATGATCTATTTCTATAGTAATAAAATCATTTGGAAGTTCAATACTATCCAGATTATAAGATAGCGGCTGATTCATATCAAAATCATTGTGGGAACAAGCAGAACGATATTCCTTCCACAGTTCATGCAGGATCCAAAACGCATCCGATTCCTGTCCGGTAGCTTCATCAGCTACCATTAACTGATTCATTACTTTCTCTTTTACCATTTCACGAAATCTTAAGTAGGATATTGAAGTAGTAGGATCGATTTCTTGGCAGGTAGTTTCAGATTTTTTTATTTTGCCCAAATGTTTGGAATAATCAATGGCGTCAGTGTTCCAAAGACATAAACCAGTCGTTTTAAAACCGTTTGATATAATTTAAGGTTTTATGTGGTTGTCAATGATTAGTTTTAAAATTGGGGTAAATTTGTCTTGAGTTAGTGCCTCCAAATTATTTTCCCTCCAACTCACGACACTCTTGTTCCAGTAGAATTTAAGGGGTTTAAACGATGACATATCAACTGGCTGTAAAACCCGCGTGGAGTTGGCATAAAGGCAAATTAGAATTATGTTCGGTTGCGACCAGAGCTCACTCAACTGATATGAGGTGTGCATACTGTGGCTGTCTATAAACAATTTCACTGGAAATTCAGTGCCTTATTTACTATGAATACGTGGAAAACGTTACCTATATACTCATAAAACAGTTCAGTTTTCATCCACCCCTTTTTACTAGTGCCGATACCCCATCGTAAATCGTTTTTCTACATCAAATTATAGGGTTTGTAATGTACATTTTCTCCTTGATTAATAAAAGCTGTAGTCCGATCCAGATCATACATAATAAGAATAATAGATAGAAATGCAAACTTTGTAAAATCACATTGATCTTTTTAGGTTCTTCCAATACGATTGACAATACTTTCTATTTTATTGCTACTAACGTTCTAGAAAAAAACAATATCTATAAAAACCCATTTAGTATCAGTGCTCTTAATTTTAATGTCGGAACAAGTTTGTCTTTTTAATGCCATAAAACCGAGAGTTGTTCTACATAATGTTAAACCAGGTTAATTATCTATTATTTCCTGTTTTATCAGAGAGTGACAAGTATTACGTATTAGCATTTACTTTACAATAGCGTAAATGTATTAAAGCTTTTAAGTAAAACTATGTATTACAAGAGAATAAGACAAATGTATGTGTTCTTTATTTGGACCTTACTATTTTTCTCTCTTACATTCCGAATGTTGTTTCATGCTTTGAGCTATTAAGTGAACTTAGATTTAATGTATTACATTAGTGTTTACTTTGGCACTTGTAATTTGTTAAATACCTCTAACATGATAATCTTTGATATAAAGAACTGAACTAAAAGAATAACTTTTAGGAATTTTTAAAGCGTGGTTGCACTTAATTTTAAAAACATGTTTTACGTGCCTAATGAATTAGTGTTGTTTTCAAGGATTTTATATTTAGAACTATTCCGAAATAAAAATAAAATGTTGGTTTAGACTTATCTATTCATTAATCTTGAATCCAGTAATATATAGTAGTTTTTATGGCGAATGACAAAATAACTGTGGACTTCTATTTTTCAACAGACTAAATGGACCAAGAATTTTTATGAGATATAAATTGTGTCAGTTTCTGTGCTCATTTAGTTAAAACAACCTTGTATAGTACTTAAGAATTTGCATTAAAATGGTAAGGTTCTAGTTTACTTCCCATTACTATGTAAAAATGGAGGCTTTTAGCTGTTAATGTGTGATACAGTTAAATTTTCGTTAATGGTAGATCATCAGCTGGTATGCAGATCTGCTTTAAATCCCAAAACGTATTAAATATAAAAAGGGGGGATACTAATTATTTTATTTTTATTATTAATAATCAGGAAGTCGCTAACAAAAACCAGTAAATAAAGTATAATATTAATTTAATTTTACATATAGTCAAGAAACCGTTACAACAATTAGACTAGATGAGTATGGAAAGGTATCTGGGACATAATTCCAATTTTGAACCGAAAACAAACTTACGAGAACAATTGCAAAACATACGTAAACGAATAACAGGATTTCGCTGTCATCAATCGTATAAATCACCAGGAGCAAAAAAATATATTAAAATGAAGGAATACCAAAAAATCAACATTTAGCTTAAACAAAAAAATTGAAATTTGAATTTAACAAATTAGAATAAATGTAATAAACTGGGGAGCAACTCAGCGGCAAAACCTGCCGACATACATCAGAAAATATATACAAATTATTCCGTATATAATTATATATAATTAACGGCTTGCCTTATTTTAAACATTTAGAATTTGTTAATCATATACCTCCACCCGGTATATTCAAATGTCATTATATATACTGTGAAGTTACTTCAAACACCGCGCTATCTTATCACCTGCCAGAGAGAAAACAAGACCTATTCTACTATCGCTTTCCGTCCTGGACGGCCGCAATAAATAAATGTGCTACGCTTCGCTATATTTACAAGGTAATTGCTTTGAAGTAATCGTTGTTTATTATTATCAGATGTGTTTACAATGTCCACTTTTCTCTACCACTGTTAGTTATCGAAATACCGCCGCCCCATCATTTTACATTGATCACTACTCAGCGGATGTAAATATTAAAATACAAATGACATTGACATTGACATAATCTTTATTGAGTTTCAATTAACAAATTTTTACTCTTAATCTAATTGGTTTTTGATTGAAATTTGGAAAAAATTTTACATTTTTGATCTGACTATTGCGAAAATAAGTGTTTGCTTGCTGTCCTAGTGACAGCCGACTTAAGATATTTCATTTATAAACTAAACTATGCTAATCTATAACTACGGTCTTGGGTCTTCTGTACTTCGTCGGTGCGGTCTCGTCGTAGTCCACGGCTGTCCTGATGAGGGGTTGTCGTGAAAAGCCATTCCATCGAAGGTCTTCCTTGCAGCTGCCTTGATGAATTCCACCATCGTTGGGATGTTGACGTCGGAGTGGAGCTGGTCGTTCCTCACGTACCATGGGGCGTCGAGTGCCATGCGTTGGTTCTTCGTCTGGACGGTCTGCAGCCTCTTGATGTGGGACTTGGCTGCGTAGCCCCACGCTGCCGATGCGTAGGTCATGGTCGGTCTGATGACGGTCTTGTAGAGCCTGATCTTGTTGGCGATGTCGAGCTGGCTTCTTCTGTTCAGTAGTGGATACAGGCTGGCTGTTGCTGCGTTGGCTCTGGAGGCGGTGTTGGCGATGTGGGCTCCCCAGGTGAGTCTTCGGTCGATGGTTACGCCCAAGTACTTGGCCTGCGTCTTCCATGGGATGGCTTCGTTGAAGATCTTGATGTCCTTGTCTGGTTGGTGCTTCCTCTTCGTCAGGAGTACGGCGCTGCTCTTCTCCGGGTTGACGTTGATCAGCCAGGTTCGGAACCATCTCTCCAAGGCGGTAGCGGCTTCCTGGAGTCTTCTTGTCACTAACCTAGGGGCTAGCGATCTGGTGGCTACGGCGGTGTCGTCGGCGTAGAGAGACAGGTGGGTGTCGCTAGTCTTCGGAACGTCGCGAGTAAAGAGCGAGTAGCGCAGTGGTGAAAGTAGCGATCTCTGAGGCACGCCGGCTTCCATCTGTCGGGCTGATGAACGGGAGCTGCCTATCTTCACTCGAAATCTTCTTTGGTCCATAAACGATGCGACGAGTCTTGCCAGTCCTCGGTGGATATTCAAATCTAAAAGCTTGTAGAGAAGTCCTTGATGCCACACTCGGCCGAAGGGCTTGGAGACATCAAGGAAGATGACGCCGGTTGACTGCTTCCTGTTGAACCCATCAGTGACGAACTCCACGAGACGCAGGATCTGGTGAACAGTTGAATGGCCGGATCTGAAGGCGCACTGCTCGTTGGGGATGCCCCCTCGCTCTTCGACTTCGTCCCGTAGCGTGTCGAAGTACGACACCTTCCGCTATCTTGCCGAGAACCGGTAGCAGACTGATGGGGCGGTAGTTCTGCGGGAAGGTCGCAGACTGCCCAGGCTTCTGTAACAGAATTACGTCTGCGCACTTCCAGGGTGTGGGCAAATGGCGCAGACGTAATATGGCGTTAAGTAAGGCCAGTAGCATGGCTTTCGCTCTTACCGGAAGTAGTTTGACGGCTTTGGATGGGATGCCGTCGGGACCTGGTGCCTTCCGGATTTTCGCTCTTCTGATGAGCTCCTCCAGCTCATGCGGTGTCACGTGGGGCAGGTGCTGATCGTCTTCTTCTAGGCGGGCTAGGACAGCTCTGTCGACCCTCTCTATCCAGTCGAGGTCGGCTTCGGCGTAGTTCAGGGTGAACTGTCGTTCCAGATGGTCTGCAAAAGCTTCGGCCTTGTCCTCTTCTGTGTAGACCATCCCATTTTCTCCATGGATTGGCGGCATTGATGCTAACTTCCTCTTCAGGATCTTTACCATCCTCCAGAGCGAATGGTCGCCTTCTTCTAAGGCCTCGATCTTCCTTCTCCATTGCTCGTTCCGGTGTTCCTGCAATGAGATGCTTACCTGGGTACGTAGGTCGTAGTAGGCGTTCCTGTCTTCTGGGTCCCAGGAACGCTGGTATCTCTTCCTGGCACGGTTCTTCTCCCTGATGAGCTGTCTGGTGTCGTCTGGGATCTGCTGGTGCTGTCCGCGTACCATCGTTGTCTTGGTTGCCGCCTCCATGGATGACAGGATGGCTCTGGTCAGTAGGTCCACTGCTGCATCCACTTCGTCTGCTGTGTTGAGGGATGGGATCGGTGGAATGGTCTCCTGGAGGTGGTCCGTGAATAAAATACAAATTGTAATTGATAATAAATTTATATGGTATCATACCGCCCAGCTTGCAAGTGATTAAATATAATTACATTTACGGTGGGTTACCGCTTATCAAAGCGTTGTACGTGCCTTTGTATTTATCTTTATTCGATTGCCTGATGGTTGATCGGTTTTTTTACACCTTCATTCAGTGTAGTGAGATACTAAATTTTGAAATCGCAAACTTCATTTTTTGAATTTTACTACATTAGTAATTAACATTTCGCAACTTTCGCATTTGGAATTACCGGTTTAACTATTTTCTGTTGTTTTTCTGAAAGCTTTATTGACCGCTTTAATAGTTTAGCTCATTAATAGCGATATGTCAAACGTGGACAAATTTTCGTATTTTCAATCAGTACTAATAAAAGTTCCCGCACTATTAACCATTAAGAACTTTGACCTTACAGAGGCCAATTACCCTTTTGCCTACAATAAACTTCGCGAAGAATATCGTAATATTCGCCACATTACTTCCGCTTTATGCAACAATATTGATAATTTTCCCAAATTGAATTCTGATAACCTCACCGGTTTGCAAAAATTAGTTGATACCTTTGCCGATAATTTACCAGCGCTTAAGAAATTTGATTTGCCTATAGAGCAGTGGGATTTTATTCTTGTGCAAATGATCTTAAATTGTCTTGTTGTACATACTGCCCGTAGTTTTGAATTGCATCAAGATGCTACCACTATCCCATCCTATAAAGAGTTAATTGCTAATCTGGAAAAAACCTGTAAATTTTTATCGAATTTGTTGGTAAATCATAAAACCCATTTAAACAAAGTTATTAATTCCAGCAACCTTAAGCAACCTCGTGTTTACGAACAGTACGTTTCGTTTATGTGTAAGTATCTGGATTCTCAACATATGCAATCTGTTGTTAGTTGGTCTCATTCGGACTATTCTTATTACATCCTGCATCATTGCGTTGTGAAGCCTGAAAGCAGTACCAAGTTACGAGTTGTTTTCAATGCCTCCGCTAAAACTTTGTCTTGATCGTCAATAAACGATCACTTGTTTGTTAGGCCAAAGTTGCAACAAGATATTACCGCAATTTTGTTGCAATTTCGTCTACATCCTTATGTTGTTACCGCCGATATTCGTCAGATGTACAGACAAATTCTTGTTAATTCCGCTCAGTGGGATTAGTGGATTAGCTAGGTTACTTCTAAAACAAAACCACACATTTTCCCATGTATTTTCTTATGGAATTCCCCATAACAGTCCTAAAAATCCCCGTCGCCTACATCTTTGATCGTAACCCAATAAAATCTGTCATTATTTCCGTCATTCATAATATAGGTAAAATCATCACAACGCTATGCTCCCGGCTACCTAGTTTCGGCTACTTTTCCAAGGTCGTGGTGATGTCATAGCTTTTTAAATAAAGAACAATGTAATACTATTCTAAGGTTTTTATTCTGACTTTATACATAACAAAATTTAAAAATATTTAATACCAAGCATGTAGCCATTTAATACAAAGTTATACACGGAAAACAGTCCTTTCTTTATGTTTGTTTGGAGTGGTTTTAATGTTATCTAATTTTATTCGCAGCTTAAAATTTAAATCTACACCCAAGTCCTCTATCTCCTTTTCTAGCCAAAAGTTTGATGTATAGAGACCGTCTAGGTTTTCGAATTGTAAAATGTACCGAAGTTTGTCTCTATATATAAAGTCTTTGATTCCACCGACAATCAGATCCATTCCTTCGTGTAATTCTTGCATCTTATGAAAATCTTTTAATCGCGTCTTTTCCACTATATCCTGCATACGTTTCTTGTTAGCTTGATCGACTTCTTCTTGTCGGTATTGGAAGGAATCCTTATTCTCCCACTCACTGTTGCGTAGTTGCATGTCCACCACTTTTGGAAATATATGTTTGTTATAGGTTGTAAGACCCTCGGTTTTAAATGATTCGAAAGGTTCTTTACCAGCCAAATATACAACGTTTAGCGGAACCACTTTGCGTGTGGTGTACGCCAAGGTTGCGAAACTCGCATTCCTCAGTTCCTCTATGTTATCTGCCATTTTGATAAATACGTTTTTAGAATAACCTTTTAAAAAGTATACGGATTTCGTACCATCCTTTTCCGCAAGGACGCCTACATAACTAGAAGCGTCTTTCTTACTTACCACAAATGCATACAGTTTGTTGTCCCCTTTTATTCGTGATGGAATCTTGCGGGTCGGGGGTCGCCTGGCTCACGCGCCTTTAACCTCTGACCGTAAATTTCTCGCTTTGTTACCTAGCAAAAGTCGATTTACTGATCATTATGTTACTTATGTTCATTTAAAATACTTTCACGCAGGTGCTCAAATGGTTCATTTTCTCGTCAGTCAGCACTTTTGGATTATCTCTGGGAGGCAATCTATCCGTAGTGTTCTGAGTCATTGTCCAACGTGCTGGAAGACCAATCTAGTCGCATTGCAGCCTCCTATGGGCAACCTGCCTTCATGTCGAGTTACTCAAGTCAATCCTTTTTTGTGTTCGGGCGTCGACTTCGCTGGTCCCTTTTCCATTACCATGTCTCGACTACGGGGCGTCACAGTTTTAAAATCGTATTAATGTCTTTTTATTTGTATGGCTACCAAAGCGCTGCGCCTTGAAGTAGTATCCGATTTGTCAACGGACCCCTTTCTAGCGGTTCTGCGTCGATTTATTGCCAGGCGTGGCCGTTGTGATCACCTCTATAGTGGCACAAATTCATCTTGCCAGGCTTGCTGCTTCTAAGAACCATATTTTGTGGCCTTTTATACCGCCGGCCTCACCTCATTTTGGTGGCTTGTGGGAGGCGGGAGTGAAATCGCTTAAAACCCTGCTCCTGCGTACTATTGGCGAGCAAGTGTTAACTTTTGGGGCCATCTTGAACTCACGCCTTCTTACCTCTTTGAGCAATGACCCCAATGATTTGAGCTGTCTTATTTCCGGTCATTTTTTAACTTTGGCCCCTTTAATCGCCATTTCGGAGCTCGCCCTTTCTCACCTTTCGCTTTATCGCCTCTCTCGTTGTCATTGCTCCAGCGAATTCAACAAGATTTGTGGTCCAGTTGGTCCTAGGAGTATTTGCATTCGCTACAACAGCGCTCCAAGTGGCACACATCGTCTCCTCAAGTTGAGTTGGGCACCTTAGTGTTGATTAAGGTCACTAATGTTCCTCCGCTTTGTTGGTCCCCCGGCCGTATTGTGGCTGTGCATCCTGGGACGTATGGTATCTTAGGGTGGTCATACTTAAAACTGCTCATGGAGAGCTGAAGCTGTGTCAAAGCTTTGTCCTTTGCCCTCATTGTAAAAATAATTTTGTTTTGTTTTTGTAAATCTTTTTTCTTTGCTTTTTAATTCCGCCCTACTCCTTTTAATTATTTTCTTTTAAAATGCCTTGCATTTTGGTGGGCGGTATGTTCCATTTATAATTATATATAATTAACCGTTTGCCTTATTTTAAACATTTAGAATTTATCAGTTATTTACCTCAGCCCGGTATATTCAAACGTCATTGTATGTACCGTGATATTACTTCAAACACCGCGCCTATGTATTTAAGGGCCGCGAATGTCGATAAATAGGATGTGTCTTTGCACGTGCAAGAACTATCTTATAAGCTGCCAGGGAGAGTAGGCGACCTATTCTACTATCGCTTTCCGTCCTGGACGGCCGCAATAAATAAGTGTGCTACGCTTCGCTATATTTACAAGGTAAGTGCTTTGAAGCAATCGTTCTTTATTATTATCATTTGCGTTTGCAATGTCCACTGTTAGTTATCAAAATACCACCGCACCATTATTTTACACAAATATATCAGTAAAGGAAGTACTATTTCAATACAAGCAGGAGAAATGAAGTAAATTAGTACAACAAGTTATGCGCAACTAGTAAGTATGGCACCACCATCGATGTGACATAAATAAAAAATTTCAAGAATTAAAGAGAACAATAGTTATGTAAATGGAATAAAAATTGCTTAAATACAAAAAGAAATTTTTTAAGGATACCTTGGTCCGATTGAGAGGACATGATATATTCATGTAAGAATGCCACGTCTATGACTACCGAACATTGAATTTAGTAAAGAGCAAAGCATGCTACTTAGGAGTACCCTTATACGGGTAAAAATTAAAACTCTGGGAAGGAAAACCAAATGAAGAGTAAGCGTGCATGGGCACATGCTCGCTTCTGTAGGTGCGTATAATAGTGTATGCGTGACGTTTGTATGCATGTAGGTGCGTATGCATGTATTCCTGTATGCGAGTATGCGCAATAGGGTACACGCTTGTAGTCCGATGACATACTACAGTTCTTGTGCCCACAACCGTACATGTAGGCGAGAAGGACTGCTCACCGCGCACATTAAAAATGCCACATATACTGCGCGTACGCACGAACGTGAGCACGTACATGAGACCATGCACATGTGCACATGCGTGCGAGCCTTATGATGTTACATCCGATTTTGCATTTTGTATATTTTCTTGATTTTATAGGAATACATTTCACACTCCTTATTTTATAGACGGTCATTCGAGTATATTTTAACGATTTCAACCACATTCTGAATTTAAATAATCCGCATAGGTTACTTTACTTTCAATCTGTATGATTCTATCCAAATATTTATTTATAATTTAAATATCTCAATCTATTTTACTCAGACAAAACACTTAAATATGATTTTCTCTTATCGGTGTAACAATTGACTTCCAAATATATGCTTGAATTTATTTCTACACGTGAAATGGGCTTTACGTACGGGATTATCAAAATTATTTTCACGGTGATATTCTCTTCATTAGTCATTCTCTTTTAAGGTGTGGTTGTTATCAGGTCCAAATGCTATTACATTAATTGGAGAAATTTTCCGTTAATATTCCACTCCGAAATAAATTATTAAAATAGCTCTTTGAAATTGGATGAAGTTTTATTATTACATACGCCATCTGTAACTTTACTCAGTGCTTGTTACGATATGGAAACTAGTAATTTCCGCGCATTCGTTCTTTTTAAGTGTTGGTTTATTGAAAATTGGTAAGCCAGTTTGTGTTTAAAATGAAATTGTTTTTCCAGTTGGTACTTTCATTGCTTTGTTTTGGTTTTCCAGTTTTTTGTGTTCTATTTTCTGTTTCCCGGTTCCCGGTGCCTGGTTCCTGATTTTGGTTTCTGGATAGCTGTCTATTTTTGCTGGTTGGATACTGCTAGATGGATTCCATTGGAATATTCTAGGAAACCCTCACCCATCTGTGGCAGATGTTCAAGGACTAGTAGGCGCAAGTTTGTTCTCGACATTATCTGTATGTAGACGTACAATATAAAATCCTATGCAATTCGCCTGCAATTGAATACTAAAGAAATGAAAGGAATATGACCAAGATCCCTCACTTTAAAATTAGGACCCACCTAAACAAGTTCTGTGTGTGTCACAGAAACTACTATATTTGTCAAATAATCAAATAGACACCACCGTTAACTGTGGTTGCGAGGTTTTTTTTATACTCGGTGCTGCTAATAAATTCCTTTTGGATCTACGCGATATTTGTTTCTAGTATCAGATTCCTTAATAGACTATTCATTATTAAAATTACTGGCCTAGTCATTATTTAATTAATAGTCCATCCAATCCATTCTGAACGGAGCTGCACCATGAAGAAGGTCTAAAATACTAGAATGGGTATAATGGCTTGCGTGTTTTAGTGAACTGAAGAGCCAAACTATGTAGGTTTATCCAAATTAATGGGGTTTTTAGTGAAGAGCTAAGACAGTTCCCCGAAAGAGGGCAGCAGATCTTTCGTTACTTAGAGTGGCAGAGACCGTGGGGGTCGGTATGACATTCTAAGACACACACTACTGCGATGAGGAAGGCAACGGAAACCACCACATGACTTCCCAAGTACACGCGCACTGAAAATATTTTAAAATAATGGCATCCTCTGGGGTAAAAAGTTTCGGCGTTAAAATATTCCCATTTGGATATCCGGGAGGGGACTACTTCGGAGGATGTGAAAGACAATTAAAAGAAGAGCAGGGAACATTTTGCGAGTCGGAGAGTGGAATGCCAGAACCATGGAGCAAGAATGCAAGCTACAGAATCTGAAAATTGAATGGATAGATTAGCATTCGAATTAGTAAGAATTAGTAAAGTTTGGTGACCATAGGCAGGGGTTTTTTGGAGCGGAGGCTTCAGGATAATTCAAACAGGATCAGAGGATGGAAATTCAGATGTGGAAACAGTCATACGGAACAAGATAGGACAATGAGTAGAAAACTACTTACAAAAGAACGAAAGAGTATTCATAGTTAGATTAAAATCAAAACCGGTAAAAACAGTAATAATACAAGTACACATGACCATGAAGAGGAGGTAGAAGCGAACTACAAAGATATCGAAGACATACTAAAATTCGTAAAAGAACATGAAAATTTAATAAATACAGGAGATTTTAATGCAGTGATAGGCGAAGGCAGGAAAGGAGCGGTAGTATGCTTATTTGGTTTAGGCACGAGAAGTGACAAGGTAACTAGGTTGGTAGAATTATGCGACAACAATTTAATCATCACAAACACATTATTTCAACATCATGCTAGAAGACGATACGCGTGAAAGATGCCAGGATGATAAATAAGGCGATCTCAAATAGATTACATTCTTCTTCGGCAACGGTTTAGAAATCACGTAAAAGACTGTAGAGGCTACCCAGAAGCAGATATAAACACTGATTACAACATAGTAATTATAAAAGCCGTGTTTGAATTTCAAAATTTGAAAAAAGGAACGGAGAAAGCTACTTTGACTGTAAGAAATAAAAGCTATAGTTATCCACAAAAAAAATTGAGAAAAAGTCAAACGAAGTTCTAAAGATATCGGGCAAATCTCTGATACTACGCAAGTAGAAACAGAATGGAATAACGTTGAATCCAGCTTAGATATGGCGGCCAGAGATATTCTGGGTTATATACAAACGGAAAACAAGAAGCCTTGAGTAACAATAGATATTCTGGATTTAATAGAAGAAAGGAGAAAATACAAAAATAGACCAGACATACCTATAAAAAAATTAAGCAACTCGTTCCAGAAGAACCGTTTTACCTTTACTATGTGGACGTGTTAGCTAGAGACGAAAACGAAAATATTGACAAATCAATTTATGAAGTAAAATTTAACCCTGAAAAAGACGAATGGAGTATGGGGAAAAGCGTTAATACGAAAAATAGCTAACAAAGGGTTTGAAAATTATGTGCTGCGAAATCTAATGAAATTTCGGAGGAGTTCAAAACGAACATTCTCAAGCAAGAAAGAGGCATTAGGTCTGTCTATCAGATATATAAAAGTCTATACTCCAATCGTGTGCAATATGTCTACTGGAACAATGAACATGAATTAATCGATCGGTTAAAATTACTGATCAAATCCAACCGAGCTGGAAATACTAGCGAAGAGAACATTAACGAGATGGTGTCCATAATAGAAGAGTTGAGAGAAGAAGGTATAGTACAGTGAGCTCAGTACATAATTACAGTTTTAAAATGCCCATCGACCGCTTCGGGCGTTCAGAGCGTAAAGATGCCGATATTCGACGTGCACCTCCACGTCTTCTGCTAACGTGGAATGGTAATGGATATGATATGCAGCAAAGAATGCTAGTGAATTCATCAGATCCGAAAGAAGAGTATGATCTAGTAAATCAGAGAAGCACTCAAGTATTCAAGTTTGGAATTTTCGTAAAAGAAGTTTAGTTGATGTAATCGAGCCTAAAGACGATAGTGATTGTGTTTCTAAAAAGTTTGCTGTTATCTCATGAATCAAACCTTTTTACACTGTCTAAAAGGTTCTGATGATATACAACGCAAAGATAAAGTCTTCAATGCAAGAAACCAGCGTAACACAATGCTTGCTCACCCAGTTGAAGCCGCTGATGCAGCTAATAAACAATATGAAGATGATAAATTGGAGAAGATTATATCTGATTTTAAAATGTTTATACAGTTCTTTATCAATTTGACTACGGCTTCTGACACAAACGAAAAGAAGCTCGGTCTCGCATTATCATCGATTTAGGAGGCGGCACTAGAAGCTATAAAAAACAAATACTCCAAACCAAAGCTTCAGTTTATGCCAAAGGTGCAACTAGATAATGGTAGCTTTATTAGTTTAGCATCAATATTAAGCAAAAATGAGTAAATAAATCATCGTTAAGGAATTATCTAAGCTTGCAAGGAAAAATTTTTTGCGTTGTCATACAATTCTGAAACATGTGCGAATTCCAACCTTACTCTCGTGTGAACAATGGGTACTGATATATTATAATAGCGGTAGATTGCTATACAAAATATGCATTGGCGGAACCATTACAAACCAAGACTGGTCCGTAAGTTACAAATGCTACGAAAAAAATATTGGACAAAATGTTGCACGGAAATATGACGACAAAGGTCAATCTACAAACGGATCAGGGGCTTGAATTCTATAACCGCTCCTTTAAGCAACTTATGCAAAAATACAAGATAACCATTATTCTACGTATTCCGCAATCAAAGCAGGCTTCTGCGAAAGATTAATAAGAACAATCAAAAACAGTTGTACAGAAGATTTTACTTGCAAGGCAGTCATAGATGGTTGGATATTTTGCCTATTGTTATGGAAGAATACAATAATACACCACATCGAGCTATTAACATGACGTTTATGCAAGCGAAAGGGCGCACAGAAAGAATAAAACTCCACATCAGTGATAGAAGTGTTACAAGCCGAAATAAATTACATAACATTGGAGAAGTTGTACGTATATCAAAATATAAAGCAGTATTTGACCAAGGATCTCATTACAGAACTGTTCAAAATTGTTTTAAGTATATCAAATGTGACCGATAACCTATCTGCTACAAGATTTAACGGACAACCAATTCAAGGATGTTTATACGCTAAAGAAATTCAGACCACAGCGGCTCCTGAAACGTACCTAGTGGAAAAAGTTTTACGAAAACGGAACCATGGACGTGAACTATTAGTGTCGTGGTTGGGGAATGGTAAAAGTTGGATTAAGAAAACAGACTTGCTTTAGTATATATTGATGAAGTTACCGCAAGTTTGGTTATTTGAGAATCAACCATCAACAAGTACGCAGCACTATGACTTACATGCTGGATATTCAACGTTTCCAATTTAAAAACAGCCAGTTCTTTATAAAGGAAATAGCTATTTTGGATGTGAATATAATAAATTGTGACATAATATTGGTTCTGCCTCTGGAGTCTATCTACTTGAACGAAAATTTCAAGAAACATAACGCATGGCTCGAAAAAAATCTGCATAGACTTAGTTGGGAAAACCAGTCGACCAGTGGGCTGTCGTCATTGCACTTAACTTCATATTTAGAAAAGATAATCCCGCGACGTGGTACAGTGTACGTGAAAGGCTTACAAAAACGATATATTGTATCCGGATATTTACAGCACAACCATATTGAAAATATTGAAAAATTTAACGTTCCAAATTTGAAAACGTTAAGGATGGATCATGCAGAATTTGGTCATTGTCCTATGCATATGGATAATCATTTAGCATGCGCCAAACAAAATGTTTTACTTATTCAGAATGCATTGTAATATATATTTAAGTTTAATAAATTTTTTGACTACTTGGTTTAATTATATAAAATTCTACAAAAACATAAATATTGGTAATAAACAAACAGATATAAAATGCAGCTAAAAATATAGAAGTAATTGAAAAACTTACTCTTTCAAATTAGAATAGAAACGGTTGGAAATTACAAGTCACTAACGCAAGCACTTGCCGCGTAAACTACGAAAAAACACTATAGGCATACAAAGCGTTCCTTTTATATATATACTGAAAACATAAACGGTAATTGCTGCCTGGAGCGATTACGCGGTTAATAGTATCTTGAAAAGTTGTACGGGAATTTCTCAAAATGAGCATTAAGGCCGACGGCAACTTTCAATTCCGGTAAATACGATTAAACATTACCAATATTAGAGAAATTTTACTTCCAAAGAATATACAAAACTGACCTCGTATTAGTAATTATAGCCAAGGCAGTCGACAACGTTGATAAGCTTATAAGTAGTTTGCATTAGTAAATCGTTAATTTAATAACAATGAAATGCATTCTCCTCGGTGATATGTTTAAAAAATAGTCAAGCCTTGTAGGCATACCCAAGTTTTCACTTCTAACGAATTATTCGAACTTGTCGGTATTTAAAACAATAATTATAAGTATTGTTTTTCTACGTTAATTAATCGCGCTTGCAAAATAAGAAACTAGTGGTTAAATTTAATAACAATGCATGTATCTTTGCTCGGTGATTCATTTAGAAAATAGACAAGTCTGCGATTTTCAAAAATATGACGTAGAATTTATTTAAAATTTAATTAATTTATTCGTAACTAACCTATAGACAATAATTATGATATACCCCTAGTAAACGTTTAAAATGTTTCATTAAGTTTTTCTTCAAAAGGTTTAAATTGATTTACAAAAACCTAAATTGATTTTTAAGGAACGAGAGAAATATATGTATAATTGGTTGTCTATAAAGCTTTTTAGAGTTATTTTTATTTTGAAAATTTATTATGTTTCTTAAAATTATCCCGCAGAAAAGAATTAAAAATGTTTTAAGTTGGTTTTAAAGTTTTGGTGTTATTCTTAAAATAATTGAATGATTTGCATATTAGGGTAAATTTTTGACCACGTTATAACATTTCTATAAATACATTAGTTAAAAAACTGGGTGGAGGGTTTGTGTTATGGTAAGAAGTAGTCGAAAAATTCCGGGTTAAGGCGTACATCTCGGGTGACCAAAAACGATCTAAAGATCGAGTTAAAATTAAATAAATAAAAAATTTAAAGGTACGAGGCTTTAACAGAGCGTAACTTTGTAAGGGGTAGTCCGATTTAAAAAATTCAAACAGAGTTAGATCGTCCAGAAAATTCTAGATCATACTAAAGTGGTTAGCCAAAGTAAACTTTTACCTAGGTTAGATCTAAAATCAAACAGCAAAAATTTGGGGTACGAGGATTTAACCAGGTGTAACTTTGTAAGGGATAGTCCGATTTTAAAAATTCTAACGCGGTTAGATTGCCCGAGAAATTATGGTTCAGGTCCAATTAACAGATCACCCAGTGTAAAAGTGATTAGGATGGCGCTTGTGACGTAGTAAGTGAGCAATGAGTTGCAAACATCTAGGTGGCAGCGGCGCTGTCCATGCATCCCGGTTTGTCTAACATGAAGGTGGTAGTGGCGTTGTCTATGTATTGGGAGCGTCCGAGTAAGGGGAGAGCAAAAAGGAAGCACGGAAAAAATCGTTCCCTTCGGTGGTGCGATTTAAAAAATTCCCAGGATTGAATCTAGGTTAGATTGCGGTGGCGGTGGCGCTGTGTCAGTGGCGGTAATGACAGTTGTGACGTAAGGAAAAATAAAAACATCGTTAATGAGTTTCTCCATTAAAAAACTATTAATGTTAATGAATTTTTCTATTAAAAAGCGATTAGTGTTAATGGGTTTTTAATGAGAAAGGCCATTAAAAGCAATTACTGCTAATAGGTTTTTAATCAGAAAACCCGTTAAAAACGATTAGTGCTAATGGGTTTTTAATCAAAAAGCCCATTAAATAGCGACTAGTGCTAATGGGATTTTAATGCGAAAATCCATTACAAAAATATTAGTTCCAATAAGTTTTTAATGAGAAAACCCATTAAAAAACGATTAGTGCTAATGGGTTTTTAATGAGAACACCCATTAAAAAACGATTAGCGGCGCTGCGGCGTCGGCGCTATCTTTGAATCCCCCAATCCTACTACTGAAAACATTTAGAAACTTACACTGTCGAAAACCATATAATAAGGTTACAACTCTGAGTTTCAATCAATCCACGTAATTACTGTTATATTAACTCAATATTACAAGCCGTAATAGTTTATCCACTCATCTATAATCTACTAAACAGCCTAACCAAATACACATCACTTAATTCAGAAAATACAAAAATCTTACATACAATTATTAACAACATGACAAAGTTCATCAAAGAGTTTAATGATCTTCCAACAGTTCAGAGGAATAGAGGAGTCTTAGATAAAAATCAGAAAAATAAATACGGCACCAGTGTCAGATACGGTCCCCCTTTTGAGCCCATTTGGATACAGAGATTACTTAATGATGTTCGTAACAACACCTTTGGAAAAGTTTCTAGGTTGTCTACTTAATGGTTTGAATGACGAAATGCTAGAGTTAATCAAGTTAGTTAACAACCAACATACACCTAAAGAAAACTTTTCCACAAACAATAATAAAGACAAAGAACTCGAATCAATGAGACTAAGAAGAAAGACATTATCACACACTACAATCATAATATTCATACCCCTATCAGAGATATTTTCGGAGGTTCATTATGTTCTACGATACTTAAAGCAGGTGGTTCTGATACTTATAATATTCAACCCTCTTTTACAATACAGCTACACATAGAGAAAATAACAACTATAGATGAAGTCCTTCAAGTTCTTTATACCAAAAGTAAAATCCATGGCATAATATCACCAGAGACAAATAAAAAGGTTCAAGCGTGAGCCCCCAATCGTACCGATACTACATATCAAATGAGTAGACCATTATTAAGAATCCCACTGCCTCATTTCCACCAGAATCCTTCATTTCCACACTCATCTGGACCAAATAGTTTTCTTCGACTAGCCATTTTTCATCTTTCGAAATAAATATATCTTAAATTTTCATCTTAGCATTCTCATTTCCACCCACATCTGGACCAAATAGTTTTCTTCGACTAGCCATTTTTTATCTTTCGAGATAAATATATCTTACATTTTCATCTTAGCATCCTCATTTCCACCCGCATCTGAACCAAATAATTTTCTTCGTCTAACCAATGCATCTTGCGAGATAAACCTATCTTGTTTGGTATCAATTAATATTAGATTTTTCTCAGCTACCCGAATCTCTAGGAATTTCTTAGATTGCATCACCCCCCAGGGAGCTACCCTCATTTTAAGATTTTTTACCGGCAGCAATTTCTGACCGTCCTTAAACATTTTTTTAGTCATGCAATACATCAAATTAGCCTAGAATTTTAGGCAGAATTTCAATTTACACACACACACCCTCTAGCGAACATGCATAAGATTATTTTTGTCTCCTCTAAGATAAATGTTTCTTATCGTTTTAAGTTAATTATTTAAAACACGAACAACAAAAACCTTTAACCAAACACGTAGCAGTATTAACACAAATAAATTAAGCACGCAAAAATTTAATAATTTATTATATCCGATTTACAGTTTAATAAACTAATTACAATTTTTACAAAGTATAACATTATTTTCTTCGTTTAACCAAATCAAAGCAGGTTAAAGTATCCTGTAACAAATAGAAATTAATGCGTTGTTTAAAAAAGACTTATAACAAAAAGAGATTAATGTACTGTTTAATAAGAGCGGAAAAGTGGTTTAGGTCAATAAGACATATTGTCATTAATCTAACAATATGAGAATAATGTAAAAACATTCCAGTGTAATGTGTTTTTAATATGTAAATGGGAAGGTCGACTTTAACGTCATCATCGCCCCGAATTACATGTGAAAGCTGTATATAATTTCTTTTCAATGACCTTTCTATTAATTATGTTTGAATACAGTGCATCAGAAATTGACGTATAATTGCTGGGGATTCACACAAGGTACTTTCTAGCAACCATCATTTCTAGAAATTTTCCAGTAAATTATCGAACGAAAGTACACCCAAAGTCATCTCCCCATTTATAACGTTAACGAGCTATTTTTGCTATAAAACCGTCAAAGCCGGATAACTCTATCATTCTATATTTTTTCGCTTTGAACATACAATATAACGTTACTACACGCGTTTCAGCAAGTCGGCACTTTAATAATATATTCCTGAAATATTCGCCGTTAGAAAGGTAAGCATCAGTTTTGAATTTTAACCTGTAAACATATAAGTTATTTAAGATTTTATTTGTATAATTCAAAATATCTAATATATATTTTTCTTTGAAGATGGAAGTGATAAGCATTACATGTAATGTGTGTGAGACTGTTTTTATCGGCGATAATGTCGTCAGCAGACATGAAGCGAATCACATGGCAACCATCCATTTTTCCACTGCAATGGAAATTACAGCGGATGACTGGTCTAAAATTGAGAATTTGGAGCAGCAATCGCTCGTAGCATATGAGGAAGGTATAAACACCGCAATTCAGATAGAGGGAAATAGTCTGCTATTCGAAAAACCGTACCCCATAACATCATCTTCATCCAAAATTATAATCGCAGGTCTGAACCCATTTGAAAATTATAAAATAACTTTTAAATTTGTGGACAGCATTCTACAGACCGTTCTTGATGTATCCCCCGAAGAATTAAGGAAGTTTATATCCAATCTACCATTTATTATATATAATATGGAAGTTGATGTACGGGATCAAATATGTAGATTTGGCAATTTACGTTTTTAGTTGAAGAATTGCTTGGTAAAGATGGCAACGACCAAAGGAGATTACCTACTATTTACAAAAGAAACTTTAGAACGCTTTTTAGAGATATCTCCGAACGTTCTCGACTATGCTAGAACTTTAACAGCGTTAGTAGAAAAAGGTGTTCCTAATATTGATTTATTTCTGTTGGA
The DNA here is from genome assembly GCA_036346225.1 of Platerodrilus igneus. Taxonomy (NCBI): domain Eukaryota; kingdom Metazoa; phylum Arthropoda; class Insecta; order Coleoptera; family Lycidae; genus Platerodrilus; species Platerodrilus igneus. The sequence continues at coordinate 11,849,662 of JARFIW010001700.1, read as the reverse complement.
TGTATCGATGGAGAAATTTAATAGTCCGGAGAAATCTGCACATGTCATCGCGCGTAATATAATTAAAAATGAATATAGTAATAGCGGCTTATTATACGAATTTATAAAAAGTTATTCTAAACTATTTGAAAATATTATTTGTAAACAGGTCAAGTATATGGAAGAGTACAATAGATTTCTATGTTAATTGTATATATTTTTTTTATAATAAATCATTATTGTATTTTCATTAATTACATTTTAAAAACGGTACTTATGTGCTATTGCATTTAACATTATATTAAATATTACCTTAGAAATACAATGAAACGTGTGATTCGTTTGTGGAGTAACTGAACACCCTGGATATCCAAAACATGCATGTTTCACCGGTGAAAATTTGAAGTAAATTCACCTAGCGTATAGGTGGTCTTACCTACTAGTTTGCAGGCGTCTAATGACACTTTTACATCACTTGTAACGTTAACACCAGAAAAATTCATCTTTAACTTGTAATTTTGATCAACTCGACGATACTTTGACAACTAATGCTCTGGAACATGACTCCCTCACCTTTTATGCTGACAACCAAGCGCGCAGCTCCTTATTATGTTAATTGGTGTTATATGCAAGTCTTGACAGTTTCTAATAAAATATACTACTGTATATAGCTCACAATTATGGTTTGTGTTCTTATATTTCTAATTAAAAGCCAAAACATATCTCTACAACGGCTGTAACAAACACTCGTAATAACCCCATATCTTCTAAGATATCCAAAATTCGTCTCGACTTGTAAATGAAAGTCATCATTCTGAGATAAAAGTCAAGCATAGTATAACAAATTTTATTTAAAATAATACATTTCTTCAAAGGAATGCATTAATTTTCCATTTTCTTCTTGTAAAGTTCTTCCTCCACTAGAGCGGTGACAATGTACTAGGACTCTTTCAATGGGTTATACTTATTAATATTAACATCCAAGTAAAGGACTTTCTCCAAAGACCAACCCGACCCACATCCTTCAAATTCCTAGGATTTAGGTATCATAGTTTCGCTTACGGTGTCATACACATTATCTAGATTACTGGAAGACCTTATAACCATATCTTTTGTGTTAAAGGGTTTCACATCGGTAGTATTTTCTATCATTTTGGTATAAACGCCGTAGAGGTCGCAATAGACTTTTATTGCTGTATGTTGTGTTCTTTTTCCATTAATTAAGCGAATTACCGCTCTTTCTGCTTCCGAAGAAACTCGGATACTCAACCGACAGCGTCGACGTCCGTAGGCGATAACTAGCCATGCGATTTTTAAACGCTGTACTAACCATTTCTACACCATCTTCTTCAGTCGCGGAAACTGCTGCATTTTTATGTTTGTTGCTCCGTAGATGACCTGGGTATGCAGACTTTAACACCTCCATGCCACACACTTTACACAGAATCCGTGACTGCTTCGAGGAAGGCTTTCCAACTGCTGGTGAAGCTGAACGTTTAACCTTGGATGAGAGCGTACTATGCTCCTTAACTAGGTGTCGCCTGAGACCCTCTTTCCTGGTATAGCAAACACCACAAGAGTTGCAATAAAAAATGTTTGTAGATTTCATTTTTACAAGTAAACGTAATCGGAAACTGACTAGCTTCTAAGAAGTATAAATTGTTAAATCTAGAGCGTGCCATCGCGTAAACGCCATTTTTGCATATCCATCACTACGACACACCCTACATTTTATGCTTTTGCAATTACCTAATATAGTGGACAGTCGACCGCATAGCATGAAGAATGTATAAACACCCCAATTCAGTTAGAGCTAACCAAGTTGCTATTTGAAAAACCATACGCCACAACAAAATCTTCATCCAAAATCATAATTGCAGGTCTGAACCCATTTGAAAATTATAAAATAACTTTTAAATTTGTTGACTTCATTTCGTAGATCGTACACGATGTATCCCTCAACGTATTTAGGAAGTTTATATCAAATCTTCCATACATTATACGCACTATGGGAGTTGGCATGCGAAATCAAATATGCAAATTCGACAACTTGCGTTTTTATTTTTTATTTATATTATTATTTGAAAACAGTATTCGTAGACAAGTTGAGTATATGGAAGAGTACAACAGGTTTCCATTCCACGCATTTACAAGCGATGTTTAAATTTTAAGCCAAAGACTGAAAATGTTGTAACACTATTAATTACACTTTTGTTTTCTTATACGTTTCTAAATTGTTGTATTTCAACTACAGACATTAATACCTGTCAATAAAATTATGTTATAGTTTTAAATAAAACGATTCTGATTAATAATTTTGTAAAACGTTTATAACACCCTTTTAAAAAATAATACACATCATCATTTTGTTTTCGACCTTACTTAAGGTCGGTTTGACGCAGCTCTAACTACTTTTCTATTCTGTGCTAATCTAAAAAGCTCTACATATCTTTCACATCCTAAATTTCTAATAATTTGACTAATATAGTTTCGGCTAGGTCTTCCTATCCAGCTGGCTCTACATAGATATTAGCAACCTGATGGTTGTTAAAGAACTCTAACATGTTTACATGATTACCATTTATAAGGAAATGAAATATAACCTGGTTATCCGCTTCAGAAAGGAAAAGTGTTAAATTATATGTTATGGTAAGGCTTAAGCAACGAATCGCTGCCAACACGCCAGACCGCTAACTAATGGTGAGTTATGTTATGGTGACGTTTATTAAATTATATGTTATGGTAAAGCTTAAGCAACGAAACGCTACCAACATGCCAGACCGCTAACTAATTGTGAGTTATGTCCTGGTGACATTTAGTTAACTGATTTTTTTTTGTTTTGTTTTCGAACTTACTTAAAGTCGGTTTGACGCAGCTCTAAATTCTTTTCCATTCTGAGCTAGTCTAAAAAGGTCTACATACCCTTCACAACCTAAATCTCTACTAATTTGACTAACATAGCTTTGTCTAGGCCTTCCTACTCTATTTTTATTTGGTAGTCTATAATCTAAGACTTTACTAAATAGTCCCTCATGTCTTAACTGGTGCCCTATCATTCTATCTCTCCTGACCTTCAACTGTTTCCACATACAGGGATCCTCACCTATCCTTCTATAAACTTCCTCGTTTGTTACTCTATCTGTCCAACTAATCTTTAACATTCTCCTTTAACACCAAGTTTCAAAAGCTTGTATCTTTTTCTTATCTAATTCTTTAATTGTCCAAGTCTCACTACCGTATAGTAGAACGCTCCATACGTACGACTTTAAGAAACTTTTTCTATTATCTAAACTAATACTATTAGCTATTAGAAAGTTTTCCTTTTTAAAAACATTTTTCTAGCTTGAGCTATTCTAGCTACTATATCCCTTCTGCTACGTCCATCCTTTGTAATTATACTACCTAAATAGCAAAATTCATCTACTTCCTCTAACTCGGTATTACCTATTTTTAATTTTGGTTTAGAACAAGGATGTACCTCACTTGTCATTATCTTTGTCATTACTGAGTTAATTCTCATACTATAGTTATTCTGTAGTATCTCATCTAAAATATTTAAAAACTCTCCTAACTCTTTTCTAGACTCTGCTATAATGGCTATATCATCTGCAAAACGTAACATGTCTATTTTCTGTCCCTGTACACTAATACCTATCTCTTTTCTCTCTCTAGCTAAGTTTAAAGCTTAGTCAATATAAAAATTAAAAATCAAGGTAGACAGTATACAACCCTGTCTAACACCATTTCTAATCTTAGCTTCCTTTTCTATTTCATCAAATCTAATTACTACGCTTTGGTTTTTATGTAGACTGTAAATAATTTTTCTATCCCTATGAGAGATTCCTATTTTTTGCAAAACCCTGAACATAACAATCCAATTAACCCTATCAAATGCTTTTTCTAAATCTACAAACGCGAAATGAGTCTTTTTATTTTTTGTAACCTTTTTTCGATTCCGAACAGCTCTATCAAATTTCTCTCTTAATATTGAGAACCCTATTTCTACATCCTGTTCTTGGTCGTTCTCTAACTCATCCATATCGTTTCCCTTATATAAATCTTCTAAATATCTTTTCATCTATCTGCTACCTCAACTTTATTTATTAGAAGCTCATTATTCTCGTCTCTAATACCATTATATTTTTTCCTATCTTCCCCAAAAAACTTTTTAACTGCCCTGTAAGCTCTGTCTGTCTTACCTACTCTCAAGTCATCCTGTATTCCCTTACAATTCTCCTCCATCCATTTATTTCTAGCTTTTCTACACTCATATACTATCTTATTTCTAGCTGTATTATATTTTTGCTTACTTTCACTATCCACTTCTCTGAAAGGATTAAGCTTTCTTCTATTCTCTATTAAATCTAATATCTCCTTTGATACCCACGGTTTTCTCGCTTCTATTTTTTTCTTACCTATAGTCTGTGTTGCTGTATCATGTACAGTCAGTTTTATTTCTTTCCATCTATTTTCTACGTTCCCTCCTACAGCTATCTCTTTGCTCTTATTATCTAACACTTGTTTATATTCCTCTTTTACCCTACTATCATTAAGCTTACCTAGATCCCACCCCTCTCTTTTAACCTTTCTCAATGTTTTGAATTTTAGTTTACACTTCATTTTAACTAAGTTATGATCGCTATCTATGTCAGACCCTGGATAACAACGACAGTTTTTAACTTGGTTTCTAAATCTTTGTTTAACTAAAATATAATCTATTTGGTATCTAGCCCTATCACCTGGCGCTTTCCAAGTATATCTTCTCCTAACATGTTGTTCGAATAGGGTGTTTACAGTTACTAATCTATGTTCCTGGCAAAACTCAACTAGTCTTTCTCCTCTATCATTTCGTCTACCATACCCAAATTTTCCTACCATTTTTCCCTCACTACCTTCTCCCACTGACTCATTAAAATCGCCCATAACTATTAAATTCTCATTTCCTTTTACTTTTCTCACTATACTATTTATATCCTCGTATATCTTTTCTACTTCCTCATTCTTGTACTGAGTTGTTGGCATGTAAAACTGTACTAACACAGTGTCTGTGGGATTCGTACTCAATCTAACTATAATTATTTTATCACTAAATTGTAAGTACTCGATAACTTTACGTCCTAATCTTTTACCTAACACTATTGCTACACCAGCCTGTCCGTTAGTTGAAGAAGTCGTAATTATTCTACAATTATCTTTCCAAAAGTCATTACTATCTGGCCACCTCACCTCACTAATGCCTAAATGTATAGTTTTCCTTTTCTCATTTTGACTAATAAATTCGTTAACTTATCTGCTTCAAGTAATGACCTTACATTTCAAGTCCCTATCACGAAATCAAACCGTTGTTTTAAATTCTTACGATGACGAGCCCCAAGTAGCCCCTCTCGGAGATCCAAATGAGAGAGTATTTTACCTCCGGACAAGAATTTTACTTGTGAGCTCTCCATCATATGTATTTCGTGTTTTAGGCTACGCACACCTGGGAAATATTGTGGTAGGCTCCCATATCTTTTCACAACGCAGTTTTTAAAGATTTTAGCAAAAAGCCGTATCCGTCAGGGCCAACCCCCAACAATCTTGTAAATTATTGAGGTTCGCCCGAGACCAACCGACCCTCCTCCAATATCTTTTAGCCAGCAAGGCTGCTGCCCCTTGCTGCGCCTTATAATCGTCTTTTACGATAAGCAGGCTTACTATAATAGTATTTTTTATCCCTTACTATAAGGATAATACGCATCTTTGTTATAATTCTTTTCATAAGAACTTAGATACCCATTTCAGTTATGTGGAAATTTGAAAAATTAAACATAACCAATGTATACTTTATATTTTATAACATAAATAAGCTAATATATACAAAAATAATTTTTAAATTCACATCATTCATTTCTTATGATAATAGTCGAGGTGGTTATATTTTTACTTTAAAACTTACAATTTAGTATATATTCCATTTGAATATCTGCCAACAGTTTTATAAACCCCATCTCCTCGACTATTTCCATAAAATCATCCAGATCCTTGGGCATTGATAACACTGCAGTACAGTGCTGTATTGCTTCCTCGTATGACTGACACAAGACATTTTTCTCCTTCTATCTAAAAGCGTTACCCACATACTGCTTTTTTTTACTCGTAGAGCATTGCGCAATCTTCGAATAACCTCCCCAAAGTCTTTATACATATTTGTTATATCGTCTCTTTAAACTGCACAATTAACAAATAATAACTTCTACGCGAACAGCCTTTTTATATGAGCTACTCCTATTCGGATATGTACCGATTGCACCCGAATTGTGTGCATGAACGAAACAACCGGTATTGAATGTATTCTATGAACTAATTCATCACATTTCTTAAGAAAATGCTAAGGACTTTAAAAATAATTATAACTCTTGTTAGACCTCTAGCCTCCGGATAAACGTTATTATTTTAGGTTGCGTCACTGTTTTCTGAATAAATTTCCTACATACTTTTCCTAAACTATGCGTATCAATTGGGGGTTATACTTTACTCCATAAACCGACTTGTATATATTTTCGTATTCGTCCCTAGCTAACACGTCCGTATAATAAAGATGTACAGGCTCGTCGTCAACTGGTAACTTAATCTTTTTTTAAAAACTAGCCTTTGTTTTCAACTTTAACGCTTGTTGTAGGTGTGGGATTCTTTTCGCTATTCCTTGTGACTAGGAATTGGTGATTTGCAAGGGTTTAATCAATTGTTTGTACACCTCTTTAAATTTTTGTAGAGATGTAGTGCCTCCCTTTTTGTATGCCACAAACTTTTTACGTACAGCATCTTGAATTAACTGTCGATTGCGTTAATTTGCAATAAAATCTTTAACATCCGTCATTATCAGACTCTGGATGGGAACTAACTATTTTTCTTTTTTGAATAATGTTAAATATTTATATACTCGTCGAAATTCTTCCTGTATCGACCATTATCCAAATCAAAATTTTTCACAACAGGTATAAAATTATGTTTTGAGTCACCCCCACCCCAACACTGTAAGCACATTTCTTGAAATTTCGGATATGTCATGTCATCACTTATATGATCCGAAAAGATATGTCTAAGATTGGTTTCATCCTGTTTCCATAATGCAATTACATTGGCGTTATCTCTTAGTCTATGTTTTAAGGCACCAGCGTAAGTTTGACATAGGTAGAATGAATCTATTGCTTTATGTCTCCCAAACGAGAAAAACTGAGTGATTTTGCTTTGCTCATTTGCAGGTATATAATCAAAAACCATAATTGAATCTTCTCTGGTATCTCCCGGTTCAATCAAATCATCGTAATTTTCAAACTCATGGTACCCAATTTCTTCTTTTAATGGTGTAAAAACGTTTCTTAACAATTCGTATTTCGGCTGATATAAACTTTTCGAAAATACATAGACATTTTGGAATCTAAGGCCGTTCTCGTGCAGGATCAGTGATATTAAAGCGTTGGTCTTCCCACAACTCGATGGTCCCGCGAATATTGCACGTATGTTAGACGGGAACAAAAGACCATGTTTACCCATATTGTTAGGTGCAGAAACCAAGAATTCGTCAAAGTTCTGCACCGGTATTTTAAGTTTTTGTACAACATCTCTAGATGCATCGTTGGAATTATGTAATTTCTTCATGTTCTGCAACCTTTTAACATATCTGCATAACGTTGTTTTAGGTATATTATATTTTTTACTAGCAGCGTAGAAACTCGAGCCATCCAGGATATCCTCTGCTGCTTTTGTAATAGATTGTTTGGAGCACCACTGATTGCTTGAATGCGACACCTTTCGAAAAATGTCTTACTATAACTAAGCTCGACCCAAAACTACTTTCTTATATACCAAATTTTATCTCCCTGCTCACATAACCATATGACGGCATGATCATATAACCACATGACCATATGACCGCATGACCACATGACCACATGACCATATGATCACATGACCATATGACCACATGACCACATGATCACATGACCACATGACTATATGACCACATGATCACATGACCATATGACCACATGACCTGAGTTAAGGTGTAGAAACTTTCCAGAATTTTACGAAAAATTTGTTGGTGATGGATGGTTGCCATGTGATTCGCTTCATGTTTGCTGACGGCATCATCGCCGATAAAAACAGTCTCACACACATTACATGTAATGCTTATCACTTTCATCTTCAAAGAAATATATATATATTAGATATTTTTGAATTATACAAATAAAATCTTAAATAACTTATATGTTTACAGGTTAAAATTCAAAACTGATGCTTACCTTTTTAACGGCGAATATTTCAGGAACTTGCTGAAACGCGTGTGGTAAGGTTATATCGTATGTTCAAAGCGAAAAAATATAGAATGATAGAGTTATCCGGCTTTGACGGTTTTATAGCAAAAATAGCTCGTTAACGTTATAAATGGGAAGATGACTTGGGTGTACTTTCGTTCGATAATTTACTGGAAAATTTCTAGAAATGATGGTTGCTAGAAAGTACCTTGTGTGAATCCCCAGAAATTAGACGTCAATTTCTGATGCACTGTATTCAAACATAATTAATAGAAAGTCCATTGAAAAGAAATTATATACAGCTTTCACATGTAATTCAGGGCGATGATGACGTTAAAGTCGACCTTCGCATTCACATATTAAAAACACATTACATTGGAATGTTTTTACATTATTCTCATATTGTTGGATTAACGACAATATGTCTTATTGACCTAAACACTTTTCCGCTCTTAATAAACAGTACATTAATCTCTTTTTGTTATAGGTCTTTTTTAAACAACACATTAATTTCTATTTTTTGTTACAGGTTACTTTAACCTGCTTTGATTTGGTTAAACGAAGGAAATAATGTTATGCTTTGTAAAAATTGTAATTAGTTTATTAAACTGTAAATCGGATAAAATAAATTATCAAATTTTTGCGTGCTTAATTTATTTGTGTTAATACTGCTACGTGTTTGGTTGAAGATTTTTGTTGTTCGTGTTTTAAATAATTAACTTAAAACGATAAGAAACATTTATCTTAAAGGAGACAAAAATAATCTTATGCATGTTCGCTAGAAGGTGTGTGTGTGTGTGTAAATTCGAATTATGCGTAAAATTCTAGGCTAATTTGATGTATTGCATGACTAAAAAAAATGTTTAAGGACGGTCAAAAATCGCTGCCGGTAAAAAATCTTAAAATGAGGGTAGCTCCCTGGGGGATGATGCAATCTAAGAAAATCCTAGATATTCGGGTAGCTGAGAAAAATCTAATATTAATTGATACCAAACAAGATAGGTTTATCTCGAAAGATGCATTGCTTAGACGAAGAAAACTATTTGGTTCAGCTGCGGGTGGAAATGAGGATTGCTAAGATGAAAATGTAAGATATATTTATCTCGAAATATAAAAAGTGGCTAGTCGATGAAAACTATTTGGTCCAGATGTGGGTGGAAATGAGGATGCTAAGATGAAAATGTAAGATATATTTATCTCGAAAGATGAAAGATGGCTAGTCGAAGAAAACCATTTGGTCCAGATGTGGGTGGAAATGAGAATGCTAAGATGAAATTGTATGATATATTTGTCTCGAAAGATGAAAAATGGCTAGTCGAAGAAAACTATTTGGTCCAGATGAGTGTGGAAATGAGGGATTCTGGTGGAAATGAGGCAGTGGGATTCTTAATAATGCTCTACTCAAATGCATTAATTACAAATTAAACAGATGTAATAAAATAATGAAATCAGTGAAAATCCCTATCGATCTAAAAATTGATCCTAAACTAATATCATCACAGACAAAACACAATAATAAAGAAAAACAGTATAAGTTGTTAGCAGTAGTTTATCACGAAGGTAAATAAGCAACTAAAGGTCATTACTTAACCGCTGCGTATCATATAGGCTATGCGAACTGGCTACGCTATGACGACTCAACAGTAAAAACCATACCAGAAGAAAGTGTTCTTACACGCAAAGCAATCGAACATCTTTTCTGCTGTTTTATCTAAGAAGAAACAGCAAACAAGATATTCGCCATAAACAATAAATGATGTATGCAAGCGCTAAATTAAATAAGTCTAGTATCTAGATAAATAATTGCTTGCGTAGATAAATCTACATAACCGAATTTAGTAGTATAGTCCATTCAAAATAACTTTAGGATGACGTCAAATATAGTAATAAAGTGTTGGCAACTATATACAAATAAATACCTAGAATTGAGCATGAAGGATACTGTCATTTAACATAATAAAGGTTGGCAGATCTATATGGTGTTGCCACCAATTCTTCCTGTCAATGGGGATATTCCTATATCTTTCATTAAATATATTATAATATAAACTAACATTGGCAATGTAGCATTTCATCCAGTTGTGACGTCATCTTAAAGTTAAAGCGAATGGACTATATTTATAGTTTAATCGTTATGTTCAGAGGATTTAGAGTTAGTAAGCATTGTAATAACGGTAATCTTTGATTTAGTATTTGTCTGTATTTACAAGTAATAGGCGTATACTCGAACAATAAAGAACAATCAAAAGAAATGTGATGCAATACAGATTGAAGCAATGTATCTATAATTTTAGTGTTGATTTCGTTGTTGTTAACATTAAAAGCGAAAAAAAAATAAAAGGATGTGTAATGAAGTGAAAATAAGTAACAAATGCGTAATGTATTTTTAAATATTTAATGTAATACTAAAAAGTTAATACGAGTGCCATTTTTTTTAACCTCCGATAGGCTATAAATAAAAGACAAGTTCATATAAAACAATAATTTTATTACCAAAAGATTGGTACACTTACGATTACTTTTCGACATAATCACCGAAAAGATTGAGACATTTGTCATATCTGTGGACAAGCTTTTCAATACCCTGTTCTAAGTAAGTTGCCGCCAATGAATTCAAGTAGTCCTTGACGTTGGTTGGTTTAATGGTCCTCATTGGTTTGAAAGCGCTTTCCATCAATCCACGTCTTCAGGTCAGGCAAAAGATGAAAATCGCTTGGTGCTAAGTCAGGACTGTACGGCGGATGCACGAAAATGTCCCATCCAATTTGTTCGAGAAGCCGTTGAGTTGCTCCAGCAGTGTGTGGACGGGCATTGTCGTGAATCAGAACAACTCCAGCGGTCAGCTTTCCTCCTCGTTTGTTCTGAATGGCTCTACGCAACCGTCGTAAAGTTTCACAATAAACAGCTGCAGTGGTTGTGGTTTTCGGCCTACATAAACTCCACAAGCAACACACCTTGTTGGTCCCAAAACACAGTAGCCATGGTCTTTCTGTTGTTGAAGGTTTGTTTGAATTTCTTTGGTTTGTTTGGCGAAGTGGAATGCATCCATTGTTGTGATTGTCGTTTTATTTCCAGTGTGTCGTATTGAATGCAGGTTTCATCCCCAGTCACGATTGATTTTAAAAAGTTGTCTCCTTCATCATGATAATGGTCAAGGAACGTTGACGCCATTCGTCGAGTTTTGTGGCCGTCCGTCAGCATTTTTGGGACCCAACGTGGACAAAGCTTTTTGTAGCCTAACCGTTCAGTAACAATAGAGTACAAAACAGACCTTGAAACTTCTGGAACTTCCGTAGACAAAACAGTAATGGTGAATCTGGGGTTTTCTTTAACCATTCTGTGAACACGTTGAACCAGGTCATGTGAAACGACAGATTTGCGCCCTTGGCCCTCTTCATCATGTACATCATTACGGCCACCTTTGAACTTTCGACACCATTCACGCACAACACCATCACTCATGAAGTTTTCCCCATACACACGACTCATTCTTTGATGGATTTCTGCGGCACTATGGCCTTCAGCCAGTAGAAAATGAATCACACTCCGCACTTCACACTTGGCGGGAGCATCAGTAATAGCGGACATGTTTACGTGGGTGTAGCACAACGCCGACTGACGCTTGAATGTCAACAATGGCGGAGTGTGTAGTGCAAGAGCTGCGCAGTCGCCTACAGCGCATGCCTGCTTTCTGCTACCCGCGTAGCGTCTGCACGGAGCGATCGGAGGTTGAAAAAAAATGGCCCTCGTAATTTTGTCCCAGAGCAAAAACTACCAAATCAGTAACACATAAAAAAATCTCCTTTTTATTTATCGAAAGCGACGTTTCTATCATACACTTGAAAAAGATGACGCAATTGTTTTGTAAAGTAAGTATAACAGTGATCAACTTCCTTTTTTTTTATAAATCTATTGAATGTAGTAATATACCTACACAATTGTACATTGTTTTGGTTAGTAAAACGCAACTTCTTTGTGATAAAGGTTACAAAGAATTAATTGTTCTTGTACAATAGTATAAGGTTTGTTAAAAGAATGTTCTTTTAACAAAATTGCTTATTCATTTAAATAACTACAGACTTGTGTAGTATCAAAAACAATTGTATGCAATTTTTAAGAAAAAAAACACTTAGCTGCGAAAGTGGTAACAACCATTAAGTATGAATAAAACACTTGTGGACATAGGGATTTATAACGTAACAAATACATTAACTATTGTAGAGGACAAGAATTTTTAGATGGAACAATTCTTCCTTAGGTAATGGTAATCAAACCTTACTAGTTATTCAACTTTAACAATACTATCTGCATGTTCAAACACCTAACTGCGCAGTTTAATGCAAATTCTACAATGTTCATTACTAGAAAATAAAATCGTATATTATGAATGTTTAAATAAATTGCATGTATTTTGATGATAACAAATAGTACCTACATTACTCGTTATACAATCGAACTAGACAATTCTTACGAAAGGTGTAACTAACAAGTTAACATAGCATTGTTGTCTGCTGAGCATAACGACATTCGTTCGTGTATTCCCATCATGCACCAAACGTGTTCTGCTAGTGCATAGGATTTGAGATTTGAAACTACGCTACGGCCGTTATTGTTCTTTTATATCAGCTTCTGTGTTTTTTTTTGTCAATCAGATAAGCTTCTTGATTGCATTTTCTTTAGGGGTAACTGTATGCCTGTTAGAATTAGAATTAGATTGGGTTCTACCATATCCATAACTAGCGCCGGTGATGAAAGGAGCACAAGAAACTGTTTTACAAAGTTTTTTCAAAAGTAATTTCGATGGTTATTAATCCAATGTTGGGAAACTAATTTTGTCGACAGCTCCCAAATGGAGGAGAATGATGCCCCAACCAGCGGATGGACGTATAACCAAATGACATTCACTCTTGAAACCGACCATTCTGCTATTCTATTTTATAAACGAGTAATTTGTTCGGATATCGTATGGGTTCATGACAGTGACCTTGACAGTTACTCGCTCATCGTAGAAAATGTAACCTTACCGACATGGAGTACTCATGAAAGTAGGGTTAGTGACAGACCACAAAAACTACTTCCAAAAGCGTCCTTAACTATTTCTATAATGGGGAGAAACCGATACAACGTTCTGTAGAAGATGTGTGGTAGAGAAGAAAATCCCCAGAGGGGTTTTAACGGCGACTTATCCAACATGATATGGGTGTTTTTGTCGACATATCTGCAGGTTGAATACTAAATTATTTGTCATGCGCCTGCAAGTATGAAGCAAGCAACTCAAAACAGCCGTGGGTAACGATTCCTTTTGCTGAAATAGTGAGTGATAGAATCACGAAAATGTCATCTACAAATACTAACTAAACGAATCGAAGTAAACCTGCTGTCATAAGTACATCAAGGGTAGATGCAAAACAGTAATAATCATTCTCATCCTTCATTCCTGGCACTATACTAGTACAGTATAACCTCGATATAACGGACCTCTATTTAACGGACTTTGGATATAACGGACAAAAAAATCCGGTCAAATGTAAACAAACACGTACACAAAATTTTAAATTAATTAAATTCAAAAGAACTCGTATGCTATTTAAAAGGAGCGTATTTCACTACCAGTGCACATACAAGCACAAGGTTACAGAGAGGATGCATTTAAAATTTTGACTTAAAATAACTGTACCCTACTCTTTTCAATACGTTTAAAACAAAATTACATAATAGCAGCCCAGGTTCAATAAAGAGGAACTGATTTGGACAAACAAAAATGTCCCTGGAACTATTAAGCGTTACCAACACCTACGGGGTTCTATGCAATGATATAATACAGAAATTTCAAAAAAGAAACAACAAATACCTCAAGCACATGTTTGATAGAAATACCATCAGCATCAAAGCTAAAAGTAATTTAATAGTAAAAGATGCAATAATTATGGCTTGTCTATAGTACAGAAGCCTACCATGGCATTGATGCCCATCATCTTTTCGGTCTACGTTCCAACATATTCTATAGCTAAATAGCTAGCCAACACTCTCGGCAGAGCCTTTACAATTGGCAAAGAATACAATAGTTTCATTTTCGTCATAAAATTCAAAATTTTTCTATTAATAGTAAATTCTCTTAATTTTATTACAAAAAATGACATCTATTATTGCCTAGTGTAGACTTTACGTTTTACTTTTCAATTCGTCTAGCCTAGGGATCACAAACTTTAAATTAAATACGGCATAAGAGGTAACGAATTTCTAAAAAGATATTAAGATAAGTGTACATTAAATAAATATGCTTCTTTTTTACTTAAAACTAATGTTTTTAATTCTGTATTTTTTTATTTACATATATCTAGTCGAAATTTGCGTTAATATAAACTGACGTTGGGCGAATAAATTTACATCGCGTATTGCTCCAAACTGCAGATTATTCACCTTCATAAGATGTCGTAACTAGAACTGGTACTCAGATGGCGTTTTGGTATGAACTGTACGAAACGTCAACTGCTGTCGACAATCGGACGAGACAAATCTTATTCGAGCTGGAATAATATCCATTCAAAGATTTGTTACCCGTAAGTCGAGAGGGCTAGGAAGAAAAGAAAGGAATTAGTAACGGAATGCTGGCCGAACAAAGGAAGAGAAAGAAAGAAAATGAATACCACACTAACACCGTCCGTGATCGAGGTGGACGGGGGTCTAAAGTACAAAATAAAGAAACACAGAACTTAAAACGCTCTGGAAAAAAATGATTAATGTATATGTAAGGTATACGTGAGGACAGAACTAGCCTGTCTAATACCATAAAATAACACTTAATTCATAACACAAAAAATAAACGGAATAATTATGGAGTCTATTACCGCATGTCTACAAATTAGACATATCGCATGTAAAGGTAAATATAGATATCACTGGAATCTTATCTACTCATTTTCTACGTTAACGATGACAAACTCGTACGAAATAAAATCTACTAGAACCTATGAAATAAAACACATATTTAAACAGTGCTTTAGATGTAATCAACAAACCAGCATCAATAAATAATCTAATACAACAGCTGATGAATAATTATCAAATCCCTATATAATTTCGAAACCAATTCACTCGGTTCTTCGTCAATATAAAAAATACCACACAAAACCCACACTATTATGCTTATTCTAGAAAATAACAGTGTTAAATATGAAAACAATTTACTCATTTGAATAATTATATAATGCAAGCAAAAATTTGCGCATCATAAGTGACAAAGGTATCGTTATCTGTCGACCATGATAATGAAATGACGAAATATGTTGTAACGACAAAGCCAGGCTTCTGTCTCAAGGCGCAGCAAGCACCAGCTCAAAGAATCTAAGAATGTGGGTTAAAATCCGGAGAATATGGGTTACAATCCGGAGAATAGGGTTTACAGTCCGGACCGTCGCATACAATTTTTACCGTAAAGGATTTGTTTTCTGACGAGTATTTCATGGAAAGCTCATTATAGAATAGCAATAACTTTGAGCATATTTCTGGCACTTAAAGATAACACATCAGCTTTACTTAATTACAAATAAACCATGTCGTTTAACAACAATAAATATTGAATACCAACGTATCATAGGCGGGGCGTATAATTGGACAATTCTCCAAACGTGAAAGCAAACATTTACTAAAATAAGATTTTGAGAATGTAAAATGCAGAAATAGAACGTAACAGAGGTAAAACTCAATAAAGAAACAGCGAAAAGAGATTGTTTAAAATTTTTAATGACAACCAGAAACATCGTTCAGAATGAACCTGCACCTTAACAAAGTTCTGGATTACTAGAACGGGTGGAATACCTTGTGTGTTCCAATGAACTAAAGAGCTGAACCAACAGTTTTACCAAATTGTAGGGGTCTTTGGTGGGGAACCAAACCAAGACAGGTCTCCGAATAAGAGCAGCAACTCTTTCGCTACTTAGAGTGGCAGAGACCATAGGGGTCGGTATGGCATTCTAAGACACACTTCTGCGATTACCTCCCAAGTACACAGCGTACTTAAATTATAATACTATTGCACACAGATAGTAAAAGATGTAGGATGTGGCTGCCACAGTCTGCTTAACCCCTCCAGATACCCGTGAATCTAGGTGAAATAGGGCATATATTTAGAAAACAATAGAAGGGGAACCAAGCTATATATAGACTGTTGTAAGAATTTCAGTGGATTGTGTAGGCTGGTTCAGAATATAAATAATTGGAGGCACGCGTCCAACCAGTTTCAAAACAAAATAACCTAATGACGAAAAAATAAGTGCACTTACATCTGATGATTATTATAAACCACTACAGGTGTTGAATATGAAATATTTTCAACTAATGTTGATTGTGCGAAAAGATATATTGGAAAACCTAATAATTCGACAACTGTTCAAGTGCTGGCGAACTTGGCAGTCACAGGCTGCTTACCCCCCTCACACTCTACTAAATATCGTGGAAATATGGTATATAAACAACTACACTGCGACCGTTATCGTTCCTGTATTTCAGCTTTTGTGTTTTTTTTTTGTTAATCAAATAAGCTTCTTGATTGCATTTCTTTAGAGCTATCTGCATGCCTGTTAGAATTAGAATTAGAATGGGTTCTACCATATCCATAACTACCGCCGGTGATGAAAGGAGCACAAGAAACTGTTTTACAAAGTTGTTTCAAAAGTATTTCGATAGTTATTAATCCAATGTTGGGAAACCAAATGGAGGAGAATGATGCCCCAACCAGCGGATGGACGTATAACCAAATGACATTCACTCTTGAAACCGACCATTCTGCTATTCTATTTCATAAACGAGTAATCTGTTCGGATATCGTATGGGTTCATAACAGTGACCTTGACAGTTACTCGCTCATCGTAGAAAATGTAACCTTACCGACATGCAGTACTCATGAAAGTAGGGTTAGTGACAGACCACAAAAACTACTTCCAAAAGCGTCCTTAACTATTTCTACAATGGATAGAAACCGATACAACGTTCTGTAGAAGATGTGGTCGAGAATACTCAGAGTGGTTTCAATGGTGACTTATCCAACATGAAAAGGATATTTCTGTCGACATAGCCGCAAGATAAATGCTGAATTATTTGTCATGCGCCTGCAAGTCTGAAGTCAGCAACTCCATACAACAGCCGTGAGTAACGATTCCTTTTGCTGAAATAGTGAGTGATAGAATCACGAAAATGTCATCCACAAATACTAACTAAACGCAGCGAAGTAAACCTGCTGCCATAAGTACAGTATGGGTAGATGCAAAACAGTCATTATCATTCTCATCCTTCATTACTGGCACTATACTAGTACAGTAAAACTTCGATATAACGGACCTCTGTTTAACGGACTTTAGATATAACGGAGAAAAAATCCGGTCAAATGTAAAAAGATTAAAAACGTCCTGTTAATATTATGCATGCTTAAATTAAAGTGTCACCGGATGTAAACACTTTTTGCGGCCATGATAATCACGTCATACCTCTAACACTAGAATTTGAGACATTTTGCCGTCCTGCATGTAGAATGTACCTAGCCGCAGCGATAGTATTTTATGGGGATTCCCTGATATAATAACGCATAGGTTTAGACACAGCATACTGGAGGTTGCCATGCTGGCGGGGGATTCGCGTAGCTCTACACCGGTTTAACTAGTTTACTTTTACTCGAATTGAATGAACGCATTTGGTACTCTAGTAAATAAATTTAAATTTTGCAACCCTACCTTTAAATATGGGCAAACGGAAAAGAATCAATCTAACGATTAATCAAAAATTAGAAATCATACAAAAGTTTGAGTCTGGAATGTCTGCGTCTGGTATACGTGAACAGTATGGCATAAAAAAACAAACTGTTTTGGACATAAAGAAAAACAAAAGCAAAATAGATACATTTTCGTAAACGTGTGATGTGGGAGAAAGTAGCAATACCTGAAAACGAATAAAATTGACTCGTAAAACTTCACTTGAAGAACCAATCTTAAAACTGTACGGCCAACAACGTTTTTGTGGGGTTTCAGTTCGGGTAGTCGAACTGAAATATGCTACAATTAAATTAATAAATCATATGACCATACCATTCAGAGCAAGTGATGGACAGCTCTGGCGCTTTTGCAAAAAGCACGGAATCATGAATAGAAGAATTAACGGCGAAGCTTCAAGTGCACCAAAAGAAGAATTTGAACTGCTTTGTGCCAACACCGATGAATCGCATAGACTGGCTCCTGTAATTGTTGGCAAATGCACAGTTTTAAAATATATAATGCATCATCTGCCCGTTACATATTATAACTCTAAAATAAGGCATGGTTCAATACAGATATTTTCAAAAACTGGTTTTTTAAAAAATCTGTTCCTACTGTGAGAAAATTTCAAGAGAAGAAATTGGGAATTCCGCCGGAAGAGGTGAAATGTCTATTGATTTTAGACAACGCTACTGCTCATTCCTCTGAATATATTCTACGTTCAAAAAATGGCAATTTTAGTTGTATGTTTTTGCCAAAATATACAACATCGCATATTCAACCCATCGATCTGGGATTAATTTTGGTAACCAAACGAATCTATCGCAGAAAGTTTTTAGTTGAAGTAGTGGTTGATACAAGAGGACAAGAGGACAGCGTACGTTGCAAAACTTAAAGTGTTACAATTTAAAATCAACAATTTTTAATTTTGCCGCATCATGGAAAGAGATGAAAGAGCAAACAATAAACAATGATTGGAAAATTTGTTTGATGACCAAGATGCAGACGTAGACTTAGAAGGGTTAGAAATTCCTAAAATCTGTAAGATAATTCATAGTAATGCCAGAGAAGAAGTAGGTGAGGAAGATGTTTTACAATGGCTAGAAGTAGATGAAGGTGGCCCTGGATATAATATCATGACTGAAAATGAAATAGCAGACGAAGTTATGAACCTAAAAAATGAGGATGGAAGTGAAGACAGCGAAGAAGAAGTTACAACACTGCCAAAAATGAAGTTATCAATGATAAGATCACATCTCGACTATTATTGACTATTCGTCAGACGACGAAGTTCAACTCTTAATGCATTTTCGTAATTTATGAGAGTTGATCATATAAAAACAGCAAACTTCAAAAGTGCAAACAAAACTTGATTCCGTTTTTAAGTAAGGTTATCAGAAGCAAAAGTGTCGATATCAAACAGCAGCGGCACTTCATAACGAGTGTCCGAAGACAATTAAACCGAATTCTGTTTATGTTTTGCATATTTTATTTATATCTAAATACATACAGTGTATTTTCAAAAAAAGGTTTTGGATTTATTTTAAACCTATTTTTATATAACGGACTTTCAGCTTTAACGGACACCCCCTCTACCCAATTAGCCCGTTGTATTGGAGTTTTACTGTATTGGTATGGGTAATTTTATACGCTTTTGATAACGTCACGTGCGGCATTTTGACGTCGCAATCGCTAATTTTGATTAATCACCAGTAACTTATTTAATTACGTTACAAATGCGTTATCTTTGATGGTGTTGTGGTAGGCAACTTTGGTGGTTTCTCACTTTCTATCTAAATTTTTATTGAACTGTCCCTTTGTATGAATCGTATATTATGTAGCAGCCAGTACAAAGATGGCTTACACGCGTTATCTTTAACAACGCCTCCACAATTTGAGTTCTCTAGAAAAGTCAATTTTAACTCTAACACTTTTCTCCACGATTTATTAAAGTTTTTGTCGAGTTAATTCTGTTGAATATTTCACAATTTCTAGAATTTTCAGTATTCTCTTATTTTAATTTTTGTGTATCTTAATTAAATGGGAATTGCTTTAATTTTATTAGTTATGTTGACGTTTATCAACATTTGTTAAAAATTAGATTATCGTAGGGGTTTTGCTATCAATTACAAAAAAATATTTCGGTTTCCAAAATTTCCAGATTTTCGTTTTATTTAATGGAAGTGAACTATTTTCCAGAGAATCTTTTAGGTGCTTTTTAAATGGTTTTTAGATATATTCATAGTCAGGCTACATTTTTGTATGTAAATACGTCTTTCAAAGTTCAGAATGGTTTCCTAAATATTACAACTTAGTAGTTTCTTAAAACCAGATGTTTTGTTGGTGAAATTCACGATTGCATATAATTTAATCATTTTACACAATACAATATAATGTAATCATTTTATATTGCTGAAGATAGAAGGAAACACGAAAATTAACCTAAGTAAGTCACAAGTACTTTTCCGGGATTCATTTCATAAACCCAATGAGAGAACTGTTTCATGACAAAAACCCTACTCAACGTAAGAAAGGAAGGTAATTAAATCACAATGATTACATCTGACAGAGAAAATGAATTAATTATTTGTAAGCCAGTAATAAGAACATCTCAAAATGTATTCGTTTGAGTGCGTAATACAGTGGTAATTCCGCGCGATAGGTGATCGGTATCAAAGCAAGTTAAGCTAAGAAAAATAAATCTTAGAAATCAAAATCCAGAGAAGCTAATTGAGAGCGTAAAAATGTAGTAATACGAACCTAAAGTGAAAAATAAACAAAACTCAGTTTCAAGAAGAAAAATGTAATTGAATGTCTGCGGGAAAATATGCGGCACGCGACATGAGAGCAAAATACGACGGTATGTGCAGGTTGGATACACACACGTGGAGGGCGAGTATATATTGTGGTGTTGACCGAGAATAAAAAGTGGTCAGGATCTGGAAAGTTTACCTCTTCATTGACGTGGAATTTTGTGTTGCGTTGTGTTAAAGAAGTTATGTTAGCAAAAAAGTCTTCATAGTTGAAACGACTAAGATGAAAATTGCTGATGGTTTCCGGAAATCTTCAAAAACAATTACTTATTTAGAATTAAAGGAGTAAGTAGTATGTGAGCTTTTATGTTCAAATGTATTAATTTTGTACTTGTGAAGGAAACATCTCAAAGTTTTTATATTTATGCAATAGGGAATTAATAAAAGTGAAAGCCATTATTTTGTGCACTAAATTAGTCATGAAAGTAGTGTACATTGATTTTAAAAAAAAATTTTATTTATAAAATTTAGTGTTAGTTACAGCATAAAAATTTATTATTTTGGAATGAACAATGAAATGATAGATCAAAAAAACTGATATTTAACTCTTTTCAATGTTTGTTATTAACGACATTTTTGGAAATTGGGATTTATTAATGTCATGTAATTTAATATGGAAAACGGAAAATTTTGAAGTGATAGTATTATTGATAGATTAGGTTTAAGGTCTTTTCAGATCTTTTAGCAATACCTTGTTACGGTAACACACGGATTCCGAAAGGAGTACCAACAAGAAAAGATAGGTCAAGTATGAAAGACTCACACGAGTTTCCGTAACGTAGTGAGAAACAAACAAATGCATGCTAGCTCAGCCAAAGATTGGGGTGGGTATAAAAATAGTTAGGTACCCAACCATATCTGCTGAAATAGAAAGCATATAGGTTAGTCAACAGTTAAAACAGCTCACTTCTCTGTCTAATAATACATAAAATAAAATAAGAACACAGTAACATAACAGTAACGCAATTTATTTAACCAACTCAAACGGTAAACATGGCGGTGCCAAACCGCAATAAATAGTAATAAATCCTTAAACACTAAAAAAGAAGATAAATAGTTCAATCTTGCAAATAAAGAAAATAGAAAGACAATCTTAAAACTACAATGAATTTAAATTTTTCTGCACCAAAATATGTTTAACAAAATAAGAGTATGCAGGAATATAATCTCTAAATGTAAGAATTATTAATGCAGTCTTGTTAGTTATTGGAATTTTGAGAAACAAAAGAACAAAGACAAAATACAGGGAACCGCTTTTAGTAACTAGTTCATAGTATAAAGAATCATCACTGGTAAAGTTAATTCTTACAAGGGCACCAACCAATAAACTGGTTAGTTTGTAGTAAAAAAGTTAATTAATATGTACTAAAATTTGAACTATATCTTTTAGAGGGTAGTCCCGTACTACCAATACTCTGAATAAGCAAAGGAATCCTCAGAGGACAGCACATATAGTAGGCATATAGGACGTAAGTTGAGACAGGAATTCTATGTGCGCTTAGAATAAATTTGCGAGTTTCAAAAGAAAATTGTGCATAAATGGAGTTTATTTTGAATTAACTTGCGATATAAGCGATTGCAATATTATTATTAAAAACGCCAACCACAGGGCAATAACATGTGGGTCGCTTCTAACCGATACCAAATTGTGCTCCACAACAACTAGTCAAGTAGCATGTGACATAGGTCAACTTACCTTATCTTATCTACATATGCAGCATAACACTCTAAGGAACAGCGCAACGGAACGGACGAATGCAGTAGGCATAAAATTTACCAAAACAGACAGGTATAAAATAATCCCATGGAATACAGGCATACATCTAAGCCAAGAAAACGAAACTAAAGAGAAAGGTCCTCTTAGTCACTGGACTTACACCAGATATGTACCAATACATGCAAGACGCAAATTAAGAAGCAAAATTTGTATTGCTTTGTAAAACATTTTCAGGACAAACTACAAAACCATTGCATATATGAGTGGAACAACAATTAAAAGCGATTTGTAAATTTATTTTGAAAACCAAAATTTTCTATTAGTTATCCACATCGGACTTGATAACGCGAATCGAAGGTTTAAAGTATGTAGTAGACTGAGTAACGAAAAGAAAATCGCCTAGTACAAAGAACGGACTATCAACAATTACGATAGTGATGTATGTAGAATCCGGTTCCCAATCTATACACAACTTTACAAGCTATTAGGAATTTAAAATATTAACCAGATGAACAGAAAATGTGTTATACCTGCATGAATTAAAAGGAGCTGTCGTCTATAATTAATAGCTGAGTAGAATCATACAAGGTGGGGCAAAATAACTTACAGTGTTATTTAAATTTTAAAAAGGTCGGAATTGTAGCAGAATAAATAAATGATCATAATTAAGTTAGGGGATGTTGCAGTTCATTCTAATGAATGCCAAATCGGTTTGAAAACAAACACGGAACGTAGCAAATTGGCCAGTGCGAGGTTAAGAAATATGTATTTTTTGTTTAAAAAAATTATATTTGTATTTATATTGCAGTTATTTTGTGTTAATAGAACTTAAGCTTATGTTAAATTTTACTTGAATTTATTTAACAACTATGTAAACACTAATTTTTAATATGATATCCAGCCACTCCAATGACGGAGTCATATTTGGAAGAGGTATTTTATTTAATTTGATTAAAATTTTAATAAGTATTCTTAGATATTTGAAAGAACGGTAAGGTATAACGCGATAAATTAGGAAACCGAACCAAAGGTGGTCTATGTGAAATAGCCGTCTTGCGTGTAGAGAACAATATCAAAGGGATTGCTGTGACAGACGGTTTGGCGCACTTAATTATGATAAGAGAAAAAACTTTTCAAGGTAAGTAATTAGTGTAACATAGTTTGCGTTTGCATTTCAGCCATTTTTATTTCAAATTTTTGAATATTCTTTTATAATTTTTTCCATAGGAACCCACTCCTCCACCACTGCAGTTAGCCGACGCTTTCTTATATTGTTACGGGATCCCCGCCCTTTCAGGGTAAATCAAAATTTATTAACGTAACGCTCATTTTACTTGTATCATATAATTATTCAATAAAAACACACCTCAACATATTTCTCCATCAGTTCGTTTTCATAAAGCTGAACGCGGCCCAAACTTCAGACAGGTAGGAACATTGTCATCATTATACGGCAATTTATATAAACTACGTTACTTTGTTTAATTAAGACGACATTCTCTAAGCTTCTAATTTACGTTATTTGCAAAAGATTAGGAAGGTTTAAAGGTTCTAATTAGTATACAAATTAGAAACAGAATCAGATCGTATGTTATAAAAATATTTAAATTAGAATAATAATTTCTACAAAACTAATTTAATACGAGATTTTAAACGATTTCATTTTTTATCCTTTCCATCTTAAACTCTTTGAGTTGGAATTCTCACATAGAACATTACTTAAGACGCAGGTAACGATGTATTGTTTGAAAAAGGATTGCATATTCACCAGCTTTTTTTCTCAGGCATGAATCAGTCTCCTCCATTCGCAATTCCGACATTTGTTTACAAAAATACAAGATCTATTCAGCAATCGATTAACAGACAGAATGCATATATCGAAGAATCTTAATGAGATCCGTTCCCAATTAAAACCATTCAGAACAAGAAACAGAGGTCCATTAACAAGTTAACGATCTATAAATTTTCCCATTTGTGAAAACTATACCCACGCCAGCAGTGTTATCAGTGAACAGAAGCCTAAATTAACACTTTTTGAAAATAAACCGCATAACATGCCTTATCCTGGTGTATTATGAGTTTGGAGTGTAACAGAGCAGATTGGGTGGCCATTTTCACGTAATATTTATTTTTGGGATTGTGTATTTTAATATCAATTGTTAACTAAAGAAGCTATTTGTTGGCTCCTATACAAGGGCACTAAATGCAATTACTCTAAGAGTCACGTATTCTTTAATTACGCATGCAATTACTGCGTCGAAAGTATGCAACGAATTCCATGTTGGTTTGTTAGGGTATTTTCATTAGAACAAGCAAAATATATTGTGCTATAAAATGTTAGCAAAATATCCTACAGAATATGGTGGTTAAAATTGATCTAAAAGTTTTAATACAAAGTTTACTCTGCTTAAAGCATAAATAATTATTCGTTCAGATTTAATTTTCAGAGAGGAATAATGAACTTTTGTTAGATGTGGACAGTGTAATAGTGTGAAAAAGATACATATAGGGATGGTTTTCCGTCCCCAAATATTAACTAGAATTAGGTGCTTTATAATCAAAACAGCATCGTAGGTCTTTCAAAATCTCATGGGTTGTTGCGTAGAACACCAGTTTATTTACGTTTATATTATGTTGTTATGGTATTCCGTGGAGACAAGAACGAAAAAGTAAAGTAAGCAAAGAAAATCAGCCCACACCAAGTACTGCAAGAAAAAAGACAGAAAAGGAATCCAAATAAGTAAAGTCGTGCTAGCTATAGTTGAAATCAAATAAAGTCAAGCATGACTCATCGTTGCGCATATGAATAAAACACAGCCACAATATTGTTATGCTACTCTATTATCTGGCTCTCCACTAACTAAAAAGGATTGCTAGAAAAATATTCGTCGACTGTATAATTCAATGCAACCACTCTGAACGTATGTCCATAAAATATATCCGTTTGTAATTAATTGTCAAACATTTTTAAGGTTAGGTTAGAATTTGTGCTTTGTTATTTAACTTGCGATTTTCTACTTTTCTTTTAATGATAATTCTGATATACAACAAACAGTTTTTTTAAAACTAAGAACCTACACATTGAATAGTGTATGGTCAACACATCAAAATGAACACGCTTCGTAGCAAACATTTGAACTCTCAAGCTCAGTTGTTGGTGATGAATGTTCTAATATTTTTTGAAAGAGAACGTGATAATCATGGAACCTTAGCCCCATTTGAGTCAGTATTGCAGGTATAATCAAATTTTCAAGTGATATGTTGTGTTTTAACTGTTGCTTATTGTTAGCGATCTTCGTTCCATTAAAAAAAAAGAGTTTTAGAAGCCCTAAAAGAAAATAAAGTTCCTGAGTCACCGAGAAAGCACCGAAAATTCAACAAGTCTAAATCGTCTGATGTAGATGGTTTTGTAATACATGCGGTTAAACGAAAAATTTACGAAATGTATTCCAAACGTAATATAGTTTTCATAATAATTTTATTTAGTGTTTTTTAGTATTATGCTTTTAGGGCTCCATGTAACTGTTAAATCTTTACGACAAGAAATTGTAACCGCTCAAATTTTTAACTTCAACCAGTCTAGTCTGACGAGACTTCTATCAACAATTGGTTTTTCTTATAAATTGAACGATGGTAGAAGGGCTGTGCTTGAACAGGAACATATAGCTGCTTCACGAGTGAAGTTTTTAAGAGCATATGAAATATACAAACAATTGGAACTTTATGATCCTGTTTTCTTGGATGAGAAGGAAAACGGTTAGTTTTTTAAAGTTAAAATTACATTTAATAGAAATATTTTTTATTACAGGTTCATAGTCGTACATGCAGGCAACAAAACTGGATTCATCCCCAATGCAGCACTTTTGTATTCTACAAAATCTCCAAGTGCTGACTATCATGTAGACATGAATGCAGCATTATTTACAAAATGGTTTGAAGAACGTTTAATTCCTAATTTAAGCGAACCCAGTGTAATTATTCTAGACAATGCTAAATATCATTCTAAACTAATTGAAAAAGCTCCAAACAAGTCAACAACTAAAGCTGAAATCATTGATTACTTGATTAAACACAAAGTTAGTTACGGCAGTCACATGTTAACAAGGGAACTATTATCATTAATTAAGGAACATCCACAACCAAAAATTTATGAAATAGATACCCTAGCAGAAATGTACGGACACAAATTTTGCGGCTACCTCCGTATCACTGCGAGTTTACTCCTATAGAGTTGGTATGGGCCAACTGTAAAGAATATTACAATAAAAATGTTGGACGGCTTAACCAACTTTATAATGACACAAATGTCAACTTAATATGGCAAGAATCTTTGCAAAGAATAGATGGGTCATATTGGCAAAAATGTATTACACATGCAGAAAAATGTATGATGGAATGGTGGGCTATAGAACAGCAGTTTGATGTTGTCGAACCTTTAATTATCAAAGTGGGTGATACAAATAGTGATAGCAGTGGCAGTGATACTGATCAGAGCAGTGGAACAGAATAACCAGTATTACCTACACGGTAATTTTAGTTGGTTTTGTTAGCACGGTACCAACACAAACACAATACACAAGTGTATGATAACGGTCACCAATTTGCATTATTTATTGTGCATTATTTATGTTAACAAATTATTAATGTTTAGCGATTGATGTTTAACCATTCATGACTTGCTAGAGTTTTTATACAGAAATTTAGATTTAAGTTTCATTGTCATTATTATTTGTGCAATAAATTTATATCGACTCGTTTACAGAAAACTTGTTTGCTTTCAAAAGTTAAAAAAAGGATACAATCATTACATTATTACCACCAACGTGACAATTTAAATCAGCCAAGTGTGTTGGCTACCACAAGGAAAGGAATACGTTAGGGCTTTCTGTAAACTGAAAGTGTTTTCGCTATTCCAATTATATTGATATTGTAAATCGGCAAGTCATAGAACCCCTAAATTATTAGCCCTATACGTATTCAAAAACAAAATTTCTTCAACCAATATGGAATTTTATTTGAGATATTTTGCACACACACGCTCGATGTTTTAATATTGTAATAAATTTAACAGTTTGATTCTTGCATACTCATCAATAAACCTTTGCATTGCTTTGCTTATAATCTAAATATAATTGTTCACGGAATAAAATATCCAATTGGGTAATTAAATAAAAACCTAACATAACCTATAACTTGTTCATGGACTGACTGAAGTGTCGAGATGAGTCGCTCTTTCAATAATATTTTTCAACCAGGTATCACGAATCACTTTAAAGCGAGTTCGTTTAATGTATTTAACGTGTTCTTTAATCGTTGCTATTTTTCCCACCTCTAATAAAGTTTAACCGACAACTGTATAAAGTTAAGAAATACGTTGTACTACTATTAGTTCTTACAGATTTGAATAATGAGTCATGCTTGACTTTATTTGATTTCAACTATAAATCGTTGTAAAATGTAGATCACGCAGAAAGTAAAAGCAAACCGCATGAAAAAAAATTATTTACAAATCCTTAAGAAATCACATGTTATAAAAGAAATACCAACTCGCATAGAAAACAACATTTATCCAGTATATTCTGGAAGATCTACATAGTGCAAAATCTTCGCAAAATCATTAATACCCTTCTTTAATTATCTTTAGCTAATTTTTTACCTTCATCCTAGTATCTATTAAAAAAGTTAAACAAACATACATATAGTGCACTGTTTTCAGTCCTGTGGTTATACAATATTAAATATTCGATACTAAATATAGTAGAGGACAAAGAATACTACTATAGTAAGCCTGCATATCGTAAAAGGCGATTAAAAGGCGCAGCAAGGGGGCAGCCGCCTTGCTGGCTAAAAGATGTTGGAGGAGAGTCGGT
Source organism: Platerodrilus igneus (assembly GCA_036346225.1). Classification (NCBI taxonomy): domain Eukaryota; kingdom Metazoa; phylum Arthropoda; class Insecta; order Coleoptera; family Lycidae; genus Platerodrilus; species Platerodrilus igneus. Next base: position 11,821,246 of record JARFIW010001700.1, on the reverse strand, counting down.
TGGTTTCGGGCGACCCTCAATAATTTACAACGTTGTTGGGGGTTGGCCGTGACGGATACGGATTTTTGCTAAAATCTTTAAAAACTGTGTTGTGGAAAAATATGGGAACCTACCACAATATTTCCCAGGCGTGCGTGGCCTAAAACACGAACTATGTATTATGGAGAGCTCACAAATAAAATTTTTGTCCCCCCTCATTTGGATCTCCGGGAGGGGCTACTTGGGGCTCGTCATCGTAAGAATTTAAAACAACGGTTTGATTTCGTGATAGGGACTTGGAATGTAAGGTCATTACTTAGAGTAGAAAAGTTAACGAATTTATTAGTCGAAATTAGAAAAGGAAAACTAGACATTTTAGATATTAGTGAGGTGGGGTAGCCAGATAGTAATGACTTTTGGAAAAATAATAATAGAATAATTACAACTAATGGACAGGCTGGGGTAACAATAGTGTTAAATAACAGATTAGGACGTAAAGTTAAAGAGTACTTACAATTTAGTGATAGGACAATTAAGGTTAGATTGAGTACGAAACCCACAGACACTGTTCTAGTACAGGTTTTTGTCAACAACTTAATACGAGGATGAGGAAGTAGAAAAGGTATACGAGGATATAAATAGTATAGTGAGAAAAGTAAAGGGAGATGAGAATTTAATAGTTGTGGGCAATTTTAATGCATCAGTGGTAAAAGGTAGTGCGGGAAAATGACAGGAAAATTTGGTTATGGTAGACGAAATGATAGAGGAGAAAGATTGGTTGAGTTTTGCCAGAAACATAGATTAGTAACTATAAACACCTTATTCGACCAACATGTTAGAAGAAGATATACCTGGAAAGCGCCAGGTGATAGGGCTAGATACCAAATAGATTATATTTTAGTTATACAAAGATTTAGAAACCAAGTTAAGACTGTCGTGATTATCAAGGGGCTGACATAGATAGCGATCATAACTTAGAATAAAGAAAATGTAATCTAAAATTCAAAAAATTGAAAAAGCTAAAAGAGAGGAATGGGACCTAGGTAAACTTAATGATAGTGAGGTAAAAGAGGAATATAAACAAGTATTAGATAAAAAGATCAAAGAGATAGCTATAGCAGGGAACGTAGAAAATACATGGAGAGACATAAAAAGGACTGTACATGATACAGCAACACAGACTATAGGTAAGAAAAAAATAGAAGCGAGAAAACCCTGGGTAACAAAGGAGATATTAGATTTAATAGAGAATAGAAGAAAGCTTAACCTTTTCAGAGAATTGGATAGTGAAAGTAAACAAAAATATAATAGAGTTACAAATAAGATGGTACATGAATGTAGAAAAGCTTTAAATAAATGGATGGGGGAGAATTGTAAGGGAATACAAGATGATGTGAGAGTAGGTAAGACAGACAGGGCTTACAGGGCAGTTAAAAATTTTCGGGGAAGATAGGAAAAAATATAATGGTGTTAAAGATGAGAATAATGAGCTTCTAATAAATAAAGTTGAGGTAGCAGATAGATGGAAAAGATATTTAGAAGATTTATATAAGGGAGACGATATGGATGAGTTAGAGAACGACCACAAAGATTTGATATAGCTGTTAGAGATCTTAAACTAAATAAATCGCCGGGGATAGACGATAAACCCGCAGAATTACTAAAATATGCAAGTCAGAAAACTTTAGACAGATTATATGAACTAGTAAAAGTAATATATGACACAGGCGAGGTCCCAATAGATTTCCAAAAAAATATTATTATGTCAATCCCAAAAAGTCAGGAGCTGATAGGTGTGAGAATTTTTGGATGGTTAGTTTAACTTCCCACGTTTCCAAAATACTAACAATAATAATTAAAAATAGAGTAGAAGCTTTGACTGAGAATTATTTAGGCGAAGACAAGTATGGTTTTCGCAAAGACAGAGGGACTAGAGAACCGATACTAATGATTAGGGTAACTATCGAAAATATGTTACAAAACATAAAAAGACTCATTTTGCGTTTGCAGATTTAGATAAAGCATTTCATAGGGTTAATTGGATTATGATGTTCAGGGTTTTGCGAAAATAAGAATCTCTCATGGGGATAGAAAAATTATTTACAGTCTATATAAAAACCAAAGCGTAGTAATTAGATTCGATGAAATAGAAAAGGAAGCTAAGATTAGTAATGGTGTTAGACAGGGCTGTATACTATCTCCCTTGATTTTTAATGTTTATATTGAGGAAGCTTAAAACTTAGCTACAGAGAGAAAAGAGATAGGTATTAGTGTACAGGGACAGAAAATAGACATGTTACGTTTTGCAGATGATATAGCCGTTATAGCAGAGTGTAGAAGAGAGTTAGGAGAGTTTATAAATATTTTAGATGAGATACTACAGAGTAACTATAGTATAAGAATTAACTCAGGAAAGACAAAGATAATAACAAGTGAGTTACAGCCTAGTTCTAAACCAAAACTAAAAATAGGTAATACCGAGTTAGATGGGGCAGATGATTTTGCTATTTAAGTAGTATAATTACAAAAAAAGGACGTAGCAGAAGGGATATAGCAACTAGAATAGCTCAAGCTAGAAAAATGTTTTTAAAAGAGAAAGGCTTACTAATAGCTAAGAGTATTAGTTTCAATAATAGAAAAAGTTTCTTAAAGTCGTACGTATGGAGCGTTCTATTATACGGTAGTGAGACTTAGACAATTAAAGAGGTAGGTAAGAAAAAATAGAAGGTTTTGAAACTTGGTGTTATAGGAGAATGTTAAATATTAGTTGGGCAGATAAAGTAACAAATGAGGAAGTATGTGGAAACAATTAAAGTTCGGGAGAAATAGAATGATATGACACCAGTTAAAAAATGAGGAACTATTTAGTAAGGTTTTAGATTATAAACTGCCAAATAAAAATAGGGTAGGAAGACCTAGACAAAGCTATATTAGTCAAATTATTAAAGATTTAGGTTGTGAAGGGTATATACACCTTTTTAGACTAGTCCAGAATAAAAAATAATTTAGAACTATGTCAAACCGACCCTAAGTAAGTTCGAAAACAAAAAAAAAATTAATAAATATAAATCAGTTAACTAAAAATCTCTTAACTAAATGTCACCATGACATAACTCACAATTAGTTAGCGGCCTGGCATGTTGGCAGCGATTTGTTGCTTAAGCCTTACAATAACATATTCTTAATAAACGTCTCCATGACATAACTCACAATTAGTTAGCGATCTGGCATGTTGGCAGCAATTCATTGTTTAAGCCTTACCATAACATATAATTTAACACTTTTTCTTTTGGAGAGGATAACCAGGTAATATTTCATTTCCTTATAAATGGGAATCATGTAAACATGTTGGAGTTCTTTAACAACCATCAGGTTGCTAATATCTGTGTAGAGCCAGGTAGATAAGAAAAAGATAGAAAAGTGTAGGAAGACCTAGACCAAGCTATATTAGTCAAATTATTAGAAATTTAGGTTGTAAAGGGTATAGAACGTTTTAGATTAGCACAAAATAGAAAAGAAATTAGAGCTGCGTCAAACCGACCTTAAGTAAGGTCGAAAACAAAATGATGATGAATACTAAAATAGTTATAACTTTATATACTTACGTATTTACACAAGTAATTGTTGCTAAGTAATTACAAAAAAAATAATTGTAACGTTAAATTACGGTATTAAAGATAGAAATCATCTATGAGTCGAAAGGCAATTCGTCATAGATGCAAAAAATAATTAAAAATCATAGTGTACTTTAAGTTTTATATAGAAATAATTTTATGGTCATTTAAAGCGACACTTAATATCTAGATAAATACCCAAACAGCAACAGTCATCATCATAAGCACATTCCGACAATTTGGGCGAGGTAAGTTCAATTTCCATACAGGGACATCTCTAATTGTGCGATGAGTAACATAAAACTTAAATAAAAGCCACACCCAATTAATTTTACTGATGGAAATCATCACGCGATGCAGAAAAAACTTAGCAAATTTTCACAGCTTGTCATAACGTGATTGGTGTGCAACAACCTTTTGTAGTCGACATCTAATGAAACACACGGCATTAGTAGTAACTCAATTTATTTATCTTCAACCAAAGAGTGTTATGTTCACTTCTAGATATTCAAATAGCCAATAGCACCTGTAAATATGACGTCGGCAAACGGATCGAATAGTCTCATACCTTTATTATTTCACGTCGCAGTTTCAACAAACGAACACTAAAACTGTTTCTTAAAAAAATTAATGAGATATCTTCTTGGTACAACCAACTTATAGTTTAGTATTGTTTAGCATAGTTTAGTGAATTGCATGATGTTATTCGGGATAAAACTAGTATAAATGAATTATTTCTTATAAATATGTATCAAAACAGTAGTGCTAAAACCTTTACTTAAGTTGACTTAGGTCGTGCATTTAAAAATCGATCCAAGAGTAAAATGCCTTATACGATTTTTTTGTTTAGCCAATCAATCTCTATTATCTCCTCAATTTAATGACAAAACAAATCCACCCTGTATATCAAGTGCTATAGGAACGTAGAATTTAGCGTCATATATGTGAAGCTCAATACCCAGAGCAAGGGATTGTAAAACAATATTGAAATTGGACAGCAATCCCAATGGATTAAGGTTTGTTTACTACAGCAAGACCAGAGATGCTATTTATAAAATTACCTATACTTCTACGAATAAGACGAGCTACAATAAAAATTATCGTTAGTAACTAATAGAACAAAACTTACTCACCAACTTACCAAACACACGTGACAGAAAATACATGATAGGCGTGTATTTGCTCATCTAAATAGGAGGACATAAACAACGAACACTGCAATGTTAAGAACGGCACCAAACAAACATTTCTTACATATAAAATAGTTATTTATGTAACAAGGGTATCAAGTAGCTGTTTTTACCTTGAAGCCGATGATGTTACATCCCGAGGACCTCTGGTCTGAGGATTTGTAAGTTTCCCGTGGCATAAACATCTATTGATACCGCGCTGCATACGAGGATTGCTCAATAGGTTACGGGAACCGACAACACTAGTTTTACTAGGTGCGATCTGACGTTTTTATCCTAAAGCTTGACATTTTTAACAGTATACATAGTTATAACATTTTGCCATATGAACACTATTTGTTTTGGTTTGACTGAGTTGAAAATTTCGTCTCGGTCAAAAATGGAATTAACTCGTGAACATTTTTGTGCGATAATTTTTTACGGTTTTCGACGTGGATTATCTCCACAACAGTGCCTGAATCAACTTTTTTCTACATTTGGGGAAGAAACCCAAACTAAAGCCACTGTATATGTTGGTATAGTGAATTCAATCGTGGTCGTAGTTCACTATAGGGATGGACACGAACCGAACCGGCCATTTTATTTTCGAACCGAACCTCGAACCGAACCGGCAAATTTTTCGAACCGAACCGAACCGAACCTAGCTCAAGGTTCGGTCGGGTTCGGTTCGATAGGTTCGATTTTTTAAATAAAAATTTAGTTTAAAAATTTAATTCTCACTAAAAACATGTCAATCTTAATTTTTCCCAAACGCACATTTTAAAGATCTCTAGTAGCAAGCAGATAAGAAGTAGAACGATTTTCTAATGTACATGGTCATTGAGTTTTAAAGCAATAGGTAAATAATGTAATAGGGATTAGTGATACATATCTAATAAATTTTGTCATCGAGCCACGTTTGTAGATCAAAAAATTCTAGATTAGTTCGATTTGTTTAATGCTCCTTATATCAAATTGTTGTTTGTTTATAACTAGCATTAGATATTGGAGAAACTCGAAATGATTTTGAAAATTTGGTTTTAAAAACAAGTTTATTTTATTTAATGAACAGAAGTCGTGTTGAAAACCATCTTAAACATGTACCAGCTGAGGTCACGGTCTAGAGACTACAGAAGTTTTCAGAATAAACGAAACAAATTAATTTTTAATTAAGTATATATTACTAATCCATCATTTTGAATTTTTTACTTTTATATGAAAACCAGCTCTCTATTAATATTAAAAAATGTGACCTTGTAGCAAAAACTATTCTCCTTTTCTTTTGTACATAATCGCTCAACGAATGGTGTTACAAAACGCATGGTACGATAATATTTACGGTTTATTTATTGTGGCTATTACCAACGTCCTTAGAAGTAGCCGATACTCCAAAAGAATGACCCCAAACTTTCTCTCACGACCAAGGGTTGAAGTTTATGACTCATAGGGGCATAAACTTTTCAATCAATGCCGACATAAAATAACACACTATAATGCAAATAATAAGCAGACATAATGTCTTTGCCATAAATACTGTTATATTTTATTATGAAAAACGTAAACACTGTTTGAGGTAGATTTACCATTCTTTCCGAGAACCATCTGATATTGTCTTTTAAAAGAAATAATAATAAAGATAAACTGACAAACAGCTTTTTGTTTGTACTGTATAAGAAATCAGCAACACCTTATTTATTGTCTTGATACTTTTTTTATACTAACTAAAACTAAAATAAAAGTAATCACAAAGATCGTGTGATATCGTTCTTTCACGGTAAAATGACATTAGTAAAATTCATCAATTATTAACACATGCTAAATTTTAGAGGTGGTTTTCACTATTAACCTAATTGTAATTACGCTTTGTTAAAGAGAGTACGTATTGAAAAATCAAACCTGGACAAATAGTATTAATATGAGTTATGCTACTAAAATCTAAAACATATTAATGTTGGGTTTATTTGAAAATAGCAGCTACTAAATATAAAAACTACATTAAACATTTAAATTGTTGTAGTTGAACGTACTAGTTGTTTAAAATATCAAAATGTCAAACCGGTGCGGTTCGGTTTGAGGTTCGGTTCGTTTTTTTCGAACCGAACCGAACCGGAATATATTTTTTCGAACCGAACCTCGAACCAAACCGGACTAAAAAGTTTTCGAACTGAACCGAACCTAGGGCAAGGTTCGGTTCGGTTCGGTTCGAATCCATCACTATTCACTAATGGACGAATTTAAAGAAAGTCGTCCTAAATCGGCTGTTGTGCTTGAAAATATCGATGCTGTGCGCGAATTGATAATGCAAGATCGTTATTTGACTTATTGTGAGATTCGGACATCCCTAGGCATTAGTGTGACAAGTATGCATTCGATATTACATGAATATTTAGCTGCGAAGAACCTATGTCGCGTTGGATCCCACATAATTTGACAATCGCTCAAAAAAGAATCGTGTCGATTGGTGCACAGAAATGCTCAAAAAATACGATTGCGGTGCATCAAACACAGTGTATAACATCTACACAGGTGGCGAATCTTGGATTTATCGGCATGAACCCAAAAGTAAACAGCAGTCGACTGTATGGATCTTCCAAGATGAACAAAATCCAACAAAAGTTGTCCGCACTTGAAGCACTTCGAAGAAAATGGTTTCCTGTTTTTTTTGCAATAAGGACATGTCACGACCGTTGCTTTAGAGTTTCGTAGAACAGTTAATTTTGCTTGGTATACAATCATTTGTTTTCCACAAGTTTTCGGAGAAATAAGAAAAATAAACCGACGACGCCGAATTATTTTCTCACATCGGTTTAAACAAGTGACTATATGAGCACTCAAAACATCGAATTGATGTGTCATCCGCCGTATGGTCCCGATTTGTTCCCTCACGTGAAGAACAAACTGCGTGGACAACGATTTTCGACAACAGAAGAGGAGGTTGATACGTTCAAAATCCATGTTTTGGAGATTTCTCAATCGGAATGGAAAAAATGCTATGAAAATTGGTTCTAGCGTAAGTAAAGGTGTATCAATCATCGTGAAGAATATTTTGAAAAACAGTAAAGAGGGTTTCACATCTTAAGTTTTGTTTTTGTTACTTATTCCCGATACATATCGAGCCCCCCTCGTGCAACTTTTTATTTCATACTACTCCGTTATTGTATCAAGAATATAAATTATATTGAAGGAAACCCTAAAATATAATTTTATCATAGCGACCACTATCGGTACTAGAGAAATTCCGTACTTGTAGGTGTATACAAATTTTGGTAACTGTTAAACCTAGAAAGCCAAAATGCAAGAAAGTTCTAAAACTCCTAGCGAAATTGTAAAAAAGCGGAAAAAGCAACACAAAGCTTACTACAGAAGCAATCAAGAGACGTCTACGACATAAAATGTTGACAAATTATTAAATTGGATGGCAGAAAACAGTGTAGAACTTATTAATTAAACTGTGCTGCTTGGATACTTCAGCCATTTCTCTGAAACATTTTTTCCTAACTCGAAATGTTTCAAATATTCAATGTTAAAAAAAACTTTAATGGTAAATGAGAATATTAACATTCTTAATTACCATAGCGTGAATATTTGAAGCAGGGATCAAAATAATACCAGCCAAAGAAACCTAAAGTTCTTTGCTGAAAAGATATTTTATAATTTATTTAGGAAGCAGCGAATGGAAGATTCTTGATTATCAAAGTCGCATTATTATTGGGCGTTTTTTGTGGATATCGTCGACAAAAACTTTTCAATTTGCTGGTTACTAGGATAAGAGATCGAAAACCAGTGTTTGTGGTAAATGTATCGAAGACAAAAGCTGATTAAAAGCGCGATTTTACCATTATTGAGGAAGACGAACTGAACAGTTTGAAGCTAATAAGAGATTATACGTGTTTACGATGAGATGATTATTCAGAAAGGAGATTTTTTCTGAACTACAGACAGGGTCGATGAACAGTAAAGCTATTGGGAAATAAACACATTTGGAAAAATACCGTTCGTCATTGCAAAATATCTGGGTTTGAGCGATTCAAAAACGTTTACAGGTCAATATTTGCGAAGAACATCGACAACTCTTTTGGCAGATGCTGGAGTTAGTATAACCACATTGAAAAATGATGGTGGATCGGAGACTGAATCGACTGCTGAAGGATATTTAGTGAACAATTTATCTTCAAAAAATAATGTTTAAAGAATGTTCGCAGGAACACCTTCTGTATCTGGGCCATTTCTACAGAATTTGGTAACTAGATAATGAAAAATTAATCAACGTTTGCCGCAGGAAATATAACTATCACCAGGTCGTTTCAAAATTATCACTTTAGCGTGAATTCGAATAAGTAAAGAAAATTATATGATTACAGAGTAATTTTCTTTCATATTTTGTAAGTTTATTAATAAAAGTTGTTAAATAATTAACCAAAAACTGTTTCTTTTGTGTCTTAATGCCCAAGGGGGGGCCATAACATGCACTTTATGCCCGCGCAGATATAAAGTGCACCACTATGTAATTGCTAACTAAGCAGTAAATATACAATAATGAACTAGTATGGCATAAAAGAAAATCACTGACGATCAATATAGATCTCCATCACTACTGTTCAAACGCCAAACTGAAATAACTGTCTATATAAAATGCAGCAAGTATTCATAGTATGAGTAAGCTGAGTTGCCTAAATTTAGTTCAAAGAATGCCGAATATTTAAATGTATGAAAGTGAACGTAACAAACTATGCAGTGGAACTAAGATTTTTAAATCAGCTTGTAGTTTTATTGAGCGACTATAAAATTATCACTTTGTACCCCAATTCTAAAACACGAATTTTTGTATGGCTCTATAGTGACAATGTAAAGTCCTACATTCACAATACAACCTTCCCATTACAATAATGGAAATTTTATATGAACTACAAGTTTTATCTTTAACTAGCTGCAGAAGTCAGCTTCGTCGACAACGCTTTTGTGTTTTGTTTTTGTTCTAATACTGTTTCTATCGCATTCTTTGGTGGATGCGGATGAAAATGGACAAGCTGATTTTTAAAAACATTCAAAATTATATTATATGTTGGTATAGTCCTCCAAGACAGCATGTCTATGCATTAAATATTTTCCATACTACTTTTAATAATCTACATATAGTTCTTACCTGTATAGTTCATCATCATTAGGTCTTCAGTCGTGGAACTGGTTAGACGCGTATCTTCATTTCCCTGATATTTGCACAGTCTGCATCTATCACTATCTGATTTAGATCTACATCTACCTCCCTTTTCCTATCTTTGCTTGTAATATATCCTATACTATTCCCCAAAAATGCCTTAGAACACATTCTGCCTTTCTATTTCTCCTATTTTTTTCCACAGATATCTTTATTCCCCTGCTATTTCTATAACCTATTTGTTATTAACTTTGTCTGTTTATGCTATCATCCTTAAACATCTGAAGCACAACATTCCAAAAAGTTGCTACCGTTTTTCTGTCTGCTTTTCTTACTGCCCGTATTTGATAGGCATACTGTGCTGTGATCCACACATATGCTTTCAACAATTTTCTTCTTGTTTCCATGTTTGTTGTTTTTGATCATAGGCGCTGTTCTTTCTTCTTCGGTCCCATTCTATTGTTTTATTTATATACCCTATTTCTCCAACAGTTAGTGGTTTGTGAAGGGGGAGGCGGCTCCGTGGCGTAGTTGGTATGTGTGTGACTACTATGCCCAAGGTCCCGGGTTAAAATATATACTGCTCATAAAGCTCGTTCTCCCTTCTATTGTTTTCTAATTATATGCCCTATTTCAGTGTGATCCAGTTTTATATGATGGGGGTTAAACAGCCTATGGCTGCCAAGATCCCCCAGCACTTAGACATTTGCCGAATTAATAGTTTCCAGTAAATCCTTTCACACAATTGCACAATATTGCACAACCAATACCTGTAGTTTCTTATAATAATCATCATGTTTAAGTACAGTTACTTTTTTCGTTATTAGTTTATCCATCTTGGTCCTGGTTGGATGAGTACCTCCATTGATTTCTATTCCGAGCTAGCCTACACACTTTCCTGAAATTCCTACAGCCTACATCTTTCATTATTTGTGTAAAATAGTCTAACCTAGGTCTACCTCTAGCGCTCTTTTTTCCTATCTCTGCTTCTAATATATTCCGAACTATTCCCTCATGCCGTAGTACGTGGCCTAATATCATATCTCTCCAATTTTTACCGTTTTCCACATATTTCTTTCTTCCCCTACCATTTTTAGTACTTCTTTGTTCTTAACTTTGTCTGTCCATGATATCTTCATTGTTCGTTTGTAGCACCATATTTCAAAGGCTTCTACCTTTTTTGTGTCCGCTTCTCCTACTGTCCAGGCTTCACAGTCGTACAGTGCTGTGCTCCACACATATGTTTTAATTAAGCTTTTCCTTGTTTCTATGTTTGTTGTCTTTGAACACAGTAGTTGCTTTTTCTTGTTAAATGTAGCACGAGCTTGTGCTAATCTTTGTTTTATCTTTTGTGCTTTTCACATCTTGCATTATTTGGCTTTCTAGGCAGCAGAAATTTTTAACCTCGTGTAAGTTCTGTTATCTATTGGTACTTTTGTTTTTGATTTCTTTTCCCTCCTTTGCATACTGGTACTTTAGTTTTATTTTTGTTAATTTCCATACCGTATCTCTCTGTTAGAACCGATTACATTTCATTAAGAGCAGCTTCTAACTCTTTCTTGCTAGATGCTAATACCGCTATATCATCTGCAATTTAAGCATATCAATTTTTCTTGAATATCTTTATCTTTTAGTTTTTTAAAGTCATAATGCCGTTTTCCGTTTCTATTTTCAAATTTTTAAATTTAAGTGCGGCCTTCATAATTACGATGTTGTGGTCAGTGTCTATATCTGCTTCTGGGAGGCTTCTACAGTCTTTTACTTGATTCTTCAACCGTTGTCTAACAAGAATGTAATCTATTTGATATCTTCCTATATCCCCTGGCATCTCCCACGTATATCGTCTTCTAGCATGATGTTGAAATAATGCATTTGTGATGATTAAATTGTTCTTGTAAAATTCTACCAGCCTATTTCTCCTGTCGTTTTACTTGCCTAAACCAAATAAACCTACTACCGCTCCTTCCCTACCCTCACTTACCACTGCATGTATACTTGCATTATTACTGTGTTTTCGGTTTAGATTCTAATATAACCATGAATAGTCTTTCGTTCTTTTGTGGGTACCTTTTTTCGCATAACTATCCCCACACCCAAAATTCCTTCCTCTACTCCTGTGTGAATTACCCTGAAGTCTCCACTCCAAAATCTCCCACCTCTGGCAACCGAACTTATTTCATACTTCTAACATTCCACGCTCCGACTCGCAAAATGTTTCCGACTCTTATTCTAAACTTTCTGATCGCATCCCCAAAGTAGTCCCTTCCCGGAGATCCAAATGAGGTACTATTTTAACTCCGGAATCTTTTACCCCAGCGAATGCCATCATGTTTAGTACAATTTAAGTACGCTGTGTACTTGGGAGGTAATATGGTGGTTTCCCGTTTGCCTTCGACATCGCGGCAGTGTGTCTTAGACTGCCATACCGACCCCTATGATCTGTGCCAATCTAGGTACCGAAGGAGCCGCTGCCCTCTTTTGCGGACCTGTTTTACCCTGGTTCCTCACTAACGACCCTACTACTTTGGTTGGACCTGTAGTTTGGCTCTTTGGCTCATTAGAACATGCAAGCCATTTCACCTGTTCTAGTAATCTAGAACTTCGATAAGGTGCAGGTCCATTCGAAATGGACCTGTATAGTTATATTAATAAAATATTACTTGCAACTGGTTTTGTTGGATTGATTTATAGCATACCTATTAAAAAACTGATATGGCTACTGGCTATTTCTTAGTAGAAAAAACTAGTCTTTTCATATCGTTTATGAAAAACTAAAGATATCTAGACATTTTGTAAAATTTACTATACTTTTTCTAGTTTTAATCGATTTTCAAATTAAACTGTATAAACTTTTTTTATAAACAAAGTAATGTTTAGAAAAAGAGAAATTAAATGTTCAGAAGTTCTTAGGAAGTGCAGTAATGTAGTTTTTAATATTAGCATATGACACCATCATCTTTTATGCTACCTAGAGTTGCCAAGATAGTAAGCACTAAAATATATTTGTTGCATTTAAGATGTTGCATGACGATTGTTTCATGGTTTAAGCAATACTTTTCCATAATTAATTAAACCTCAAATATTTATCAACTGTTCTATGGCACCTAGTTCACCTGCCTCTATATACAAGGAGATTCACTAAGAATGGGCAATTTCTAAAGTACAGATACTCCAAAATATTACGATTCAGTTCAACATGTATTATGCTAATGTTGCTGGTTTAAGAGATATAGGGTGTTCAAAGTTGAATTTTTATTTTAAAATTTTTTAATAATTTTGATAGTTTTGACGCGGTGAATTTGAAAATTTCACTTTTAAGTTTTTTGCATGTAAATTACGAATTTGAAGCGTAATTAGGCATTATTTATACAAGGTGTTGGTTGCAGCCTGTTTCTACACTAAATCAAAACATAAATTTTGTCTGTAGAATTACAATTGAAATAAATAAAAAATATGAAAGGTCGTTCTATTTTTCACAAAAAATCTGCATTGGTTAATGTATGTAGCTGTGTAGTTTTCGCGTTATTAGTTTTTGAACGGTTTAATATATTTTGAATATCAAATTTTAAATTCCAAAATATGCAGATTAAAAACAACAAAAAAAACTAATAACAATAACAATAAGTAACGATAAAAATAAAAAAGTTTCAGAGATAGCTGTTCGAAATGTCGACAATACACTTAGCGTTTTCTTAAAGATCTTTGACTATTAATCAAGACTTGTGTATTAATTTTAATTCCATTCGTGACTGCTTGTATTTTCTGTCGCAACTCCTTGATTGAATTAAACTTTTCTCTGTAAACTATTTCTTTCTTTTATGACAATATAGAAAAATCCAAGGGATTTAAATCTGGACTTCTCCCTCGGTGGTCAACCAAATTCAAATCCACGACCAAGTCAGCATTGAGGAAAATGCTTAATTATGTATTAGCGCACTAACAGAAAAAAATATGGAAAAGCCCTATCATGCATAAACCACAAGCTTTGCCTTACGGTAAGTGGTATATCTCCCAGATGATCGTCTAAATGGCGTTTAAGGCACTTTAAATAACAGTTCAAAAGAAGCGAAGACAAGTCAGATATCACCCGACACCAAATATTTAATTTAACTTATTGTTAAAATGCTTTTCTCTTACAGCAGGTGGATGCTCGGAATCCCGCAAATCCTTGCTTTTCCAATTAAAAACTTTTCGTCTAGTAAACGTTGCCTCGTCGGTAAAAAAATTTTATCAAGAGAATTTGGATTTTGTATTTTGTATCATATCCGAAAATATCGTCTAATCTCTTGTCTAAAGACACTTTGTCTAAAGACACTTTGTCTAATGGACATTTAGTTTAATGGACACTTGGTCTAATAGAATTTTGGTGTAACCAACACTTTTTCTAACGGGCATTTGGTGTAATAACCCTTTGATCTTAAAACAGTTGGTATAATGAGCATTTAGGCTATTGAACTTTTTGTCTAATGTACATTTGATCTAAACTTGGTCTAATAGAAGCCTCATATAAAAACAAAATTTAATTGATATTATTATTCAAAAAAAGGAAAATATAAGGTAAAAGAATATAAAAATATTGTATGTATGTAATATGTTTTTTATAAATGTAAAAAATAAATTAATAACTTTTTGAGTAATATCTTTTTGTTTTGACATATATTTCCAACCTGGTCTAAACCTCTTTTGAAAGCAAAGCTAATATTACAGTATATCAATAATATTAAAGTAATATTATATTTTTTAGCAAAGGTACTACATTTATACTTCCGTAATAACTGTATTTTATTTAAATATAATATAATTATAATAGCTTCGTTTGTATAAAATTTTTATGTATAGGAATGTAAGGTATAAATGGTCAATGGTCTCCGCGGCCCGTCCGGATAAATATTCATATTCATATTCATATATGTAAAATAATCCGAGTTCCTTGGACTACTTTATTATCTAAATTAATATATATTTGTATACAATAGAGAAAATATGTTAAATTAGTTAATATGCTTCAAAGGACATTAACTTTTCAAAAATCATTATGACTATTGAGTTCGATAAATGATCAATATTTTAAAATAACACATTATTACAGAAAAGCAAATAATTATACATTTTTAATTTATTAGTATTTTTAAAATATCAAAAAAATAGTTGTTTTAGAAAGTTGACTAAATATATAAATATTTCTGATATTCGTGTATTTGATTATAATATATATTGTATTCATATATTCTTACATATCATAAAACGACTACATATATATATATATATATATATATATATATATATATATATTGTAGTGTCAGAGGGAGCTACCAAGGGTTCTAAGGGTTGTTTAGTAGAAGGTAGTGTATGCCAAATAAAATGATCCATATATCTGATCCCATAATTTAAAAATGTACGTTTGCCGTACTTTACATATGCTAAAGTATTCAAAATGGTAGTTGAAATGTAAGTGCCAAGAGGTAAATTATAATGACTTGATGACGTGATAAAATACACAGTGCTCAAGGGTTTATACTGAGTTAGAATTTAATAGGCCATTGAACGTACATTTGCCATCCGAAAACCGGATGCGTCTATGGATGTCCACTATCAACCACGCAAATTCAGGGTCATGTGTGATTTATTTTGGCTTTTGTTTAAATAGAATCAACTTTTGGACAAATATGTAATCTCAAAATTATAAGTAATAACAGTGTCAAATGTGATTGAAGGATTGTAAAATATTTAGGACCAATGATAGAACATTATGTGTAAACTATGAAAGTGTAAAAGGACATAATTTATGGTATGTGTGACACAAACTTAGTGTTTAAATATTATTGGATGGTTTTAGTTTATGTAATTTGTAAGGTAGTAGGCAAGAAATGTTGTAATTATCACCTTGGAAAGTAAACAAGGAGAGTCTATTTTGAATATTTTTGGTATAAAGACGTATTTTATAGAACTGGGCTAAATTGTGTAAAGATTTTGGAAGATTAATAAACGTGTTTGATTTGAAATAGTTTGATTATTAAAGAAGAATAAAGAGCAGCATCGGTACATAAATAAGTAATAGCGACGACAAGAAAGGGCAAAGATTTGTATTAGTGCGACGGCGAAGCGACGGATAGTAAGGTAAATTTGGAACGATATTGATAAAGGCAGAAGGCATCGGATTGGAATTGTAAGAAGGAAGAATATTTGGGATTGATTTGGATATAGATTTACATTTAGCGGGGTATTGAGTGGTTATAAACAGGGACGAAGATTGATTTGGATATGGATGTATATGTAGCGGGGCATTGAGTGGTTTTTGGAACAGGACGACGATAGATTTGGATTGAGTGCGGATTAAAGGCGGACGTATTAAGTTGGAACAAGAGGAGCAAAATTAGGAGACCACGTAAGAGCAGCAATTGGAAGTGGAAGAGTCAACGCAGAAACTACGACGGAAGAATTAGCGAAGGGGAAGTAAAATAAACGGATATTCTAAATTCTAAAATTCGGGTCATTTATTTCAGATATTGGGAGCAACAAAAATTAAAGAAAGATACCTGGATGCGAGACGGCAATTCAAAAGGATAGTGCAACCGTGTAAAGGCGCATACGGCGACGAGGATTTTGAGCCAGCAGTAAGAGAGGCCAGAAACAAAGTATAATCCAGGTGAGTGCTGTGAAATATCTTATAACGTCAAAAGTCATAAATTTGTGGTATTAAAATAATTTGGCACAAGGCAACGTTGATCATAAAAAAAAGTTGGCATATACAAAACTAAATTCAAAATACGTACTAAAACAAAAGAGAGTGCAGTTTGGTTGGGCATTGCACATCTACTTACCACTGAACCCACGGTAAGTAGGTGGATACCCTGATAATAAAGAGTTCATATAGTCGAGGCATCTTAAAAACAATTTTGATTAAATAACCAACCAAACGTTGCAAAAGTACGGGGCGTGCAATAGGTATATGCACACCATATAAAAAGCATTGAAATTTATAAGAAAAGGCGCGCGACAAAAAAAGTAAAAAGGGGGCAGTATAAGAATATATATATATATATATATATATATATATATATATATATATATATTGATATGATAACGCCGTACACGGTGTAATGGCGTTTTTTCTTAAAGCCACCACTCTGTGTTCTCACTTCAAATTTTACCAATTTTATTATTATTATTATTATTATTATTATTATGCCACGGCTAGCCATTTTTAATCTACACAGAGTGCACAACGTTACGATGATCAATTTTTCTCTTCTCCGCCCCTTTATGATTACATATTTGTTTGAATTGATAAAACGAAGTCAATTAGTTTCATATAATGAAAAGAAATATTATTTACAATTTTTGAAAAATATTTAAATATACCTTTCGATCAATCAATATCATATGTATCATTTACCCCAAAATTTATATACTTCGAATTCAATCTAAAGTCACAACGTCACCAAAAACTACCTTTTTTCCAAAGAAACCTGGAACGTTCTAGACCCCTTTATAATATATTACGAAAGTTTAACGTATGCAATGTTTGTTGTTGACTTCATTACAAATTTTATATAAATTGAATAAATTCAGTATTATTGAAATTTAAATAGAAAAATATCTTAAAATTAAACAGATCTAACCAGCTATATGTTTGTTCGGGTTGTGGATCAACACACCCTCTTCATTCGTATATTATTGCTCTGTTTAGCTGAACCAATACTTGAGTCCAGTTACCCCTCGTTTTCCAAAAATTACTTCGTGCTTCTTTATTTTATATGCCTTGAATCTCGCAACTCAAAATTGTACCAGAATTGTACCAAAATATAATTGTCAACGCTAATTTGAAATATTATGTTGACCCAGATTTGAATTATAATCATCAACACATTCGAAATATTCAGAAATGTATCATAGATTCGAATGCTATATCACAGATTCGAAATTGTTATATCTATCCAAATTTGAATTATTGTCATTGACACATTTACAGATTCTAATTATTATATCTATCCAAATTTGAATTATTGTCATCAACACATTCACAGATTCGAATTATCCAGAAATGTACCACCAATTCGAATAATTATATCACAGATTCGAAATGTTATATCTATCCAAATTTGAATTATTGTTATCAACACATTCACAGATTCAAAGCACTATTATTATAAAAATTTAGTTTAAATAAATTACCCCAAATTCTACTCACGTTAAAGGACAAAAGAGTCTTTGTAGTCGTAGCACTATTATCACTGTAACATACACTTGATATTTTATTAAATATTAAATTACGCGCGACTTTCTGGTTAGCAGTGACGCAGCTTTGCCCTGCATGAGTTGTGAACTGACCCGTCTTATCATTGCTGTGTGTTAATATAGGCTCTTCCCACTTACATGTGGGCTGGGTTTTCAAGCAATCTTGTAGATATCTCAACCAACCAGGTCTTTAATATTCCATGCATTTCGAAGTTGTTTCTGATGTAATTTCTTTGGTTTTCCGTGTAAAGTGTTTATTTGATACCTTATTATTTGTAAACTTAACCATACGTTGTTTTGTGTAGATATCGCCTTTTCGATAATTGTACAAAATAAATGATGTAACTTTAATTCTGCTTTTGTTCATGTATTTTTATGCGTGTTTGAACTGCGTTTTCTTATCAAAAATGTTTATTGTTTCTGCGTAGTTACATAATGCTTTGTTGGGTTTTATCTCTTATCTTCGTATTTGTTTTATAACTAATTAGAACACTTCTCAACGCGTGTTTAATTACATGTACTATTATTTTTTCTAAATACGCGTGCTATTGTTGAAGGTATGCTCACTGGCATTACTTAAAATTAATAACGGTCTATATACAGAGTGTTAAATACTTTCTATTTACATAATGTATGAATTACCTTTTTTCTGCTAAATACGCGTTCTGTTGTTATAAGATATGCTTCTTTGCATCGTTTAAAGCTAATTACAGTCTATATACAGGGTGTTAAATGCTTGCTATTTACATAATATACGAATTACTTAATTTTCTGCTAAATAAATGCAGTTTTTTGATTGCTATTGCAATTTATGGTTACTACACGACCCTTGCTACTCAATACACCCCTAAACAACCCCTTATCACAGCAATATATATATATATATATATATATATAAATATTTTAGTAGTTAATTACACAAGGTATGTTGATATATACTATCGTATTATAGTGAATAAGATGAAATAATAACTTAGACTTCTATGCAAAGCCCAAATGATCATTTCAAATCGAGCTAGTAATTAAAAGATGGAAAATATAAGGTCTTGGACAGGACTTGAACCTGTATCCTGGTTTTGCCGGAAACATGCGTTTACCAATTACGCCACCGAGACCAATGACACAATTGGGAAATTTACAAACTTAAATCGTGTACACGACGATACATCAACCTAACTTTCAATTACCTTGTGCGTGCGTGCGTGCGTGCGTGCGCGCGTGCGCGCGTGCGCGCGTGCGTGCGTGCCTGCGCGCGCGCGCGTTCTTACGTGCGTGCGTGTGCGCGCGCGTGCGTGCGTGCGTGCGTGTGTGCGTGCGTGTGTGTGTAATTTTAGTATATGTAAAAATATTTTTATTAGAAAATATTAGTTGATGACTGAGTCTCAACTTAATTTATTAAATACCGGACAATATTAAAATATTAATTATTTTCTTTGTTTATCCCGGATCGTGAATTAGAACATATGGAAAGCTGTGTACATATTAGAACATTCATGACTGAATTAGGTAGTTATTCTTCAGTAAGGTAATACTATATATTTAAATTGTTTATTAGATTTTAGATTAAGTTTAGACAAAGTGACCATTAGACCTAGTGTTCATTAGACAAATTGTCCATTAGATCAAGTGTTAATTAGACCAAATGTCCGTTAGACCAAATGTCCGTTAAACAAAATTTCGTTTATACCAAGTTTCTATTAGACCAAGTGTCTATTAGACCAAATGTACTTAGACAAAGTGTCTTTAGACTAATTGTTTTTAGACGAAAGTTCCGTAAATCATTTTGTATATCTTGTAAATATTGAATAAATCGTAAACAAGTTGGTAAATTTCCAGGTAATAAATTCTGAGCAGGAGTGTAATTATATAGACGGAGTTTTTCTTTCATCAAAATTCTATAGATAGACGACGGTTGACCTATTCCTGTTGCCGCACTTAATCAGATATGTATGTTTTCTGAAATACGAATTAAAACATTTTCTTCTTTATCGACGGTGATTGCTTTTGCAGCCCAATAGTGACTTTTAGGACGAAATGATCCTGTCTTGCTTAGGCGGTTGTAAAGATATCTAAATAGTTTGTGTTGGGTTGCCTTCGATTTGGATATAATTGTAAATATCTTTGAACCGCTTCTAATCTACTGAAATTTGATTGTGCAAAATTCAAATACATATGACGCATCTCAGAGTTGGAAAAATTAATATGCTTTGACATTTTTTAACTAGTAGCTGGTTATACTACAATTAACTATTAAATCAGGAAAACGGAAGTTCCTTGCTAAACACTACTATAAGAACACGCAAAATAACCTAATATTTATGGACACTTAAGTGCTGACAAGCCTACATGGTAATTTAAAAGAATTAAAATTTCATTAGCCAAATAAATTAAACCATTTAAAAGTTAATAACTAAAAATTAACAGGGTTATATAAATTAAACAAGAATAGATTTCGATGTGTAAAACAGAATGACCTTTCATATTTTTCACATATTTCAACAATAGTTCAACAGACAAAAGTTATATTTTGATTTATTGCAGAAACAGACTGTAACTAGCGCCCTCTACGAAAAATGCCAAAATAAGTTTCAAATTTATGATTCTCATACCAGAAACTATAACAAAACGAACTTACAAAATTATTTATAAAGTTCAAAATAAATGTCCACCTTTATATACGCTGTATCTCTTAAATGAGCGCAATTGGCATAATGTATATTAGGATATATCGTAATATTTTGGTGTCTAGTATCTTTACTTTAGACATCGCCCATTTTTAATGTATCACCCTGTATAAATTGCAAATCAAATATTAATAATACACTTATCAGATCGATCGGTGTATCAACAGTAATTTGAGCGGTCCAGGACAAAAAATAGAAGTTGTTATCACGTTAGGATAAGTGGTTAATTCGAAGTTTAAAATGCCAGAAATAAAATCTAGATATATGGTTTTTGAAAAATGCTACACCGCATGCCTGAAAAATCGGGGATGATTTTCTACCAATCTTGGTTGATGTGTCGATCTCAGGGTAAAAATTCTAGTAGAAATGCGGCCTATAGAATAGATTTATTCCAAATGTGTCTCTAAAATCAACTAAATGGCTTAAAAATGAAAGACTAAGACTCGTCTGGAATCAAAATCCTTGATTGAAGAACGGTGAAGGAACAACATGGTACTTTTTGGTTCAGTTTTCTTTTATAACAACGTAAATTTGATAAAAACAACTATCCATGAACTTTATTTCACACAAATTTGGGCTTAGAGAGACACTGGGCTTTGCACTTATAGATACACGTAGAAAAGGTTTCGATAAAAACATAAATGGTTCTGCACCTTGCAGAAGTTCTGGATTACTAGTACGGGTAGAATTGCTGGCGTGTTCCACTGATTTAAAGAGCCGAACTACAGGTATAACCAAATTAGTGAGGTCTTCAGTAAGGAACCAGACTAACACAGCAACCGACACAGATCAGAACACCATAACTATGAAAGCTGCGCTTAAATTTAAATATTTGAAAAATAGGAACGGAAAAGGGAACTTTGACGTTGAGAAACATTATTAGTTGTAAGAATAGTTTGGAACATTAGAACCGGCTTTACATAAAAATGACTTGATCTATGTAGTGGGAAATTAATATTTCGATGCCTAAGCATTCTGTTAGACTATGAAATAGCGACGGAAATAGTTTTGTTTAAATGCATGCATAATGTCATTTTTGTAGGAAGTTAAGAATATTTTAAAAGGGTGTGGAATTATTGTTAGTTGAAAGTTATAAACTCAGCAAAAGTATAAAAAAAACAGAAAAACTATATCTTAGACCAAGCTGTCTGCCTCTCTAGTGCCATCTTTAAGAATTCAGAAGTGCAAGCTTACTCGTATACCGGCTGAATACCGGATTAACCAATTTAACTGGATTAAAACACTATGTACAAACAGCATCTTAAAATTGCAACTCACAACATTTTATTTTGCTAAAATGATGTATCGAATTGCACGTTGTGTAGAATCCAATGTAATAGACTTCTTGCAAAGCTCAGTTTATATTCATACAATTGACTAACGTGCTTCGAAACCATTCCACCGATATTGTGTAAAATATTCTGCGAACACAAGTAATAATATATTCCAGACAGCAGCTGCGATTTATTTCTTGAAGAAGAGCCAATTAACACAAGTAATGACTTCCATTGAAATTTGTTGGAAAACAACACCCATTTTAAAGGTTCCGGTACCTATACCGGGGACGATTATTGCACAGAAAACGTGAGAAAGCTCAACACGTACACGTAAACGATTCAGAATTTCTCGGTACAAACTATTAAAAGCTTTTATATCTGTACACTGCAGCTGTTTCGAACGTAGTTCTAAGATTAAACTATTGGAATTAATAAACAACTGCTTGTTTTATATCCATGCATTTTATAGGGAGGTTGTTTTAACTATAAGCAAGTGATGGTTTGGAACGCATTTCAACAAACCTTTAAAACGAAGTTGTTGAATATTAAGCCAATATTTCAGAGAATTTTAAACGTGGTTTTAAAGTATATTCCATGTATTTTTATACTTAACAAAATTTTTATATAAGATGGTTTTAAATATTCATTTTAATTAGAATAGCATAAAAAGCGAACCGTTGCTTGAATTAGAATTTGTAGGAAGTGTTTATTAATACAAAGTAAACAAAGTAAAAGGTTTATATGTAAGATGCAGAAATGTATTGATTCCAGAAATTTAACGTAACAATGTTGCTTTGAGCTACTTTCCAAATATGTTTCAAATAGAAAAGCCAGGATATTAAGTAAGGTTTCAAGCATTCACAAAAAACACAGAAGCGGAGTTATAATCTGCCTAGTGTTTAATTACTTAAGTATTTTTTTAGGAAAAATTTAGAGTCAAGTATGAAGTGTTCTGGTATGAAATTAATTGTGCGAAAGCATGCAGTATATAAATGTATATCTTTTAGAACATTGCATCAACTAGTTTTATTAATTGATTGGTTGGGTAATAGGTTTAGTTACCATGGAGTTTCGATCTCTCTATGAAACAGTCTTTTTATAACAGTGCGTGAATTACGAATAAGGCAATCTATATTAATATGCTCATATTTATGACACAAGAAGGGCTTCACCGCGAGTTATCAATAAACAGATTGCATTTTATTGTTGTCCAAAATGCTGCGAGTTGAGGATAAAAATATCAACTAATACACAGGCAGGACTTGACTAAAATCATTTTATTCTCCAAAAATCACTTTTCATAATCCTATATCAATTTCCTATTATATAAACTCTTTAATAATGTTATTCTTATGACATTTACAAAAACGTCAGTAAAGACATAAAGCAGAATACATTTTCTAATAACGGTGACCGGAGGGAAATGGTATGTGTCTAATACCTAGCGGTTTACACGTGTCGAGCATGTCTTGACGCTTCTACATCCGGATTATTAGATATGAATACAAAGTACGCAAGTTTATGACAACACTTTACACTTGTCTTACTGGATTTGCATGATGTTCTCTCAAATTGACCATACGGAGTGAGGAGTGAGGTTGTCATATTAAGTTATTCTGTATTTCATTAGCAGAGCTTTAGTTATGGACCATGAAGTTATTACAGTACCGAAACTTTTTAGCTTAGAATCTATTTTCAGGGCGTAATTGTTAATCTTATATAAAAGTGTTACTTTAAGGACTAACTATAACTTAAGCATTGGCAATAACTTCTAAACTGTACGATGGTCATATAATTTTAATTCATGAGCTCGAAATATGAAAAGATGTATGAACAACGCAAGGTACATGCTTTTCTTATATGCAGGAGGTTTCAAAGCGTCAGCATTATAACACGTAGGCGGGCAGAAGGTATCAATATTTGTCCAAAAAGCCCACACATTTAGTATTTGATTAATGATATTTTAGAAATTATTTAATCCTTTTCGATTTTCTGAACTTGCTCTGAAATAAACTTGTAATTACGTGATTTGGGCAAACTAAACGACACAATCATCTAATTTCTTAAAATTCTTTCACTTAAACAATGTGAATGTTGCAATACATAGCCTTGTTGCTATAAAAAAATAAACAAAATCGCAAATTCTAATATTTATTCTAAGCATTACACTAAAAAAAAAATACAAAAAGTATATTTTTCCTGATTTGTATTTAAAGAAAACTATAAAAGTATTTACCAAAGTATTTATGCAGATGTATAACTTATTTCAGGAAATTTATAACGCCGGCTTTTTACCTTTGCAAAGCAAAGCAAATTAATATACAATAGATTCCAAGTATTAAACGTTCCAATAAACACCTAATAAAATTTTATAGGATTTTACTAAATATGTAGAACGAAATAGTTGGACATTAAAATTTATATATAGCATGCAAAAGTCAATCGATTTCTGAAATTTAACGTAACAAAATGTTCCCTAGCAAAACTGAAAGGTCAGGGTAGAGAGCAGAAGCAACGGAGCAGGCAATACACTAATAAGACAAACCATAAAGAAATTCGTTTCAGAAAACGCAATGAAAAGCAAAACAAAGCAAAAAATTAATTTACATCCTGCTCGAAGAACCAATATACATTAATAGAAGGAACCTGAAGAAAATTCGTGTTAGAAAACTACAAGAAAAACCCAAAATCAATATAAGAATTTTTATCCGGCTTGACGAAC
The DNA here is from genome assembly GCA_036346225.1 of Platerodrilus igneus. Classification (NCBI taxonomy): domain Eukaryota; kingdom Metazoa; phylum Arthropoda; class Insecta; order Coleoptera; family Lycidae; genus Platerodrilus; species Platerodrilus igneus. Next base: position 11,796,408 of record JARFIW010001700.1, on the reverse strand, counting down.
CAGCATACCGGATTAAGTCGAGAGGTGTAAAAGAAATAAGAAAACGAAAGATATTGCGTAGCAATCACTAAGGACAAAAATACAATGGCCTAGCACTGCAACAGTCGTCGCAGGACGGATATCTCTAGTAAAGAAAAAGTTTTCAACCTCAAGAAAAGAAATTGGCTTCTTGTGAAAAACTAATAAGTAAGAAAAGGAATGAAGAGGAAGCCAACAGTACAGACCAAAACAAGACAAAAACTGTCAAGCCTCAAGGTATGCAAGGAAACATCGAGAATGCTAGATCAAAAAATTGAGGTACTTCAAGCTGTGATAACAAACGCAGAAAAGAATGGCTAACTAGGCCGAAAAGTTGACTAAGTCGTGGTTTCCGAAGAAAAGAAAAAAGTCTAGAAAGCACTTACCGCAGGAAGCGGATCGAAAAATTTAATCAAGTCCGTATGAGAACTGACAGTAAGAAAACAAGCAGAACGAAAGGGAAAGGAAAGTTGTTGATCAAAAGAAACAGAGAAGCAAAAATGAAAATAAAAAACCATAAGAAAGCAGCACTAAAACTGAAAGAAGAAGACTAAACTAAAGAATAGGTAGAGCAAACAAAAATATGCGCGCGTGTATGTGTGTTGGACCGATTTAGTCGCCTGTTACGACAGCTAGACCTTACCGTGCGACTGTTCTAATCCGTACTCACACGGGATGGAGCGAGTCAGTGTGCAGACGGAGCAATAAAAAAGAACAAGACCAATAAAGTAAAGAAACAATAAGAAAGATGCAATATCCAGAAGTCAGGTTCCAAAGGATAGAATTGGGTTTAGGACGATTGCGTCGCCAGCAGTGAACGAAGCTACGTTAGGGGCATTAGGATGGTCATGATGGACAGGTTCGAGGTCTTATCGTGCACGATGCTTTTGGCGTCAGAAGGTTCGGTAAGTTCATAGCTTCAAGAAGAAACAATTTTATTGATGGGGAAAGGACCAAAAAAATTAGGAGCAAACTTAGTATTAAAATGACGTGCAGCGTCGTACAAAATGAAATTACAGCGCTAAATGGAATCGCCTAAATGGAAAGAAACAGGACAACGACTGAGGTTATAGCGGTTATGGGTGTTACGATAGGCCGTAGAATATTTCTCGAGGACATGGGAGCGGATATTTTTGAAGTGTTCGGGATCAGGAATATACATGTCGTTTTTCCCGGACTGTTGTCCGAAATAACTGCCGGAGGGGATATGTTCACTACCTTACAGGGCAAAGATAGAAGTACAACCCAGAATCTAATGTTTGGACGTTCGAGTGGCGCAGAAAACTTGCAGAAGGGCGACATCCCAGTGGCGATGGTTGTTACGGACATAGAAAGCAAGCATGGTCTTGAAAGAGCGCTTAAGGCGTTTGGTATGATTGGCTTGGTGATGTAGTAAGGGACGATGGAAAGGACTTTGGAATGATGACGGACACACAAGGAAGTGAACTGCGACTGCGAAATTGCACAGCGTTATCTGTGATAAGGTATTGGGGATCACCGAAATGTAGAAAGACTTGGTCTTTAAGGATTTTGGATACGGACACTGCAGAGGCGTTGCTCATAAAGAAGAACAGAGAAAATTTAGTAAAGTAGTCAGTCACTATAGGGATATACGAATGACCGCGAGTGGAACGATGAAGGGGGTCTAATATGTCACAGGAAGAAACCTGCCAGGGATAAGATAGTTTGACCCTAAAAGCGAAAGTACCAGAAGAGGTAACTTCAACTTTGTGAGCAGTACAAACTGGACAACGACGGATATAACGAGCGACGTCAGCTTTGAGAAAGAACCTGCAATATTTTTGTAGTAGTAGTAGGAGGAGGATCGTGATGAAAGGTAGTAACCAGATGTTAACGCTGCTCAGAAGGTACGACGTTTTTCCAATCGTCCAGAGCATCGGCAGCGATAGAAGTTTTGTGGCTACGGAAAAAAATATTGTCAACTTTACACCAGGAAGGATATCGTTTGAAGGAGTTAGAAACTTTTTGGATCATGGAATTATACCACGGGTGAGGAGTAGGAAGGCTGACTTCGAAGGAGTTAATAGCAGAAATAGAAATTGACTCAAGGACAAGTACAGAACGAAAAAGAGAATCGGGAACAACATAATCTTTGTCTTTACGGTGAATAATGTTAAAGTCATATTGTTGGAGGTGCAGGGACCAGTGGTCTGGGCACCGGAAGCACTTTGGAGTTTATTGAGCCAAAGAAGGAAATGGTGATCAGTAATGATGGAAAAATTGAAATCCTCGACGTAAGAACAAAACCTCCCATTTGCCCACATCACTGCCAGGCACAACTGTGCAAAGTTAAAATGCACGTGTCAGACAGAAAAAGGAAAGCAAAATAAGCGCCCGCAAAAATCACGGTTTTGTATAAAAGATAAAAAAATTTAGAAAGATCGAGCTAACTGCAAATGCGGAGAGTGGGGTGGCTCACACAGACCAAGAAAGTACATCGCCATCAAGTTTTTATTTACAATAAAAATAAAAATTTCTATCTAAACAAACAGAAAAAATTGTAATCTACGGGCAATTTAATAATTGAGATACGAAGTACGCATTTCTTATTGCAACATGCTAAAAAAAGTAATCGGTAGTAAAAAAATAAGCGTGTTAAATTAAAAGTATTAAATGCAGAACAAGTCCTAGTAAACATTTTTAAAAAGCAACAAGAAGCACTAACGAAGCTAGTTTTTAAACTGGTTTTGTAAGCTTGCTACCCTTGTCGAAGTTATGTGTCTTGAGTTTATCCGTGGTTCATTTCTTATGCACAAACAGAAAAAGTGGATAAACAAAAATTTCTTGGTATGCAAAGAAAAACAAAGTAATATACCTTCACGTGCCGAGATACTTAGCTTGCACGCTTAAACATCCGCAGAAGTGTACCAGCCAGACATCGTAATCTTGCTCACTAATAAAACGTCACAACGGTAGCCAGATTTTTTATGTTACAACCATAACTGCAACAGCGGGCCTACACAAAGGAGTTTCGGTCTACCAAAAAGAACTAGAAAAAGAGAATCCCACTTTTATTAATAAGCTCATATCAAACTTTCCAATGCACAGGGAATATAAGCTTATCCAAGGAAGTGTGCATACTCTCAAATTAACAACAACGTCTAAAGTCTTTGTAATGCATGAATACATAAAGAAAACCGGCAAACTCGTAGACAATTGCTTATATTACTCACACGTGGAAAAAATTTATGCTATTCAAACTTTATTACTGCTGATAGATAAAGCGAGCATATGCTTTCAGAAAGCACAGATTGTAGATAACCGGGTACGTGTGCGGCTTTATATCAAACAATAAAAATTATATGAGGTACTTTAACTTAAGCTAAATGCACTAATGGCATTCCACAGAGTGTTGACCAAGTGCCTGTTGCACTTGTATTAGGATGAGTTTTACGGAAAGAAATCGATTTACTAAACCATAAAGAGTGACCACGGGCGTCTCCCACAACATGCAGTTACACAAAATATCGAAGCGGAAGCGTGGGGATATTTAAGGAGAATGAAAATATTTATCAGGGTACAATTGAACGAAACACCTTCTCAGTGACTGAGTAGTTGCGCTCACGCTTGGAATGCGAACGATTGATATAGTTGACCACTTTTTCGACGTCGGGATTGGACTGGCTTAAGATGGCACCAAAACCGAAGTGATGGGCGTCATGTCAGTTTGGATTGTGAAGAGTAAAGTAAAGTCAGGGCAGGAAAGGATGGGGGCAGAAACTAGGTGTTGTTTAAGGGAAAGGTACGCAGATTGACAATTGTGGATCCAAAAGAAGGGTGTTGTTACGGGTTAGGTTAGAAAACAGAGCAGTGAAGGTGGCAAAATTCGGTATGAAACGCCGGTACCAGCTGGAGAAGAGTAAAGTTTAAAAATAAATAGGCGGGACGGAGATCCAACATGTTTATGATTGTTATTGAGTTTTCAAGGCGCACGTGTAGGAAGGGAACATTAACCGTAGACGACAGAGCGATAGTGGGACTATAAGAAGGAGGGATAATATGCGGTGGATAAAGATAGCAATAGGGTGGAAATAACGTCGACTTTGTGAGCAGGAAGACAAGACAAAGACAATACAATGTGATTATTAGAGCATGAGTACAATAACAATATAGACGCGGACGTAAGAGGTGTGTTTAGGATTCGTTAGAAGGAATAGTAGAGGGACGGTTTTACATGGAAAATACGGACGGTTGACCAGTTTAATTAGTTTTTCGAAGAAAGTGTCGTTGAAGTGGTAAAATTCGTAGTTTTGAAAGTTCGTTTTGTTGTTTGTACAGGAGAATTTTGTGGAACGGTGTAGCGGCTGCTACAATTCAAGGAAATCTAAGTGAAAATACGTTACAAAAGAGGGTTTAAGCTTTTATAAACCTTGCCGGAGGCGGCAAAGCTCTCTTATTTCTCGCTTATTTTCTGATTCATTTCGCTTACATTAAGCACTGTTGAAAACACATCCTAGCTTAAAAACCGGGCGATAGTGCAGTTTGCCAAATGTAGTTTTCAGTGCTATAAAAGCACAAGTAGGTGCAATTGAAGTAAACGGGCTGAACATATTTGTATAAATAATTATAACGAGTAATGCTGGATGTTACTGATGTAAGCAATTGAATTACATCTTGAACGAAAGTGCTGTTTGGATGATAAGTGGAGTTTGGACTTTGGATGAATAGCCGTATGGAAGGCATCCACCAACCGTTGGGAAATTGGATGAACGAGTCGATATGGAATGGTTGTCCTAGTTAGAAAGCAGAAATTGAGTGTAGTCCAGGAACGCGAACTTGTTGGACCTCATCTACAGAGGTGGTGATTCCGAGGAACACTCCAGGAAATGAATTTTTTTTTATTGAACTGTTGTGCTGGTATTGAATTATAAAAACTACGAGTGATTTGAGTTATTTGGTGAGAAATTTTAGGAAGTGAAAATTTATTATTATTTAATATGGAAAGACACTTTTCTATTTTAAATCTAAGGGTGTAAATACATGAATAATATTTTTATTTGATGTAAGGAGTAAACGGGTCTCTAGTGTAGTTTGATAATGCATTGTTTTATGCATACAGAATAAAAAGGGTGTATACTGAGCTCATCATAGACCTGGGAAAAGTAAATTTAGGGTTTCAGGATAGGCCCATCTACTTCTAAATGAAATGTTGAAGTATAGAGGAACATAAAAGTCACGAGACTTTTAGATTGAACTAAAATGTGAAATGTTTTACTGTAAATAAATTGTAAATATTGAAATGGTGTGAAGCATAATTTATGTCTTATGAATAAAAGAGTGTATGTTTTTGTCGAAAGATTTTATTTTGAATTTTCTATTATTTTTTTAATATAAAGGTATTGAGAGAATGAGTAGCGGTGGAAGATTAGCTTGGGGAAGCATAAATTGTTTTATTTAGGTAAAGATTCGAGGAGTTTGGTTTTGAGTTCAGCTAAGGTAAATGGCACCTTAAAGACAGAGATGATCCACTGCAATTTTTATGACAGCCAAAGTAAGCGTTAGCAAGTCGATTCCAAAGGTTCTACGGCAATTTTATGGCACCCAACATTGGGGCTTGATTTTTAGGGTTTTTTCCAGGCAAAACTACAGTAATATATATATATATATATATATATATATATATATACAGGGTGAGTTTTTAGTGTGGCAACGGTCAATAACTCCGTTATTATAAAATCTACGTAAACCAAATTTAGAGGCATATTAGGCATGCCTAAAGTGCACATTTTAAAAATATTTGGAAGCATACAGGGTGTTTCATAATTCCAGGGCATATTAAACTTATATTTTTTTAAATGGAACACCCTATATATTATTACACCTTTGAAAAGCCCATAAAAAGAGCTTTAGTTTGATATTAAATTATATGTATTTATTCTTTTTAGTTTTTGAGATATTCAACTGTTTTTAGAAAAAATGACCCCGATTAGATACATTGCCACTGCATTAATACACAACTTATGTTAATTTTCAAGATGCAGAAAATTTTACTATATACCATAGTATATTTTTAAATATCACTCTTTTGGAATTTCTTCACAGTATACAGGGTGTGTCATGTTTCGCAAAATGCAATTTTTAAAACTTTTTTAAATGGTACCCTACTAGTTTTATTGCTACAATGGATAGTGCATTAAGTGTCCTTTCATTTTTGTTAAGCATTCCCTATACCTAAATCCATTACTTTCTGAGATATTTTTGATTTTCTTCAAATTTTAAGAATGTTTTTTAATTTACATAACTAAAAATAACTTACTATTGGAGAATATTATAAAACAATTAATACATTTTGATTAACAATTAACTACACTTATCCAATAACAATTTTCACTAAAAATATAACAATCTACAATAATAGGCTATCAACAGAATTCTGCCAGATCAACAATATGCATTTTATAGAAAATGTTCAAGCAGGAAATCAGGTAGGCTTTGAAAAAAATAACAATTACAGTTAAAATCTCATTTAAATTTATTAATTGTAGTGTGTTGTCATTTAACACATTATCAGTTCTGTTTTAAATGTAATCTTTGAAGGAGCCTTCAAAACGAATTTTACCGTGGAAGATCAAATGGGTGATTCTACAATTACAAGCCATATTAATGTCCCTGTGTTGTTATAATGGTATACGAGTATTTTCTAAAACCACTTTATTCTTATATTATTGTACATATCTTCAGTAATAGTGTCTATGTTTTAAACATTTCTTAAACTTCACCTTATGTAATTAAAAAAAAAAAATTTAATCAAATTGTCATTAGCGTGGCTGTCCCTCATGTGAACCTAAATTATGAAATGTTCAATATATATTTATAGCTAAAATTGTTGTTACTATATGATTTATATTAGTGAACTAATATAAAGCAGAATAAGCGAAACCATTTTTGTGTTTATTTTACTCTATCTAGTGCCACAAATAGGGCACCAAGGATGTCCCTCAAGGTTTCTGTCATTAGCATGGAAATTTTTTAAATATCAACCAAAGCTATGGAATTTATGTTTTAAGCTATACATCACTGCATATATCAGTCTTGTTCAACAACCATCCTGAGAGTGAAGTTGACCTGCTTGTTTGTTGTTCATTGTGGTCCTGTTTATAATAAATGTGTCAACAAGTTTGATAGTTCATAAATTAGGTATCATTAGCATGGTCAAGTTTTAACAAAGCTGGAAAATAATTACAATCTACTACTGTGGCTGGGTAAGTACCATATGATACGTAAATAATCAACATGAATTTGTAGTTTCTTAAACATAACACCTGGAATTAAAAATGCCTACCATCTTGATTTTTGTCATTAGCATGGGCAGATGCTTAGTCATTAGCATGGACGTACTATATCCATGCTAATGACTCGTGTCCATTCTAATGACATTGTATCAGGATTTTTGTTATTTGAAGTCAATACCTGGGCAGTGTGTAACAAAATTAATACTTGAGAACAATTTTTTGCAATATTAGAAAATGGCTAAGTGTAAAGTGTTGAGTAATGAAGAAAGGGTGAAAAGAAAGAGAGAATGCGAGATGAAAAGAAGAGAGCGCATAGAAACAGATAGTAAAAAGTTGCAGAACCTAAAAGAACAAAAACATGAAATATACCTGAAAGCAAAAAAGGCAGGAAAGTTAAAATCAATTAATGATATGAACAACAGAGACCAACAAGCTCAACGTAAAAAGTGGAGGGACAACACTAGGAATAAACGAGAACGAATTAAAAATATGAATAAAGTTATGTGTACCATCAACTGTACGAGATTAGTAGTCAGAAAAAAAGGGGGACGGAAAGCAGTTAGACGTGATAGAGCTAACGCTTATAGAAAATTAGAGTTCATGCAAAAGGTAAATGAGAAAATAAGAAAAATAGCAGCAAAGTATAAAAAACGTTGGCAAGGACTAGAAAAAAAGACCAAGTAAATTAAGGATTCGCTTTCACTGACACCTAACTCGAAAGCTAATAGATTATTGAACAAGAATTCAATTGATTCTACTATTATTAAAAAGAAACTTCTATTCGGGGAAATTTTACAAACTGAATTAAGTACTTCTTTCAATTCTTTCAAAATGCAAAAAAAAACAAATCTTCACCAAGGCGATTAATGGGAGAATGTTAAAAAGTATAGGCTGTTGAAAGAATGCCAATCTTTTCTTCCACATAAACTATTTATTGCTAACAAAAAACGAAGCTAATCTTTGACATTTGACAGAATGTTAACACCAAGAAAACAATACGTGAAAAGTAAGGTGGTTTCTTTTTGGAATAGTGATGAAAATTCGATGCTTTGTCCAGGAAAAAAAGATTTCAAAGTGAAACGAAGACTTGTGCAGCAAAAACGTTTCATGACAGACACCATGCGAAATCTGCATACTAAATTTATTCAATGTGAGAACTTGAAAATTAGCGATTCATTATTTTGTAGACTGCGTCCCTTCTGGGTAGTGAAACCAAAATTAAGTGGTCGAGACACTTGTTTATGTATTAAACACAAAAATATCAGATTAAAAAGGCTTTACATTTTAAATATTATTAGTGTAAAAGATGCTGAAGACATGGTTAAAAGCCTAACAGTTCTACTCAAAATGAGGTTTGCCTTCAAAGATTCTGTGATAGATGTAAAAATAATACAGTTTTATACTTGGAGTTTAACTATAATCACAGTACAACTTATCAGAAGTTTGGTTTGCCACATTTGATTCTGTTAATAAAAAAAAAACAATTTCGCACATTCATTCCTATTTGTGTTAATTAAATAATAATATTACTATTGATAAAATTATAGACACAGACACAGATAAATATGCATATGTGTCATTAGAATGGACAACATGTCATTAGCATGGCTGATTGAATTTTTAAAATTCTCTAGATTTTGGAAAAATTTAAATTCAGCTCTGCAGATCATAAAATGTGATCAGGATCAAATGTTTGTGCTATATACCAAGATTCAGGTCTTTCTAGAAAAGTTTGACTATTTCCACATGCAATTGTCTAAATAGCTCGTATTTGTAGAATCACCCAAATAGATATGATTTGGGTATTGGGAGAAAGTTTAAGAAATTGCCTACTTGCATCAAGAATATACCAAAAGAGATATCCTGTTAAATGACAACACACTACAACTAGTAAACCTTAATGACATTTTAATTGTAATTGTTATTTTTTTCAAAGTCTACCTGATTTCCTGCTTAAACATTTTCTATAAAATGCATATTGTTGATTTGGCAGAATTCTGTTATAGCCTATTATTGTAGGTTGTTATATTTTTAGTGAAAATTGTTATTGGATAAGTGTAGTTAATTGTTAATCAAAATGTATTAATTGTTTTATAATATTCTCCAATAGTAAGTTATTTTTAGTTATGTAAATTAAAAACATTCTTAAAATTTGAAGAAAATCAAAAATATCTCAAAAAGTAATGGACACTTAATGCACTATCCATTGTAGCAATAAAATTGGTAGGGTACCATTTAAAAAAAGTTTTAAAAATTGCATTTTGCAAAACATGACACATCCTGTATACTGTGAAGAAATTCCAAAAGAGTGATATTTAAAAATATACTATGGTATACAGGGCTTTTCACGACGACCGTGCATTAGACATTTCTCAGAAAGTACAAGAGATAGAAGTATGAAATTTTATATGTAGTGATTGTTCGACATGCCGAGTTGATCTAAAATATTTTCGTTTTGATAGCACTTCCGGTTGTACCGGAAGTTGATATTATCTTTGTTATTTTAAATGGAACACCCTGTATATTTTTGCATTTTTAGATTCTACACACAATTTTAACTTAAATTTCTTTAATAAGTAATATCTCAATTTTTTACCGTTTTCGAGATATTTAGCTTTTTATGTTTTTTTTGTAAAAAACTGATATACTTTCTTGACAATAATGTACATTTAAACTTACAGTTTAGAAACCAATTATTAGCAGATATACTATTCAAATGTTTGATACACATTTAAATGTATTTGTTTCCATTCAACACCATACGAGGAGTCCGCCATTTTACTTAAAGTTTCTTACATAAAAATCTGAAAAGTCAATTTTTCTAAATGGAACACCCTGTATATTTTTGCATTTTTAGGTTCTACACAAAATTTTAAGTTAAATTCCTTTAATAAGTAATATCTCAATATTTTACCGTTTTCGAGATATTTAGCTTTTTATGTTTCTTTTTGTAAAAAACTGATATACTTTCTTGACAATAATGTACATTTAAATTTACAGTTTAGAAACCAATTATTAGCAGATAAACTATTCAAATGTTTGATAAACATTTAAATGTATTTGTTTCCATTCAACACCATACCAGGTGTCCGACATTTTTACTTAAAGTTTCTTGCATAAAAAAATCTGAAAAGTCAATTTTTCTAAATTGAACACCCCGTATATTTTGATATTTTCAAATTGTTCAATCATTTTTAAGGTAACTTTATGTAACAAGTCCTATTCTGAAGTTCAACTGTCTTTAAGTTATTTGATTTTAATGACATTAAGTGGTTCTACTACGATAATAAAAATAAATATCAGCATTATGTTCGTACAACGCTTTGGCAAATAATCGAACGGTGATACAGAATTAACAAACTGTCTTATTACTTTATTAGATTACGTGTTAGATTGTGTGTGTTATAAAATAATAAAAATGTCAAGATTAGATTATAGTAATGAAGATTTCTTAAATTTAATAATGACTTACGGTGAATGTAATAGAATAAATAGTCGAACTTGTCGATTATTTGCAGATAGATACCCGCATCTCCAAAAACCCAATAAGAATACAGTTAATCGTCTATTTCAAAACTGTAGAACAAATGGAGCATTTCTTCCACACATTAAACGCAGAAAGCCGCAAGTTGAAAATGAAGACAATGAAATCACTGTTTTAGGATTTTTCTCTGCTTACCCAACTGCTTCATTACACGAAGCCGAAAGAGAAATAGGTATACCGTATGTGACCATTTATCGTATACTTAATAAACACAAATGGCGCCCATATAAATTTTACTGCATCCAACATTTAAAATACACTGATTTGCCTCGGAGAGTTCAGTTTTTTGAGTGGTTGCTAACTAAAAGTCAAGAGGACAAAACTTTTTAAAAACATTATTTGGACAGACGAAGCAAAGTTTACCAAAAATGGAGTCTTTAATAGGCACAACAGCAATTATTGGGCTCCGCAAAATTCACACATAGTCCGTGAAAGAAATTTTCAAAACAAATGGCAATTTAATGTATTTTGTGCCATTCATTGCGATTCAATCTTTTATCTGGAATTTTACGATGAAAATTTAACTGGAGAAAGGTATGTTCATATGTTAAGAAATGGAGTGCAGCCAATAATACAAAACCATCCACAAAGAGATTACTTATGGTATCAAATGGATGGTGCTCCATGTTACAATTACCGACTGGTTGGCGATTTTTAACAGGAATTTTCAAGACCGATGGATTGCAAATAATGGTCCATTTCGATGGCCCCGAGAACTCTAGATGGTAATCCACTAGATTTTTCTTTGGGGTCACTTAAAGAACATCGTCTATTCAGATCCTATCACAACCAAAGCCAATATGAAAGATAGAGTTAGAGCTGCTATAAATTCATTAACACCACAAGCAATAAGAAAAGCAACACACGATAACCTTATTAAAAGAATAAATGCATGTTTGGAAAGAAATGGTGACATTTTCGAGCATATGTTATAGTATAAAGATTAATTATTATTTTATTCTTTTTCAACCTTCATTAAAGTCTCCTACGAACATAATGCTGATATTTATTTTTATTATCGTAGTAGAACCACTTAATGTCATTAAAATCAAATAACTTAAAGACAGTTGAACTTCAAAATAGGACTTGTTACATAAAGTTACCTTAAAAATGATTGAACAATTTGAAAATATCAAAATATACGGGGTGTTCCATTTAGAAAAATTGACTTTTCAGATTTTTTTATGCAAGAAACTTTAAGTAAAAAATGTCGGACACCTGGTATGGTGTTGAATGGAAACAAATACATTTAAATGTTTATCAAACATTTGAATAGTATATCTGCTAATAATTGGTTTCTAAACTGTAAATTTAAATGTACATTATTGTCAAGAAAGTATATCAGTTTTTTACAAAAAAAACATAAAAAGCTAAATATCTCGAAAACGGTAAAAAATTGAGATATTACTTATAAAGGAATTTAAGTTAAAATTGTGTGTAGAATCTAAAAATGCAAAAATATACAGGGTGTTCCATTTAAAATAACAAAGATAATATCAACTTTCGGTACAACCGGAAGTGCTATCAAAACGAAAATATTTTAGATCAACTCGGCATGTCGAACAATCACTACATATAAAATTTCATACTTCTATCTCTTGTACTTTCTGAGAAATGTCTAATGCACGGTCGTCGTGAAAAGCCCTGTATAGTAAAATTTTCTGCATCTTGAAAATTAACATAAGTTGTGTATTAATGCAGTGGCAATGTATCTAATTGAGGTCATTTTTCTAAAAACAGTTGAATATCTCAAAAACTAAAAGGAATAAATACATATAATTTAATATCAAACTAAAGCTCTTTTTATGGGCTTTTCAAAAATGTAATAATATATAAGGTGTTCTATTAAAAAAAATATAAGTTTAATATGCCCTGAAATTATGAAACACCCTGTATGCTTCCAAATATTTTTAAAATGTGCACTTTAGGCATGTCTAATATGCCTCCAAATTTGGTTTACGTAGCTTTTATAATAACGGAGTTATCGACCGTTGCCACACTAAAAACTCACCCTGTATATATATATATATTGAAATGTATAAGGGAGATACCAAGAGTTCTAAGGGTTGTTTAGTACAAGGTAGTATATGCCAAGCAAAATAATCCACATATTTGATCAAATAAACTTAAAATGTATGTTTGCCGTATTTTACGTATACTAACATACCATTCAAAATGGTAGTTGAAATGAAGTGCCAAAAGGTAATATTAAAATGACTAAATGACGTAGTAAGATGTACAGTGCTCAAGGGTTTATACCGAGTTTGAATTTTAAAGGCCATTGAAAGTACATTTGCCGTCCAAAAACCGGATGTGTCTATGAATGTTTACTATCAACCACGCATCCAGGCTCAAGTGTGATTTATTTTGGTTTCATTTTAAATAGAATCAACTTTTGGACAATATTTGTAAGCTCAAAATTATTAGTTATAACAACTTCAAATATGATTGGTGAACTGTAAATATTTAGGACAAATAATAGAATTGTATGTGAATCAGGAAAGTGTAAAAGGACATGAACTATGGTATGTGCGACACAAACGAAATGTTAAGATGTTATTGGACAATTTAGTTATGTACTTTAAAGTGTAGTAGGCAAAAAAATTAAAATGGTCGCCTTGGAAAGTAAACAAGAGAGATTATTCCGAAATTCATTTTGTAAAAAGACGTGTTTTTCAAACTGTGCTAATTTGTAAACAATTTTTAAAAGAAGTTAATAAAAGTATTTGATTTTAAAGAGTTTGATTAAGTAAAGAAGGTTAAAGAAGCAACAGCAACGAGAGTAATTAGTGTAAAGAGTGGTGATTGTGCAACGGCGAAGCGACGGAAAATTATATAGATTTAGAGTGATATTGGGAAAGGTAGCAGGACATCGAGTGGTAATATATAAGGAACGGAGTTGGATTTGGGTAGCGATTTAAAAGTAGCAGGACATCGAGAGTGGTTATACATAGGAAAGAAGTTAGATTTGAAGAGCGATTTATAGATTTGTAGCAGGACATCGGGAGGAAATATATAAAGGAAAGAAGTTGGATTTGGATAGCGATTTATAGATTTGTAGCAGGACATCGAGAGGAAAATATATAAGGAACGAAGTGGGATTTGGATAGCGATATTAGGTAGCAGGACATCGGGAGGAAATATATAAAGAAAAGAAGTTGGATTTGGATAGCGATTTATAGATTTGTAGCAGGACATCGAGAGGAAAATATATAAGGAACGAAGTGGGATTTGGATAGCGATATTAGGTAGCAGGACATCGAGAGGAAACATATACAGGAAAGAAGTTGGTTTTGGATAGCGATTATTAGGTAACGGAGCATAGAGCAATTTGAATAAGGACGACGAGTAGATTTGGATAAGATACGAAGAAACGGACGGAGTGATCGAGAATTCGAAGAGCGAAATTTAGGAGAACAACAATTGGTAGTGGAGGATTCGAAGCAGAAATTAGCACAGGGGAAGTTACAGCACTGGGTATTCAAAATTCTAAATTAGGGTTAATTATTTCAGGTATTGGGGAGCAGCTAAATTAAGAACAACACCTGGAGGCGGCACGAAAATTCAATCAGATAGGACAAAAGTGTAAAGACGCATACGGCGACAAGGATTTTGAGCCAGCAGTCAGAGCGGCCAAGAACGGAGTATAAGCCAGGTGAGTGCTGAGATATCTTAAAACGTCAAAAACAGTCATATAATTTTGGTAATAATTTAATTTGGCACAAAGCAACGCTGATCGTAGTATAATTTTGGCATATAAAAAGTAGAGTAAAAATTTAGTACTGAAACAAAAGAGGTGCACTTTGGTTGGACTTTGCACATCTACTTATAACAGAACTCACTATAAGTAGTTGACCACCCTGAGATTTAAGAGCTTAAATAGTCGAGGCATTGAAATAAATAGTTAATTAAAGAACCAACCAAACGTTGCAAGTACGGGGCGTGCATTAGGTGTGCACATTACAAAAAAAGGCGCGACAAAAAGGGGTAAAATAAAATAAAAATTTTTTAAAAGAATATAGAATAAAGAGGGATTGAACACACAGTCAGTGAGTAAAAGAAAAGTGGAAATTCAACAATATATATATATATATATATATATATATATATATATATATATATATATATATATATATATTACTGTAGTTTTGCCTGGAAAAAGAATATATAAAGTATAAAGTATATATAAAATAGGTTATTTATTTTCGACCTTGACCCGCTCACATTATGATTAGTCGTATTATTATTATCAGCCTTACACTTGAAAATTTTCATAAATTCTAGTAATGTTTGTGCTTAAATGATAAAGCTCCTCTAAGAAAGATAACTTCGCTTACCGCTTAGAGGTGCCCACGACTTTAGGATATATGTTCATAAGAAATTTTTGATCTTTAATGATTTCAAAAACGTACATTTACGGTCTTTTAGTTGCGGAACACCGTATTAACGAATGTGAAGAAGATCGTTTTGGAACTATCTGATCTAATCAATTTAACCTGATAAGGGAAAATTAAGGCAAAACGTATTTCTCAGGATTTAAGCTTTCGTACTATTTTCTTCTTCTAAAATGTCCTTCTGTTTCTGAAGTTACTAAAAATGCTACTTGAAGTTATGAATTTTTAGCATCATAAAGTTTAACAACACTTGTATAAAAATATCATATGAACCTTAGTACAGAATCCTAAAGTTTTAGTTATAAATACTCCCTTTCTATATAGTTTCTGAAATAATTATCAGCCCACAGGGTGGTTATTAATGCTGTTTAGTTCGAACTCCAGATTTGTACAACTTTTGAATAATAAAATCACATATTTCTAATGTATTACAAAGACATAATTCAACCACCGCACACTAGCGGCCCCATGCCAAGCAACGGCGATACGACCGTCCTGCATATATTTCTAAATACATTCAGACTTAAGTGCCACCTGCCGCGGAATGATGATCCACTAAATTAGTGTTACTTGAATTTCTTAATATTTCTTGTCTCTGAGACTACCAAACCGACATCTGTCTACTCAGTTTGTACTGTCATCATAGAAATAAACGGCTTAACAGCTAAAAAATATTCATATTTTTTGAAAAGAAAATATGCTTGATATATTTGTCAAATCGTCTAGAAATAAAAGGAAGCCGCTGTAATATATTTCGCCTGTTTATGATTTTGTCAAGCTGAATAGCAAAATGTGTAAGATATGTTCCAATAAAACAATTGGACTCAAAGCAAACTATAAATTGATGGCACTTTGCTGCTTCACATTTGTGTCATGCTTTAGTAATAAAACGCTTTAAAAATCTTAAATTGTCGTGGATTACTAGAGGAGGATTTAATTTATTTTGAGCGTGATGTATGACACTATTGCATTCTTTTACTGTTTTTACCACATGCTCCAACAGTATTCGTTCCTCTTTCCGGGGTATAAATATCTGAAATTCTTAGGGTACTTTTTTAAGTCGTCCGTTACTGAAGAAGAGTATTGAAACATTCGTATAAACAAGTAAGAGTTCATGTGGTGATAGAAATATGAGCTACAAAGACAGTGAGCTATGGAAGTAGCGGATGTCTCCGTTCACAGCATCGGCGCTGCAGGGGCGATTTTAGCTTCATAAATATGCATGTCCGAAAAATTATAGGTGTAGATGGGCAAAAGACATCCAAATTTATGTAAGAATTTTAAAGTTTGTTTATAACTAATAAGGCTCAATATGTTACTTATTAGCACTAAACAGATATAAAAATTTTATGGCTATAGAGAATCAATAATTTCAAAAGTTTTGTTCTGCGTTATCATCATTAAACCTTATCATCAAACAAAATACGTCAAGCAAAAATTTATTAAGAATCGATCCTAAAGTGCCATTTTTAATAAGCAATAAGTACGACGATAACGTATATATCAACTTTTGTATATTGAGATTGTTTTTTAACTGTGAATAGTGTAGCCCTTGAAAAATGAACCTATTAAAACTAATTAGAATGAAAAGGATATAAAATGGTATAGCAAAAATATAAGGGACGCGGGAGAAAACGTCATTATTGAAAATGTATAGAAAATGGTTATATGGCAAGAATATATAGGGAATTTATATGCAGGAAAGGAACTAACAGCATTAGAACAGGAATCAGACATTGAAAAGAATGACTTGGGATATCCTATACTTTGAAGTGAGTTTGAATTAGCATTAAAGGGTCTGAAAAATGGTAAGGCACCGGGTACAGATAAGGTGCAAGCAGAAACTCTATAAGCCGATGTACAAGCAGTAACAGAACGTCTTTTCCAACTTGTAAGCTATATGTATGAGACGGGCGAGATACCCAAAGATTTCAAACGTAACATCATAGTCACTATACCAAAAAAGAGAGACGCGGATAGATGTGAAAATTTTCGAACAATAAGTTTGACAGCACGCGTGTCAAAAATATTAATTAGAATTGTACAAAGACGGATGGATAAACGAGCTGAAGAAATATTAGATTAAGATCAATTTGGGCTTAGGCGAAACAGGGAAACACAGGAGGCTATTTAAGCTCTGAGGGTAATAATGGAGAAAAGGGTAAAGCGCGTATATAGGATTTATAGATCTGGAAAATCATTCGACAATCTAAAATCGAAAAAAAATTTCGAAATACTCAAAAATATTGGCATGAATTTTAGCGATAGATGGATAGTACATTAGATTACAGTAGATTTCGAAAAAAATATTATTATCCCAATCCCAAAAAAGTCAGGAGCTGATAGGTGTGAGAATTTTAGAACGGTTAGTTTGACTTCTCATGCTTCCAAAATACTAACAATAATAATTAAAAATAGAGTAGAAGCTTTGACTGAGAATTATTTAAGCGAAGACCAATATGGTTTTCGTAAAGACAGAGGGACTAGATAACCAATACTAATGATCAGTGTAATTATCGAAAAAAGGTTACAAAAGAATAAAAAAACTTATTTCGCGCTTGTAGATTTAGAAAAAGCATTTGATAGGGTTAATTGGATAGTTATGTTCAGGGTTTTGCGAAAAATAGAAATCTCTTATAGGGATAGAAAAATTATTTACAGTCTATATAAAAACCAAAGCATAGTAATTAGATTTGATGAAATAGAAAAGGAAGCTAAGATTAAAAATGGTGTTAGACAGGGTTGTATACTGTCTCCCTTGATTTTTAATGTTAATATTGAGGAAGCTTTAAACTTAGCTAGAGAGAGAAAAGAGATAGGTATTAGTGTACAGGGACAAAAAATAGACGTGTTACGTGTTGCAGATGATATAGCCATTATAGCAGAGTATAGAAAAGAGTTAGGAGAGTTTTTAAATATTTTAGATGAGATAGTACAGAGTAACTATAGTATGAGAATTAACTCAGTAAAGACAAAGATAATGACAAGTGAGTTACAGCCTAGTTCTAAACCAAAATTAAAAATAAGTAATACCGAGTTAGAGGAGGTAGATGAATTTTGCTATTTAGGTAGTATAATTACAAAGGATGGACGTAGCAGAAGGGATATAGTAGCTAGAATAGCTCAAGCTAGAAAAATGTTTTTAAAAAAGAAAAACTTACTAATAGCTAATAGTATTAGTAAGTCGTACGTATGGAGCGTTCTACTATACGGTAGTGAGACTTGGACAATTAAAGAAGTAGATAAGAAAAAGATAGAAGCTTTTGAAACTTGGTGTTATAGAAGAATGTTAAAGATTAGTTGGACAGATAGAGTAACAATCGCGGAAGTTTATAGAAGGATGGGTGAGGAACCCTGTATGTGGAAACAATTAAAGGTCAGGAAAAATAGAATGATAGGGCACCAGTTAAGACATGAGGGACTATTTAGTAAAGTCTTAGATTATAGACTACCAAATAAAAATAGAGTAGGAAGGCCTAGACAAAGCTATATTAGTCAAATTATTAGAGATTTAGGTTGTGAAGGGTATGTAGACCTTTTTAGACTAGCTCAGAATAGAAAAGAATTTAGAGCTGCGTCAAACCGACCTTAAATAAGGTCGAAAACAAAATTATGATGATGGATAGTACATAGCTTATACAAAGAGTAAATGGCAATACAATTCGAGCAGGAACGTAGAAAAGTAAATATTAATAAAGAGATGAGACAGGGATATGCCCTATTCCTATTAATTTTTAACTTGTACAAGGCAAGGAATACGGTCAAATGCAGGAAGACATTTGGAATTATTATTTAGGGGCAAAAAAATTAATATGGTTAGATTTGCAGATGATATAGCGGCATTAGCATCTAGCAAAGAAGAGTTAAAGCTGCTCTTAATGAAATGGAAACGGTTCTAATAAAGAGGTACGGTATAAAAATTAACAAAAATAAAACTAAAGTACTATTATGTAAAGGAGGGGAAAATAAATCAAAAACTAGAATACAAATAGGTAACGAGAACTTACAAGAGGTTAAGGATTTCTGCTACCTAAGAAGCCAAATAACGCAAGATGATAAGAGCGCAAAAGATATAAAACAAAGATTAGCTAAAAGTCGTGCTACATTTAACAAGAAAAAGCAACCACTGTGTTAAAAGACAAAAAAGATGGAAACAAGGAAAAGATTGCTTAAAACATTTATATGGAGCACAACACTGTACGGCTGTCAAACTTGTAAAGTAGGAAAAGTGGACTGAAAAAAGATAGAAGCCTTTGAAATGTGGTGCTTCAGACGCATGATGAACATATCATGAACAGACTAAATTAAGGACAAGAAGGTACTAGAAATATGTGAATAACAGTAAAAAATACGAGAGATGGGATGATAGGTCACATACTAATATGCCACAGCCTGCTTAATGCCTATCACACACCACTGAATATCAGGAAATAGGGTATATATTTACAAAACAATTCTAGACTGTGGGAATTTCAGGGAACTGTGTAGGCTAGCTCAGAGTAGAAATAAGTGGAGGTGTACGTCCAACTAATTTCAAGACGGAAAACCTAATGACGAAAAAAATAATTGCACTTAATGATTGTTATAAACAACTACAGGTGTTGGTTTTGAAATATTTTCAACTAATGTTGATTTTGCAAAAAGAAATATATTGGAAAACTAGTAATTCGGCAAATTTTCAAGTGTTGGCGGATATTGATAGCCGTAGGCTGCTTAACCCCCTTCACATACCACTAAATATCGGGGAAATAGGGTATATATTTGTAATACAGTAGAAGGGGAACTAAACTGCATCTAACAAGAAAGAGCAGCGGCTATGTTCGAAGACAACAAACATAGAAACAAGGAGAAAATTGTTGAAAACATATGTGTGTATTACAGCACAGTACGTCTATGATATAGGGACAGTAGGAGAAGCAGCAGAAAAACGGTAAAAACCTTTTGGAATGTTATGTTTCAATTGTTAATATCAAAGAGGTTATTAAAATAGCAGGAGAATAAAGTTATCTGTGGAAAACAAAAAAATAGGAGAAATAGAAGAGCAGGATACGGTCTAAGGCTATTTTGGGAAAAAGTGCTGGAGATATTGCAAGAAGAGACTGATAAAAAGAGGTAGAGGTAGACCTAGATCAAACTACTTTACGCAGATAGTGGAAATTTAGAAATTTCAGGGAAATGTGTAGGTTAGCTCAGAATAAGAAACAATGAGCGTACGCGTTTAACCAGTTCCAGGACTGAAGACTTAATGATTATGTACAGAATATGTTATTGATAGATTATATAGAATGTCGTAAAAGTATGTAAATCAAACTGATACCTTATGTTACGTGTGTGGCAAGTTACGATTGAGTCTCGCAAAAACGCTAAAAGTACAATAATCGAAAGAGCTCATGAGCTATATTTTGGATTCGAGCTAGATCTGGATATATCTTAGACCTCGCATAAAATTTGTGAGGTATGTGCTATAAATTTAAGAGGATGGCTTAACGTTGCTGGTTGTCAATGCCTTTTGCAATATCTATCGTATAAAGAGAACCTAAAAATCGTGTTACAATTGCAATTTTGGCTTGACGAATCTATGTGAAATTTCACCAAAGTCAAAACATACTGTATAGTACTCAAACCTGCAATCATCTCTCTGACCAGTTCTTTATAGCCAGAATTTACCTGTCCCCAAAAGTCCAAAAACATATATACACTTGACGATGATACGAATTCTGATGTAGATAATATTGTTAAACCTATAGTAGAAGTCACCGCTCCTGATTTCCAACATTTTGATATCGGTACTTCAAACTTACTTTCATAAGATGAATTTAACGAGTTAGAACGAGATTTAAATTTGTCCAAAGCCAAAGCCGAGCTGTTTAGATCAAGGTTGCTAGGCTAGAATCCACATATTGGAGACATGAAAAAGGTTTTCTTTATTTCTTTATATGGCATATCAGTTGGTGTACTGGATCAATGGATGTATTAGGATATAAATACAAAGCTAATGAGTGAAAACTAATTATTGATTCATCTACTCAAGCTTGGAGGGACTTCTCTTTCATATCGAAATTCGAACCACTCTATTTCTATTGTCCACGCAGTACATACGAAGAAAAACTATGACTATGAAACTTTACTTGTACACAAAACACGGGTTGAGCACATGTGGTGATTTGAAAGGCATAGCTTAGCAATTACTACTGTTTTCTCGGCAACTCAGACAACAGAGGAAGGGATCAGCACTGCTTTGTAACAGACTGGAAAATACGGATAAAACCTGTTGCTGGAGAAAAAACAATTTTACAAGTACTCCTCTCATTGATACAAAGAAAGTTTTGCTTCCACCTTTGGGTATAAAACTGGAACTAATGAAAAATTTTGTCAAAACTTTAAATAAAGATGGTGAAAGATTCCAATATCTAAAAGAGAAGATTCCCAGACTAAGCAAGGCAAAAATAAAAGATTGGGCCGCAAATTTGTCACATCATAAAATACAGGTTTTTTTCAAAACTAACCATTATTGAGATTACTGTAAGAAACGACGAACAAATTGTGTATCCTTTAATTTCCACATTATCGGGATATGAGTTGCCACACGTTTTTGAAGATTCATTTTCTCCACCCGAAGGTACCACATCGGTCAGCAAACGAGTTTTTTTAACCTGAAAATTTTGAATTTTGCCGTCCCCTTTGCTGTTCTAAGCAAAGTAAGGATTTTTAACGTGCGTGACAACACTCACGCACGGGACCTCCATTTCACCTCTCATCCAAACAAGGACGTATTTTTGTGAAAAATGCTTGCCTAACATTATTCAAGCGGACTGTGTCGGGATTTGAACCCGGCATCTTGGGCGTGGTAGTCACATGCATACCAACTACACCACGGAGCCGACAGACTTTATTCCCGCAAAACTAGGGTCTGTGAGTGACGAACATGGTGAAACATGTCAGCAAGACATGTATTATAAAAACCCATACTAAGGGAAGTGGAGCCCCACAAAGCTCGCAAATTATTGTTAGAACCTAATCAAGGATGCTTCAGAGGTACCCACACACGAAAATCACGTGCAAACAAATTTTGAAATTCGGTATTGACGTGATATGCATAATTTTTTGTACTATGACAAGTGTAAACATTACATATTTAAACATATCAGTACATCAATATGGAAAACTTTTAATTTCAGGGCGATAGAGAAATTTCGTTAACAGATTTGTAATCATCGGGAAAAATTCTATAAGGAACACCCATAGCATGTTAAGAAACAAAAAGATACACTTTGTTGTTTAGTGTGTTCAAGTTTTCACATTTTAACGGAAAAACCCAAAGGCAAATTTACTTTAAATTGATTAAAACGGTTCCTATAGCTACCGACTAAAGTGACAAAGACAAAGTTAACGGCGTTTATACTAACTTTTGGGAGCGAAGCACGCAGATTTTGCCAACTATCGTCGACAACTTGAATAATAATTATAGTTCCCAAAGTATCAAAGTTGGAAAGTTACCAGAGCAAACGAAAACTGTAATAGTAGTGATGATTGATGGTGACTGTATAAAACTTTCCTCACGTAGAATATCCACATTCCTTTCTTCCCATAAGAAATACACATGCAAATTCTTCTACTATGTTACACCATATTCCCACATGTACAACTCGCACTATATTGCAATTAAGCTCTGATCGGTTTCACAGGACTATTTCTTGTATCAGCCACTTAACCATGTTGCACAATATTTGCATATATTCAAGAACACGATTGGTGAAAATTTGCAAATGCTTGTAACGTATAGTAAATAATTACGCTGTAAAAGTTAATATAGTGCTAAAAATAGAGCAAAATGCATTGACTGCAATGCAGATAAATTAAAGAATTAATTTATAAGAAATCGTGCGAGCATCTGTAAATAAAACTACATACCATTTATAATGTTATGAATTAGTCAAGTTTATTTGTTAACGATGAAGTTATTAGAATTGCATTTTAAAAACAATTAAGCTAATAGCATGTTTCGCAGGCTCTAAGATATACGCTGTATATAAATAAAAGGTAGTTCTATAATCACATGTAATTAACAATAGCTGTTAGAGAACACGACGAAAATATTTCCTGATTTTGTAATAGGTAAATGTTTTTCATAAATCAATGTTCCTCAAACTGCTCTACCGAACCTTATGGTTCCTCAAACTGTATCGAAGGGTTCCATAAACATACATAAAATATTCATACTTACCAGAAATATTCATTAAAATGATGAGAATAACAAAAAAAAATACTCTGACGAGCACGAATCGTTTATGGCTATGAACTGGCTGAATATTGTATAACACTTTTTAACATTTATCAGAATACAATACAAAAATTATTAAAACGTTTTTTTATATGACCTACCTATACTATGTGAATGTTCTAATGTTTATGATCCCAGGTTCCGCGAAATAATTTTATACTCAAAAGAGTACTACATACAGCTTTGGCCCCAAAAAGTCCAGCCCGTAATCCAAAGAAAAACTCGGTGAAGTATCCCATGCATTTTTGCATTTTCAATGCACCACTTGAAGGTACTACATTAGCCAGGAGGCGAGTTTTTTGTTGCCTGGAAATTTAAAATTTTGCCGAACTTTTGCCGTTCCAGGCAAGGGCGTGACAACACTCACACTCGGGATCTCCATTTAACCTCTCATCCGAACAAGAGCGTAATTTTTGTGAAAAATGCTCACCTGCCATTTTTCAAGCAGTCGGCCGTGTGGGGTGAAGTATCCCGCTAAAAAATCTGTTTCGAGAAATTATCGAAAACCTCTACTGTAGTAACAAAAATGGTTGCCAGCTAACTCAGCAGGACGGATGGTGTAAGTGTTTGAATAGCTCGCGTAATGCCATTGTGTGTTAAATATGTCTTAATCGAAAAGTATCTTGCATGCCACCTGATTTCGCAGAGTTTCTAGGGAAAAGTCAGAAAGATTAACAAGAGGGTGTCGAAATCTGAGATCAGGAACGTGATTCTGGCTTAAAATTCACATAAAAAGTCATTAAGTACACTATTGTTGAAGTAAACATAAAGCAAACGATAACCTTAGGAACACTAATTATCTACTTTACCAGTTAGCTGAAAGAAAGATTTCCAAAATCAAATGTTACACGATCTGAATTTTAATTACGCCTCCAAATAATTGCAAAATAGTTTATTATAACAAAACTGAAACTATTAGCTTTACATTAGTTGTAAAAAGAAAGCATCTATAAGTAAAGTTTTTACACTATTACATGATCATGTTTTCAACTATATTACACAGTTATGTTTTCATTGCAAGCACATGATAGATACCCTTAAACAAATATTAAAAATCAAATATATCAAGACGTACTTAGCTTAATGGAAAACGCTTTCGACAAATAAAATTTCTATATAAATTCTTAACCTAATAACAAAAAATACTAGGGGGTAGGTTTATAAAGTTCATACTATTAATCAAAAATGTTTATTTACAAGTTATAGTTTCAGAGGTTTTTACAAGTACCTGATAAACGAGATTTATCTGTAGCTAGCTCGGACACCACCAAATGCCTTCATCTATCGAAAATTCGGAACTAGTTGTTCTCAACATGC
This sequence comes from Platerodrilus igneus, assembly GCA_036346225.1. Lineage (NCBI taxonomy): Eukaryota > Metazoa > Arthropoda > Insecta > Coleoptera > Lycidae > Platerodrilus > Platerodrilus igneus. The sequence goes on along the minus strand of JARFIW010001700.1, from coordinate 11,771,601 downwards.
TTATGTCTAACATAAAGTTGTAAATTCGGGAACCAAGGTGTCACTAAAATTAAATGCTACTAAACTGAGAGTGTATTATTCAAACTATATTGACTACTATCAGTCTGTTCGATACCTGCTTTTCGATGTAAACTAACCTACCCAGGTTACATGTTAATTGCTTGGTTGGTAAATATGAAAGGTTCAATAAAAAAATTAAACTTCCCTCCATCAAATAATTCCAGATATCTTCGGACAGATGAATTAAAACTTCAAATTGAAGTTACTTTGTGTTGTTTCCCTGTCCACTATTCTTTTTATTGTTTTGACTTGGCACAATTCTGTATGTGAACGTCTTTGCGCTCAGAGGATGACATAATAGGCGCCAGCCTAATACATTATTAATCAAAACAAACGAATCATAAAACTATAATTTCATAATACAAAGTATGCCGCTGATATCATTTGTAACGTTTACAACTGCCATAATGAATTTGACAACCTTTGAGTATGAACAACATACGATAAAAAATAATTCTTCCTTAGACCAAAAATGCATGCAACCTAAAAACTGCATTTCTTAAAGGAAAGAACCTAACCCTGTTGTTGGGATATACTAATACAGAAACTATTAAAATGAAATATCATTATAAACATTTCAAAGGAATATCGCAAGGGTTCCTTAAATTGAGAAAGTTTGAAGACCACTGTCATGATCTAATTTTTTACTCTCAAATTGGATCTAATTTTTCAAATCGAGTTGATGCTCTATTCAAGATATTTGAGTTACAGCTTTAATGTTACACTATTACTCTGGAGTTAGCACCATACCTTAATCCAAAACATTACGTTCGTCTGCATTCGATGATGATGATGACAAGAATGAATAGTATACAGCGGCGAAAATAGTTAAACTCCCTGATAAAAGCGGTATATCCATTGTAATTAACTGCTTTGTTACGTTTAGATCTGCCGATTTACTTCCCATGTTCTCTGTGTGATCTTTAATAATTATTTCCTTTTCGCTCCATTTATTCAACAATAGACGTTGATTTAAATCACAATGTGGGTTGGACACTGTTGTGGAATAAGTGTGTGAAAAAAGTTAGTACATACACTATATATGAAGAACGATCTGGTAAGTTTAGACATTTTTCTTACTTCTCATTTAAATGTTCCAACAGTACTCATATTTTAGATGATATTAGGAACTTAATGTTAGAACAACTGGGAAGATTAGTGTAACTAAATCCACAAAAAATCGTACATTTTATTGAAAGAACATTTCTTACCGGTATAACATTTTGCATTGCACAATTTATCGAACTGTTGAAATATAACACAATGGCTTTTTCGATTGCTGTCCTATCGTACCTGCTTTAAATTCTGAACTATAAGTTCTTATATATTTACCTACACGCTGACGCTGACGCTACACTTGCGGCCACATCTCTAATGCTACACCCAAATGTACTACATTGGGTTTAAAAGCGAAAAATGTCGTGTTTTGAATTAATTAAACTCCAAAATTAATTAAACGGTAAATAAAATTTAGAACTGAAAACTAAGATAGGTTTAAATAGTGGTACCCATATCGTTAACTTTGAAATGTATCTGATCAACAAGACGCTTGACAAAAGTAAAAGGAGAGGAATCCGTAATACCCGATAGCGGCCACCAGCTCTGTTTGCCGGTGCAACTTGAGTCGACTTAAAACTAACCAAATCTATTTAAATTGGTATTTACTAATGGATTCGATATTCTAAGTAAATGCCAAATTAAATTAACAGCGAATTTAGCTAAATGTTTCTACTATATAAATTTAACAATATCGTCCGCCCACTTCAACCTAAATTCGTTCCTAACGTTCCCTATCGTTCCTTAACAGACTTATTCTAATTTCAATCTTCCTTCCTACCGATACTAAGACCAAAATAAACAAAATGCCAAACAGAATATAATCAAACGATAAAATTCCCAGAACATATAAATATACAAATACAAACATAAATAGCAAAAGCATGACTAAAATTATCAGGTAGATTCGTATAAACATTATGTGGACTAGCGACGTTACGCTAAAACGTGCGCGTTCAAAACTAACTGCAAAATTTACTTATAATACAAATCAATGTATATGCGAGTACAGCCGCCACAATACTTATAAATATCTCGAATATAAATTTCTCCAGGATCCGGTCGTCTGCTTACATAAATTAACTTCTTACTGCTAAGTAAGGTGGATATGCACTGCTAATGTCCTGGTGGAGTATGTACGAAGTCTTCTGGGGAATCACAGTCACTGTTGGTTTTAAGTCTTGTACGGTATGCGAGGTTTCGCCTTTAATTGATTTAATTGGTTGATTTGCTTGGTACAAGTTAATTAGGATATTTGATTTAGTTAGTTATTAGCCATGTTTTATTGTCAATATTGAGATATTTAGGTGTTTTGTTTTCGTTTCGTTTTATTCTTTTTTTTTGTTTTTGTAAGTTTTCTAAGTGTTTCATGCGCAAATTTTATGCATGCCAAATGACTGCCTCTACCTAACCCTACCTTCCACACCAAATTTCAGGCGACTCCTCCCGCTCACGGTTTACATTCGATTCTTGACGTCAAGCCTCGCAACCCTTCCCGCAAAATTCTTCAAGGCTACTCAGGACACTACCCTGTTAGCAACTCCTTGGACTTCATTGAAGCTTTAGGCCATTTTAGCCCATTGACAACAAGTTTTTTGTCCGTCAACTCTCTGTTAACCGTCGCGATCAAGCATTCAATCAGCAGGGGCTTGGTGCTTTTCGCACATTTCCCGCAAATGCAGCGGTAGTTCTCGCTCAACCCCAATCGTCGTAGATAGGTTTTCAAGGCACCATGCCCGGTGTCTAGTTGCACCATCTTGTGGTCTATATTCACCTCTATCTTGTGGCAGGCTTTTGTACTCGGTATGAACTTGTGGACCAACTTACCCGCTGCCGAATTGATCTTTCTCGCAGTTTTCTCTTTATGAACGACCCTTGTACCAATAAATACAACAGACGGAATTTTTATGTTGCGATCTCCTGGAGGATCATCGGTCCTGTCATTTCGTCGATTGCCATCATGCGACCTTACCCAATAAAACTTCAAATTCCGAATACCGAGTGCCATACGCGCTATCCTCCAAACATCTGCTTGGAGATCTGTTGGGATTCATATTCGTCAGTGCAGTTATAGCTGATTTACTACCACTGATAATTTATTACTGTACCTGAATCTTTGATAACGTACTCTACGGCTTTCTTTATAACTAACAACTCGCACTGAAAGATTTTGACCCGATCTTCAAGTTTAGTTTGGAATCCGAACACTTTCCTTTCCTCTTAGTACACGACAAACTCCCTTTCCGCCTGCCTATCGTCCATTCGCGAGCCACCCGTTTAAATCGTGAAGCCTGCGCGTTTTCATAGCTTTTGACAAACTTGAACCCCTCGACATCAGCCGGATGTCCTAACTCATAGGTAACGATTTTCCTCTCAACCTCCCTAGTTCCAAGACTAAGGCTTTCGACGACTTTCCGTCCTATTTCTCTATTTGCAAATCTCTTGTCTCTATTCTCCCTCACGGTGAATTCGATTGGGAGAATCCTAATAACCAAAAACACTGCCTCTGTGAAAGTGGTCCTGTCCCTGCTTTGACTGCTGTTTTGCGATAAATGCTTGTCAATTGCTAGACTTCCTCGACCTTGCAACTCTCCACCCAAACTGACGTCGTATTCAACATCGCTGGTTCGATTGTTACTGTGTAGACGGTTCTTAAGGATTTGCCTCTAAATCTGCAGCTTTTCATTGCTGACGCCATCATTATGTTCAATATCTTGTTGTTCTTGCTTTCTGAATACTATATGTGCACCTTACAATTCAATATATCATCTAATTTGACGCTGAAATAAAGCGTCTCCGACTTCAACGTACTGAATTTTAGCTTGACTTCCGCGACCATTCGTACAACCTGCCCAACGCTTCGTTCGGTTACGTTCGTATCTCCATTAACAGTCTCGATCTAATAATCAAAAGCGTATATCCGCAAACCCAACAATATTGCATCTTTAGAGCATTTCACCATAAATATGCTCTCATATAACAATTTCCAGAATGGTTGGCCTGAGCACAACCCTTGCGGGCATACCCTTTCCGCTACTCGGGAAACAATTTCCCTCGGAATTTCGACCTGTGCCAATCGCTTCGAGAAATAACAGGTTTCGCGTACAATCCCCGCAAACGAGACATGGCCACCAAGCAGCACCAAATGCTCCTGAAATGTCGTTAGCCACGATGAAATCCTCATTTTTTCCCCGTCTGCTTGATTTCTTTGACTACAAACTCTAATGCGTCGATAGTCGATTTATTTGTCGCTAATTAAAACCGCCGCTGTCTCGCACCGTGTGCTCAATTCGCGTGGTCATGACCTGATACAAAGCTGATTCCAGTACCGGCAGTTCTGTGATTCAATTGGTATGCTGTGGCTACCAGCCCAAGGTCTCTAGTCGCGATACGGTCCGCTTAAAAATGTAAAATTTACTGGTAAAGAAAACTTGCTTCATGGCCAATGTAGTACATTCGGACGAAGCATTGAAAAACCAAATGTAGTGTCTCCAGTACAGGTAGCAAGCTAATTGGATGATAGTTGCCAGGGTCTGACACATTCGCCTTTTTAGGTTTAGGAATGAACTTCACGTTCTGGACTTTCCAGCAAAGTGGGAATATGTCTTTCTTCAAACAAAGATTAAACAACCTGATAAAAACACGCAGTAGCGCTGGGTCATTCAGAAATGATCCCGTACCCAAACCCTTCGCCACATAAAGTTTATGGCTTCCGCCAATATGCGTCTCCAGCATAGCGGATTATGGGTATAATGATTTAGAAAAGTGTGGATCTGCGAGTGTGGTTTGTTGGGTGGACTGATTTGGGAAGAGAGTGATATAGGTTGAGTAAAATATGTTAAATTTTGTTTCAAAGTTTGGATAAGTGAATGTTGGTTTTCAGTCTGGTGTCGATGTGTAGACCAATGTAGAGTACGTAGTGGGAGAAGGTAATGGAGGATTTATGATATGGACTATAGGACTACGCTGAAGGTCAGGAAATTCTTTCTGGAGGAGCATCTTGGATTTAGAAGAAGAATGGGGTTCCTTATTAACACGTTGACTGTCATCTGGAACACCGGTGATACACAGGCACGTTTTACATAGAAACCATGTGGATCATATGTGTTCCACGTGCAGTATGCTTTTAAATTAGGTATATTTTTGCTAGGCTTACATAAAAACTTTTTTTTATAACATCCCTCTTGGTGTTACTATGGTATGTATGCATGGTGGTGAAGTCTCACTAACATATGCTATTATAGCTCTTTTATCCTAGGATTCAATTTTATACTATGATTAAGTTATGTGATTATGTTTGGGTTGTATATTCTTCTACATATGAGCCCATACTTTGGCAGAAAAATAAAGTGCTTCCATTATTCCTGTCATAAATGCGGTCAATGGTGACATTATATGAATCACAAACCGCTTCTCCAGTTCTCATAGGAACCCCATTACTGGGGTAGAACATATTCTATTAGAATTAGGCAAGTTTAATTTTATTTTTTTTGAAAGTTACTTATGAAAAATATTACACGTACTTTGTGCCAATATTTTTAGGTTGTGCAATAATATATTATTTGACACAAGAATTAACCGGCATTTAATAAAAATTAATTCTTTTAAATAATTTATTTCAGGTATAGAGAAAGTCCTACGGTAAGCTTGTAAGTATTTTTAATTACACCCGATAGAGATGAACGTTAGGCACCAGTGTTACCTAATTAATTTTCTCTCTATTCGTGTAAATAAATTCGAAGTCCCTGTGACAAAGAAAGGGAAATCGACGGTCTTCCGACTAAGCTACGGGTCGATTACTTGGGTTGAGCTATAAGGAATGGTCGTGGGTTTTAAAGCAACTATTTGGAACTGACACAAGTTAAGGTTCGTGGCTTCGAGCGGTCCTTTTTAAAAAGACTTCTTTGGTCCTTAACACATTTATTTGTTTATACAGATTTGAACAATTACAATCTTGAATTAATTTATTCTAAGTCGAAATTATTAATTAGTTGTACAGTGAGTTATCTACGAACTGCAATGCAAAAGCTGAACGTTTGATGAACTGACTGGGAGTGGAGCTCCCGGCCTTTTTATAATCTCCCTACCTCTTTACAATTCTGTGGGAACTTGCGGACCTCTGTCCGCTTACACTTGACTCTATTCATAATACTTAGTTGCTATCTTAAAAGCTATTCATAATTACAATGTTGCAGGCTTATTCTGCGTAATCTCGCTACGTGACATCCTACGACCGTCTGTGACCTGACATCTGCAGTGTCACTTATCCTTGTGCTACTTTGTAGCGTTTCCACTCGTGGGAACTGAAATCATCATAATAAATTGTAATAAATTGTTGGAATTTGTCTTTTATGACATTGTTGCACTGTCCTAACATTTCCTAATATTTCCTTATATCTTTATTAGTTTTATATGTATAATAGATGGGGGATCCTATAACTCCTTCCAACGTACATTAAAAATGAAGGGTTTTTACCTTTTCTTGATTTTTAATTAAATTCGTTTTCGTTTAATCTCATTTAAAATTCATACTTTCTACGGGGACATTTGTTTGTTTGGGTTTCTTAAATCTAAAACTGTTTTCTTTATTATTCTTAAATCTAATACATATTTTGTACGTTACATAAATGATCAATAAAATAGTCAATAAAATCAATATAATTGTCCATACACTAATGTTATCGTAGTGCACTTTGGGCGGCTTGATCTCGTTCAGTTTTTCTTTATATTCTTCCATGAGTTTCATGGCGTGGTTTAGGTTGTCTAATTCCAGGTGTTCCAATTGCATTGGTTTTTGAAGGGTTTCTTCATCTTCTTCTTGGGTAATCTTGATTTGCAGATCGGGTAGATTTGCTAATTTCTTGCTTTGTACTGGATCTTGGTAAACTCTAATTATTTCGTTTTTTAATTTTAAATAACAATTTTCCTTAAGGGTGATTAATTTACTTCCGGTTAATGTTAAATTACTTTCATCTTGATTGCAATACATTGTTGCGATTACTTCGGTGGGAAAAATGGCTATCCATTTATTTTCCGTTACTTTCTGAATTTTCATATTGTTGATTAATACAGGTTTGGCTTCACAATTTTCATAGTGATTGGTAAATTTTAGTAGTTGTACTTCGCAAAGGCTGTCTTCTTGAATTGTTGTGGTTGTTAATGATTGGCATAAGTATTGATTGGGTGTGACTTCATTACATTTGTCGTTCGTATAACCATATCTTTGTTCATTTAGGGATAGGAATTTGGTTTTTGGAATATTAACTTGGTATGTGCTAGTCATTTTCATTGGAAAAGCAAATAAGTGATAATAACTGTAATTGTTAATCTCTACTATTGGTATTTCTATTAAAAATGTTATATCGTTATTTTTTACATAGCCTTTAACTATAGCTATTTTTTCAAATATTAAAATGTTTGATTCTAATACATCGAAAGGTAATTTACTATTAGTTATAAAAGATTTTATTCTCAATAATTCTTTTAATAAATCTATCGGTTCTATGATGCTTGAATGTAGGGTGTTTAATTTTGCAAAGGTTACTGCGTTTTCTAATGTTGCTAGGATTTGTTGAATTAAAGTTAGGGTTGATATTATCTGGTTGTATACCGTATTGAATCGGATTAAATCTCGCATGCCTAACATGGTAGTTCGCATGCTATTTTCTAAGGTTTCTATTCGATTGGCTATACTATCTTGATTTCTAACAAATTTCCTAAGGGTTTCGTTAAATTTGATGATCGTTGATTGTGTTAACGATATTTGATTATTGATTATTGATTATAGTTTTAATGTCGTTTTGATTTTCTATCAATTGTTATCGCGTTGTCATAGCGTTCTGCGTCTTGGTTATCTAAATTTCCGGTAATTGCTTTGATTAGATTTCCTAATCCGTTGATTAGTCCTCTTTTTCTTCTTGTCACTTGTTCTGTAGGTATTAGTCGATTAAATTTGTCTTCTATGTTTTTCAAAATACTTTCTGTTATACTGTCGTAGTTCATCATTTCGATTGCGTATTCTTTTCCGAATTTTGTTGTGTCCATCGATTGTTTTAGTCGAAAATAATTATTTTTTATTATTTGAAATTCTCGTTTTAGCTCGGTTAAATCGAATTTTTGTGCAAAGGTCCAATAATCTATGGTGTTTTGCATACTGCCTAATTTTATTGGTAGTATACCGGGGTTATTCTTTATGTCTTCAATTACAATTTCTGTGTCCGTTCTACCTGGGTGGAGGTTGACAGTAAGGGTGACGATTGTCCATCTGAAAGTACAGGGTGTCTTAAATTTTTGGGGTGAACATATTTTGTTATCTTGCCGTCGTCTATCGCGGTTACGTTTTTGTCGGATATTCGTTTGATTTTAAAAGATCCTAAGTTTCTCGGTGCCGTTTTGTGTCTTTTGATTTAGTAATTTTTCTCAAATACGGTTTGGCCTATGGAAAATTTGTTTATGTCTGAGTTTTTATTACGGGTCGCGGTAATACGTTCTTTATCGTTATCTAACTTGTCCTTTACTTGGTCGTAAGTTATTTTTAGCTTTTCTTTGTGATCTTTAGCATATTGCTGATAGATTTCTTTGTTATAATGTATATCGTAGGGGTTGCGTAAATCTGAATGTCTTAAGGTTAGTTCTAAGGGTGTAAAATTTGTAGTTGAATGAATCGTGTTATTATACGCGATTAATGCGTATGACATTAAGTTAGTTATGTGTTCTTTCTTGTAATTTATTTCGCAGCCGGCCGCCCACCCTTAACAACCCATCACTGTCAAGGAAAGGACTGAGAGGTCGAAGTTGTTTATTACTAAGTTTTCCCTTTCGAATGATATCAATGTCCTGACTGAAAACTTGTTCTTGAACTCGTTTTATTAATAAATGAAGTGCATACTGTTCGGGGGAGACCAATAATTGTTCTAAGTTTCCAATATCCAAATTTGCACGAACTTTCAAGTTACGAATGAACTGACAAATATATACCAGAATCCTGCATATTTTTCGCAAATCTGAAAATTGATTTACCATCGAGTCTACGAAATGATCTGCAACGTGTATATTAAGGGATAAAGTTCTTTTTTCAATGTGCATCTGAGTGTGATCTGTAAGAGTTGGTTCCATATGAGCAGGCCAATTCTCTTTAGGTAATAGTAACCATGATGGAGCCGTCCACCACAAAGGATGATTAACAAGCTCAGCAGCTAATAATCCTCTTGATGAACAGTCAGCAGGATTATCCTGTGATTTAATATGACGCCACGATGATGGAGCCACTCGTTCTTGGATATGCAAGACACGATTGCTAATAAATGTCTTCCAATTATACGACGAAGATCGAATCCATGCTAATGCTACTGTGGAATCTGACCACGTAAATGTATCGTCCAATACTAAATTATCTCTATACGTATTTTGCACATACTCGCCAAGTTCGACAACAACACTGCACCACACAATTCTAATCGAGGTAATGATATACGATTGGTTGGTGCGACCATAGATTTGGCACAGACCAATGATACTTGGATGTTCCCTTTCTCATCGACACAGCTGAGATAAACTGCTGCTGCATATCCAGCTTCCGATGCATCACAAAATGCATGAATTTGTACAGTTTGATAGTTATCACAAAGAATCCGTCGAGGAATTTCAATTTTCAATAACTCGGGTAATTGTTGAAGATACAGATTCCATTTTAAAACAATTTGTTGGGGAGGAAGTTCATCCCAACCAATTCCTAATATCCATACAGATTGAATCAAATGTTTTGCGAAGAAGACCAATGGTGATAATAACCCCAGAGGGTCAAAGATCCTTGCAATTTCCGAAACCATATTCCTTTTGGTACAAGGCCGATCAACGATATTAAGATTGTAAAACAACACATCACTCAATGGTTGCCATTGCAGTCCTAAAATTTTTTGAGACGTATTGTTTACCTCTTCAAACAAAAATGCTTGCTGATACCGAACGGAATCAGGTAAATGGCCAATGACACTTGGCTCGTTGCTATTCCACTTTCGCAACATAAAACCACCTGATTGGCAAATTTGGTTTAATTCATACACAAGTCGTTTGCCATCCTCTATCGAATCACACCCTGTAATCAAATCATCCACGTACGTATCCGACGCTAAAATCTTGGAAGCAATAGGAAAACGTAACGATTGACTTTTTGCAAGTTCTTGAATTACACGCATGGCTAGAAATGGTGATGATGTGATACCGTATGTAACAGTGTTTAGCTGATAATCGATAACAGACTCCGAGGACTTAAATCTCCAAACGATACGTTGATAGTCTCGATGGCTAGTAGAAATAAGAATCTGTCTATACATTTGCTTAATGTCCGCAGTTAAAACCACAGAATGTAAACGAAAGTGTAATAACAACTCCATGATATCTTTTTGAAGAGGGGGCCCTGCGAGTAAATGATCATTTAAAGACCCTCCACTTTGAGCGCTGGCTGAAGCATCAAATACGACACGAAGTTTTGTAGTTGTACTGTCTGGTTTGAACACGGCGTGATGTGGTATGTAATATACCGGCGATAATGTAGACGATCGAGTTGAATCCGATACAATACGAGACATGTGACCACTATCGATATAACCCTGCATAAATTCTCTGTACGAATTATACAGTTCAGGATTTATTTCAAACGGCGTTCTAGTGAAAGAAATCTTCGAAGTGCTATTTCCGAGAGCCAGCAAATAGCGGTTCAGGACCATTGAAAGGTAACAAAACAATAACACGACCGGTGTCATCCTGCTTGTGAGTGTCCACAAAATGCCTTTCACAAATTTTCGCATGAGGAGATAATTTGTTAGAATCTGGAATATTTTCCAGTTCCCAAAATCGAGTAATGTTAGCATCTTCTACAAGTGCAGCTAATGATATACGAGATGTAACAGAAGAAAGAACCTTCCTGTTAATATCCACCCAAAGGTAGTGTGAATTGCCACGGGTTCTTCTGGTGACCCAATGCGAGTTGCGTTTAATAAAACACGCGCGAACAAATCTGCACCTAACAATAAATCGATATGGCTAGGTTTGTCGAAGTCCGAATCTGCTAAATCTAATCCAACTATGTGAGGCCAACTATTTGGTGAGATCCTTGATGAAGGAAGGGTTCCACAAATGTCTGGTAACACAAAACAATCAATGCTGTACTCTGGAACAGTTTTACCTTGAGGACTAATTTTACACGATACTTGTCCATACGCATGGGAAGCAGATAGACCTAAGCCTTCAACCTTCATTGAAATATTCAATTTTCTTAAACCTAAGCGTCGACAACACTTATCAGTCATGAAATTTTCCATTGATGCACTATCTACAAGTGCTCTTACTGTCTGAACTTTACCAAACCCATCTGTAATTGAAATTCTTGCGGTGCCTAATAACGTCATTGTGTTGGACGATCTAGATGATAACAACGTACTTGTAGTAGTGTTGCAGGTGGGTTCGGGAAGTTGATCTGTTGCCTGAGTGATTGCAGGCTTCTGTGCAACTGTAGGGTTTTCAAAGTGCAATAAAGTATGATGACCCCTTGCACACTTTTTACAAACAAGTTTTGGAAGAGCAGCGTGTGACCATATGAGAGTTGCGAAGACAATTAATACATAAGTGTTTGTCTTTAACAAAGTTATAACGGTCTTGTGTCGATTTATTCAGAAACATTTCACATTGGTATAAGTTATGAGTACCACTGCAAAGACTGCATTTCTGAGTGAATGAAGTTGTTACGAATGACTTTCGAACTTGGGGTTTTGAATATTCAAAGGAACGTTTAGAAGGTACACTAGATGATATGGTTTGTTTAATGGACGTATTAAATTTGGACGGTGTATCGGAAACAACCATATTGCTAATTTCTAATGCCTTGCAATGTTTTTCTAGAAATAATTTTAATTGATCATAAGATGGAATGTCTGATGTATTTTCTAACTCAAATGTTTTCAAAAGATTTGTATCTACCTTTTTTGATAACAAATTAAACAATACGAAGTCGAGCAAATCAATCTTAGTTTGACGTAAGCTTGACAGATTTTCCGTAAAGCAATTAACCAATTCTCTTAAATCTGTATGTGAATTAAATTTTGCTTTTGGTGACGATTCTAAAGCATTCCAATGCGTGTTTGCAATTAAACGTTTTGAATTAAACCTCTCCACAATAATTGAATAAGCTAGCATAGAATTATTATTCGAAATTTGCAAATGTCTAATGAGTTCTCTAGACTTAAAATCCAACGCATCAATTAAAAAATAAAACTTTTCGATCGGTAGCAATTGATTATTTTCATGAACTAAATTATTAAAAAATTGAATAAACTCTTGGAAATGTTCTATTTTTCCAAAAAATTTTTTCATTTCTATACGAGGGAGACGAATATTGCTACACGAGCCAATGCCAGTAATATTTTCAGTCAAGCATTTTTCAGCAGTGGATATATTATCAAATTGCGCTTTAATAATTTTAATGTTTAACAAAGACCTATCTATTTCAATTCTTAGTGTTGTAATTTCATTTAATAATTCCGAGTTGTCCTCATCCAAGATGCACGTTTTATAAGCAGTATCTACATCGTTTTGATATCAAAGGCGCTTTCAGCCATAATATTAACAGAAATACAATTGCCTTTAATATGCTCCAATTTATGTATCGCATCAGATATGTCAGATAATCTATCGAGTGCGGCCTTTAAGTCTACAATCAACCTATCGGATGAAATATGTGCCATCCTAACGAACAAGGTTACTAATATCGATTTTATATTGATTTCAGCTACAAAAACAAAGGGTTTTGTTCACCTAATAATAGGATATACCAAGGGTAATGTTGAACTACCTGTTAAGCATTACTACAACGTGCCTAACGGGAGCTTGCAAGTTTCAATATAACAATGAGCAAAGGGTTAGGCTACCCGGTTTTACGTATACCTGAATTCTCTAGCGAACTTGAATTACAAGTTTAAAATAACTGTACTGCTTAAACACCTTTTTTCTGACCACAAATTCTTATGCTAACTATCCCTAAAATTTACAAAGATTTGTCATTTTTAAGGCTTTATAAGATTCTGTATCAGTACAAAATTTCAAATTTAATGCGAAATTGCATCTACTATAAGTTATTTTACACAATTGACTATGATACTGGTGGTGTGACTACACTTTTCTTCTAAATGCGGTCAACCCCTAATTTAAGCAAAGAGCAATTAACAATGTAGTTAAAATAAATGCCAAAAATGCCAATAATAAATCAATTAATAAGCAAAATATCCGGCTCGAAGGACCAAAAATGTTAATTTGCATTTACAATCACACAAAGGAAATGGTAATTTTAAAGGAATATATCACCTACCTTTCACTGGTTGTAGTTGTTGATTGTACTTGCACTGCTATCAAATAATTATGGACTGTATAATGTTCACTAATTGTTGCTAATTATTGATGCTCGATGCACCGAACTAATCACGAACCAAAGCCAGAAGCACGAAGTTGAATAGTCGTCCACACGTAAATTACCAACCCTTTTATGTCGTTGCACTAAAGATAGGGATAATGTAGGGGTTCTAGCTGGGGAATAGTTTAAGGACTTAAATTAATTGTGATTGGCATACTACAACTACAAACAAAATACTTATAAAGCCTTAACAGTATGGTTTCCATTTCTTCTGGGTCTTCTCTGGCTTCGGTTTCGTCTACGTTTCCTTCTAATGATTCTGTCTCAAGTGCGTTAAGTTGGATTCTACTTAAAGCGTCTGCATTATTGTTGTAGATTCCCTTTTTGTAATGATCTCATAATCATATTCTTCTAGTCTTATTCTCCATCTTTGTAATTTCGAGTTAGGTTCTTTGAGTTTGCATAGCCATACTAATGGTCTATGATCGGTATATATATAGAATTTCCGTCCGTATAGGTACGGTCTGAAATACGTTGTTGCCCAAATTATGGCTAACAATTCTTTCTCTATCGTACTGTATCGTTGCTCTGTTTCGTTGAGGGTTCTGGATGCGTAACTGATAGGTTTGTCGTTACCTACTGTTCCTTGACTTAATACTGCGCCTAAGGCTACATTTGATGCGTCCGTTGTTAAAATGAATGGTTTCGAAAAGTCTGGGTATTCTAATACGGGGTGATTTGTTAAAATGCTTTTAATTTTATCTACTGCTTTGATAAATTCTGGGGTATGTACAATTTTGTTTCCCTTTTTTAAGCAATTAGGTAGGGGCTTTGTTATTTGAGCATAACCTTTTATAAATTTTCGGTAATATTCGCTAAGGCCTAAAAATCCTTTAATCTCTTTATTCGTTTTGGGTATAGGGTAATTTAATACAGCGTTCGTTTTGTCGGGGTTTGGCATCACTCCTTGGGGTGTTATTATGTGTACTAAAAAGGCTACTTCTTTCTGTAGAAATTCGCTTTTATCTAGTTGTACTTTAAATTGTGCGGTTCTTAATCTTTCGAACACTTCTCGTAATCTTTCAATGTGCTCCACTAATGATGTTGAATACACTATTATATCGTCTAGGTACACAAGGCATTTTTCGTTGTGTATTTCTCGTAGTATGTTATCCATTACTCGTTGAAAAATTGCGGGTGCGTTCTTCAGTCCAAATGGCATCCGTTTATACTCGTAGTGTCCTCTAGGTGTGCTAAATGCTGTTTTCTGTGTATCTCCTTCTTCCATTTCTACTTGATGGTATCCTGATGCTAAGTCTAGCGTCGAAAAATATTGGCACTTGCCTAACTTATCTAATATTTCTGTGATATTCGGTAACGGGTATTTATCGTCTACCGTCTTTTCGTTTAGTTTGCGGTAATCTATTACCATTCGGTATTTCCGTTTTCCTGATGCGTCTAGTTTCTTCGGTACTATTAGTACGGGGCTGCTCCATGGTGAATTGGACTGTTGTATAATATCTTGATCTAATAGATCGGCTACTTGTCTGTCAGCTTCTTCCTGGCTTGCCTGGGGTAATCTGTATGCTTTGGTGAATAGGGGTTTGTTATCCGTTAGCTCAATGTTGTGTTTAACTGTATTTGTAAACGTTAGGGGTATTCCTTCGCAATGGAATATATCGCGGTATTCGTAACATAATTTTTGTATTGCTTTCTGCTCTTCGTGATTTATGTCGCGGTTAAATCGGATATTATTTAAATTTTGTTTTAACATTTCATCGTTTTCTACGGGGTTGTAATTCTCGTTTGCGGATTCATCTATTTCCATTTCGTTAAAGTTTAATTCTTCTACGTTTATCGGGTTTGTTAAAGATAGTTCTACGGGGTAATCATTTGAGTTTAATATTGTTGTTGTGGCGTAATTGTCTTTGATTTTTACTAATGCGGTTGGGGTTTCTACTCCTTGTTGAAAGGTTATGTGGTTTATTATTCCTAAGTTATTATTTGAATTTACGGGGATTCTTATTTTTCTGTTCGGGGTTCTAATGTATATTTTTCGTCAATTTGGGTATTTTGAAATTTAATGGGGATTTGTCCATATTTGGTTCTTAATAATCGGTTTTTGATGTCTATGTTGGCTCCTAATTTTCTTAGAAGGTCCATTCCTAATAGTCCATCATATTTGTCATTAAATTCAAATATGCAGAATTTATGTTTCATCTTTACGTTAAAGGTTTTTGGTAAAGGTATGTTTGCTACGAATTGGTGTAGGGTTGTTTGATGGGCGGTTTTAATTTTAAAGAGTTCTCTCTCTACATAGTTTAAATAATGTTTTTTTACTGTTCGCGGGCTTATTAAGGTTTTTGAAGATCCGGTATCGATTAGTAATTTAAAGTCAGCGTGGGGTATTTCGATATAGGGTAATACAAGGTGATTCATATTATTTAGATATATTACGTTAGGTCGTTTATAAAATGGTCCATTTGAAAATTTGAACATGTGTTCTCTTCGTCGTCCTCCTCGTAATTTTCGTGTGGTTCTTCGCGTTCATAATGGTTTGATTGATTCTGTTCATTATTCGTACACGGTTGATTATTATTATTCTGGTCATCTTCATACTCTTCTACTTCTTGGTGAAATAGCTCTTCTGAAGTGAAAGTGCGTTTTTGATTGGGGTTTGGTCTAATGTGCGTTATTTTTGTGTTAGGTCTGGTGTTACCAGATGAGGTATCCATTGGTGTAGGTTTGTAATAATTATTGGGATTATTAGTGTTTATCATCGGTGAGTTTCTATTAGGATTCGCGTTAAATGCTGGTCTTTGTTGATTTATATTTTGGTTAAATCTCGGTTGAAATGCGGGTTTTGAAAAGTTTGAGTTAAATGTTGGTTGATATGCGGGTTTTGAAAAGTTCGGGTAAAAAGTTGGTTTTGAGAATTGTTTGTATTGGTTGTTAAAGTTTGAGTTATTAAAATGTGGATTATTTCTTCGCGTTTGGTTTGTTTGTGCATTGAATGGGTTAAATTTTTGTTGTGGATTTATTTGTCTTGCGGGTTGTATAGTTTTCATTGTCGTGTAGCTTTTATTCGCGTTGGGGTTATATAGTCGGTTTCTATAGTACATTACGTTTTCTTCTTCAATTATCATATTCATTGCTTCTTCTAAGTTTTGGGGATGTTGAAATCTAATTTTATCTAAAAGTCTTTCGGGTAGTGCATTTAGGTAGGTATCTAATGCCATTTCGTCGTACATTTTCGTTTTTAAAAGTCTCACGTTTGGGTCGGTCTCTTCGATTTTGAGTTTTGTCAAGATTAAGCTTCTTACATCTTGGCATCTCATTCCAAATTTATAGGGTGTCTGGTTGTGTTCCATTCTCAGGCTGGTTAATTCCCTCACTAAACATTTTAAGTTCCGTTGGTCGCCGAAATATGCAATTAATATTCGTTTATATTCGTCCCATTGGTCCATGTCCTCGCGACTGGCTATTAGCGTTAGTGCCCTTCCGGTTAGTTTACTGGTAATGAGGCGGATCAGTAAAGTGTTTCTGTCGTTATCTCCCGGTTTGTAAAAGGTCTTTAAGAATATTTCGGAAGCCGAAATATAATTGCTGAGTAAACATTGGTCATTTCCGTTAAAGCTGGGGATCATTTTGAGGTACAGCTTCATTTCATTAGTCATCTTGGCTGGGGTAATATTTGGGTAATTTTAAAAAAGTAAAAAAAAAAATTATTTTTTTCTTTAAAAGAATTTGATTTATTTCGTAGTTTTTGGTGTTATTTAATGAGTTTTACGCTTGGTATTAGTTTGGTTGAGTTTACTTTTGATTTGCCGATTTTTAATTTTAATTTCTGAAGTTTCAATAGGCTGGGTTATTTTTTGTGGTAATTTATCGGGTGTGAATGTTTTGCGTTACTTGCGTCAGTTAAAACTTCTCTAACTTTTAATTATGTCGATTTTATTTAGGTGCGTAATAATTGTCTTGTGGGTTTATGCGATTGTAAGGTGTCTGCAATGCTTACAATGTTATCAATTAGTTAGTTGCGTTAGCGTCTCTATTATAAGTTATTTTTAATATTACCGTGGGTGTAATTTAGTACTCGCAGTGATTTTATACACTGAGATTTGTGCGACTTTAATTTATTGAAATATGTCAGTAAAATTTTCACGTTTGAATAAGATTGTAATTTGCGTTTTAGTACCCTAATTATTTATTCTCTTGAGTAGTTTTAGTTGATACTTTAATAAAGTTTCCGATCGTAATTTTATGCTGTTTTTAATTTCACAATGATGAAAAGTTTCGCGATGTATTTAAATATCTTTTGTACAGTGATTTAAATTAGATTTTATGCGTATTTATTCAAGGTTAGTTTCATTCACATTTGATGAAGTATGAGTGTTGGTTTTGCGTTCAATTTGAATTCGCGCTTCGTTATTTCTTGTATTAATAATAGAATGCAAGTTGTCTATTTATGGATGGTATTTGAGTTGAATCGTGGTGTTATTAGGTTTTGGTTTTTTAATTGCTCGTGGTTTTGCTTTCGCGTTTTTTCTTGGTGTATTTAAATTATTTTTGTGCGTCAGTTAATTCTTTTATTGTGGGATTAGAAATTTGTTTCTTGCGTTAGTTGAGTTAAGATTTAATTCAAAAATTCTAAAATTTGTTGCGCCAGTTAAGGTTTAATTCAAAATTCCAAAAAATTTTTTTGCGCCAGTTAAGGTTTAATTCAACAACCTTTAGAGGTTTGGTTTTGTTTCTAAGAATTTTTCTTACGTTAGTTAAAACGTGATCTAGTCTCTTGCGCTTTGCGACTTTTTTAATAATTGTCTCTAGTTTTTGTTTCTGAATAATTTTTCTCAGTTCTTAGTCTCAGAATTTTTTGTGTCTCAAGTTTTTGTACATTTTTCATATATACAAGTAAAATAATAATAAAATTTCAATAAAGGCTTGAAGATAATCTCTAGCAATTGCTAAGTCGATTATTTTCAAAAATGGCATAAAATATTTGTAACAATAGTCAATATATACATAAATAAATTCATAAACTAGCAAATATCAAATGTCTTTGTTAATAATAAAATAAATTTCAATTGGTTTAGGAAAATGAACTTACACTAGTTGATTGGTTGCTTGCATTGATTTGTTTTCTTTGTTTCTGTTTTTCTTTTTGGCTTCTTGGATTTGATCTATGCTTGTATCGCCTCCAATTTTTTCTTTTGTTGAATTCGAACTATGCTTGCTTCTCCTTCAACTGCTGGACTTGAACGATGCGTGTTTCTCCTCCAACTTTTTGTTTTGTTCTGCCAAAATTGGAATTGAAATTCCCGGACCACCAGTTCCTCGAAGTTGGATTCGCCAGTGCCCTTTTGACATCCGTACGACTGCGCCAGTTAAGGTTCGTGGCTTCGAGTGGTCCTTTTTAAAAAGACTTCTTTGGTCCTTAACACATTTATTTGTTTATACAGATTTGAACAATTACAATCTTGAATTAATTTATTCTAAGTCGAAATTATTAATTAGTTGTACAGTGAGTTATCTACGAACTGCAATGCAAAAGCTGAACGTTTGATGAACTGACTGGGAGTGGAGCTCCCGGCCTTTTTATAATCTCCCTACCTCTTTACAATTCTGTGGGAACTTGCGGACCTCTGTCCGCTTACACTTGACTCTATTCATAATACTTAGTTGCTATCTTAAAAGCTATTCATAATTACAATGTTGCAGGCTTATTCTGCGTAATCTCGCTACGTGACATCCTACGACCGTCTGTGACCTGACATCTGCAGTGTCACTTATCCTTGTGCTACTTTGTAGCGTTTCCACTCGTGGGAACTGAAATCATCATAATAAATTGTAATAAATTGTTGCAATTTGTCTTTTATGACATTGTTGCACTGTCCTAACATTTCCTAATATTTCCTAATATCTTTATTAGTTTTATATGTATAATAGATGGGGGATCCTATAACTCACATAACTACAAAAAAGCAAAGAGATGCGGCGGGCGCCACCAAGTCCTAGGTTTAATGAAGGCAAGGGGTGCCCTAAGGAAGAACTTGGAAACCCTCAGAGGAAAACATCGCATTAACTGCGAAAACGCAGAATCTGAAAGAAAACAGTATTGTTAAAACAAATAAAGGACACAAGCGATGCACTCTTGCTACCTTGTATTGTAAAGAGAAAAAGACTATTATTAATATCAGAAATTTGAAATGTAAACATTAAAAGGAGATTTAAAGACTAAGCTTGTGGGAAACGCTGTTCAAGTTATTTATTTTTAAGTCACGGCTAGAAGTCTTACCCACTTTAATAGAACAGATTTATGTATTAGAGTTTAGTTTCCCTATTTTGAACGCACTTGCCCAAAATAAAACAGTTAATTTTAATTCAAGTGATATTCCTTTAATTAATAATTATTCTCTTTTGCTCTTTTACAAAAATATGCAATACAGAGATTGCCTAATCTTTTAGGCATTAACATTTATTTAAATTTTAAATGAAAACACGATAATTATCTTAACATAACCTCAAATTGCCCATTTGATACTGACATCTGCTTATCTTGGTTCACAGTTACTACTGGTATTTCTAGTTCAAAATTAAGGGTATTTATCATGTTTAAATACTTTAATTTCGGTAAGTATGAATTTGTAAGTTTACTTAATAGGCTTCATATTTCCAGGTAATAACCTAAACGACGCATAATTTAAACAGTAATGTGGATAATACGAGGCTTGAAACTCATTGAAACCCATCTTTGGTTCAGAAAAAAATTATTGACGACTAAATTTACAAATAATTACCACTACGATTAAGGCACATATCTCATTGTTTCATCAACCTATGTATACTTTGTCTAAAGAAATCTTGTGGCTGCTGCTCGAAAAATTCTTTCACGGCGTTCTGTACGTTTTCGTCCGACCTTTTAACGCTTTTTTCATTGGCTTAAAGATGTGAAAATGGCAAGGCGATAAATCAGGACTATATGGTGGATGCTCTAATATCCTCCGTTTCTTTTGCTGTAGATTTTCTTTCACTACGTTAGCAACATGAGGTCGAGCATTGTCGTAAAGCAGAATGACACCACGTGAAAGCTTTCCTGGACGTTTTCGTCTTATTGCTTGATGGAGCTTGTTGAAAGTTTCATTATACAGGTTTGCGTTGATATGCACCCAAGGTTCTGTAAATTCTATCAACAAGGATCCATCCTGGTCCAAAAAAATGTCAACATGACCTTACCGGCAAAAGGTTGAACTTTAAACTTTTTTGGTGGCGGAGAATTTGCGTGTTTCCATTGCATCGATGAGAGCTTACTGAATTTCAAAATAATGCCACCAAGATTCGTCGCCAGCAATTATTGTATTCCGCGAGGTGTTGCAAAGATAAGCCCATTTGCAAACCTTTTTGGTTCTCTGACAAAAGACGAGGAACCCATTTCGCACAAACTTTGCTGTAGCCTGGTTTGTGTACGATGCTATGAACAGATCCGATACTCACACCAACATTTTCTGAAAGTATTCTGACTGAACCTCAATGATTTTCTCTAATCAGGCCTTCCACACATGCCATATTCCTGTCTGTTAACGCAGTACACATTGCACCTGGTCGCGACTTATCATTCGTCCCTTCGCGTCCATTCTTAAATTTTCGACACCTTTTCTTGACAGTTGGATACGAAAACATGCGTTTTCATACACTGCTTCCATTTGTGTATGAATTTTCAATGGTTGCAAACCTTCAGCACACAGAAATTGAATGACCGCATGCTGATCACATTTGGTCGGATTGTTAACAACAAACGTCATTTCAAAATGACAATACTTAAAATCGCTGTCAAATATATACGAGAGAAACTGATTAGTGGGAAGTTTACAAACACCACTAACGTTGCAAACCGTCAGTTGAGTGATTACAATTATTTCCAAGGCTAACCTGACCAAAGATGGGTTTCTATTGAACAAGCCTCGTATTTTTATTTTCAAACAACAATTTTTATTGCAATCTGAATGTAAACAAGCGTTAAGTTTAACGTATTCACTTAAATATGAACATTGGTTTCTATAACAATTTCTATGAAAACAGCTGTTCCAGTCGTGGCCTAAAGCTAATCGCTTACCTTTGACTGTTAAGCGTATTATGCAACGTCACAAGAAAAACATCTTGCTGTCGTCATATGTTCATACTTACAAATATTGGACAAGCAACATTTATTGCAGAAATTTTCGCAACGGCAACTTATGAAAGTGTAGATAATCTTACACATGATTCTTCTTCATATAAATAATTCTTCAACAGAGTTAGTTTTCGTGTTTCACGAACTCCAAAGTAAAACGGCTTGCACTAAAACTCCATATTTTTCCTTTATAACAAAACGAGGCTAGATAATTTCTTGGAAATTTAAAGTTGATTTCTGATGAGCGATACAATTCGATTATTTAGTTTTAAGTAATAATTAATTTTTACTTGATTACCGCTAACAGGGAGAAATTACGGTCAAGTGCATTTAGCACCTGAAGGCACAACTTTAATAGCTATTCTCATATCGCTCGATCGCTCCCTTTCTAAACCCATGTTGCTGCTATCGCAACGAAAACCCGAAAGCGAATGAATACGAATTTACGAACTAACAAGATGACCAAATATCGCATGACATTTTAAGCATATTTTCTAAATCTTTTTTGGGAATTAAACCACTTACAGTTTTTAAAATCGTCTTTATTTACGTTTCGATCCATGACCTGGGATCGTTGTCAAAATAATAAAAATTTCAAGATTGACATTTATCACATAAATTGAAGGTGATTTTGATTTATTGATGTTCGATATATTTGGTTTGAGTACATTAGGCGAAAAATTAAAATTTAAAAGAATGGTTGCGTTCAATTAATGTTGCGTCCTGGGAACAACTTTCTAGGTGCCAATACGCTTAACGTGAAATAAGCTGATTAAATTTTGTTGAGAAATTTCATATAAATTCAATAACTTGAGGAATGGCAAACATTTTTAACATATTTCTATTTATGCATTTGGAAGGATGATTATTAAAGAAATGGCGATTACGTTACCATAAGGCTTAAGTAGTCGTTTTTATATTTATTTTGAGGGGGGGAAAAATTACTTATTGTCATGATATTTAGTGGCTGTGAAGGGGGTTAAGTGGCCTTGCAACTACCAAGATCCCCCCAACACTCGAACATTTGCTGAGTTAATATGTCTATTGTTATGTAATTAGTTACTGTATGTATAAATAGAATAGTCATCATCTACGTATCTCCACCAGATTAGTAGTTTTAATTCTTGTGTGAATATTACATCTTTTTCGAATTCCTCCATGAATATAATACTAAAGATTGGCGATAGTAGACTTTCTATCGCCATTCCGAAGCTCTGTTTGTAGAATTGGTCACTTATTTGAAAATATGTTTGATAATTTTTCTAAAAAAAAAAAAAAAATGTTGGTTGTTTTTTTATGAAATCGTCCGTTTTGCCTGCTAATGGATTTATAATCTTTAGGACAAATTTTGCTAAATTATGGCATGATGAATTTATAGAACTTACGATTGGTCTTAAAGGAATGTTTTTTTTATGAATTTTTGGTACACCGTAAAAGTGGGGTGGTTTACTGTAATATGAGACCAGTTTGCTTCTTTCTTTGACTTCGAATTCATTTTTAAATTTATATAGATTTTTGTATATTTTATTTCCAATTGATTTTGTTTCTAAACTGGTGTAATTGTCAGTGTTCAACAGTTCGTTGACTTTTGTGTTGTAATCGTTTTTATTCATTATTACTGTTGCATTGTCTTTGTTAGCAGGTAGAATTATAATTGGGTTATAGTTTTTTAGATTGCGAATTGCTTTTATTTCGTTACTACTTACATTTGGTTTTATTTTGTGATTCTTTTTTATTTCGATTTTGCATCGTACTCTAAATTCGTTTGCTTGATCTTCTTTGAGTTAGTTTGCTGTTTTCTCAATACAACTAATTATTTCAAAGGTTGGTATTGATTTTGGTGTTACTGCAAAGTAGGCGGCTCCGTAGCGTAGTGGTATGTGTGTGACTACTACGCCCAAGGTCCGGGGTTCGAATCCCGACACGGTCCGCTTGAAAAATGTTAGGCGAGCATTTTTCACAAAAATACACCCTCGTTCGGATGAGAGGTAAAATGGAGGTCCCGTGTGTGAGTGTTGTCACGCACGTTAAAGATCCCTACCTTGCTTGGAACAGCAAGGGTTCGGCAAAATTCCAAATTTTCCAGGTAAAAAAAAAAACTCGCTTCCTGGCCAATGTAGTACCTTCGGGTGGAGCATTGGAAAATCACATGTAATGTTACTGCAAAGTGGCGGGTCCGTGGCGTAAAGGTATTTGTGTGACTACTACGCTCAAGGTCTCGGGTTAGAATCCCGATACGGTCCCTTTGAAAAATGTTAGGCGAGCATTTTTCACAAAAATACATCCTCGTTCGGATGAGCGGTAAAATGGAGGTCCCGTGTGTGAGTGTTGTCACGCACGTTAAAGATCCCTACATTGCTTGGAACAGCAAGGGTTCGGCAAAATTCCAAATTTTTCAGGTAAAAAAAAATCGCTACCCGGCCAATGTAGTAGCTTCGGGTGGAGCATTGGAAAATCACATGTAATGTTACTGCAAAGTTCATGCTTTTTGATAGAATTAATTTTTCTGTGTCGTTAATAGTTCTGTTTGATAAATTTATGACGGTGTTTAGCATGGTGTTGCTGTTTTCTAACGTTTTAGTTTGCGTGTTATTTTTCTCTATAAATAGGTTATTAAATTTCTTTATGTGAATTTCTTTTTGTTTGGAAAATACTGATTCGTAGTAGGTTTCTGCACTAACGAGAATTTTATTGAAATCATATTTTGTTACTTTTATTCGTATGAAATTTATAATGCCCTCAATATCTTGTTTTAACCTATAAATAATGTATCAGTGGTTTTGTAGTCATTCCTCATCATACTATAACTTACTCTTTCAGGAATCTTTGATAGTTTATTGCTTGTCTGATTCTTAATCCTTTTGGTACTATTTCGTTGTTTCTGCATTTTATTAGGAATGTGAGTGAACTTTTGGAATGCCATAGTTTTAGGTTTCGATTGTATGAGTATTTAAAACAAATACAAATTTCAGACACATGCCTGACTTGTAAATACTCCCTGTATGTTTGTTGTGGTTTGTTTACCATTTTTCTTAATCTTTTTTGGAAACTAAATCACTCATAGCTTATAAAATCATTTTTATTTAAGTTTCGATTCATGACCTAGGATCCTTGTCAAAATAATAAGTAACAATAATAACAAGTTTGACATTTATGACATAAACTAAAGGTGACTTTGATTTATTGATGTTCGATATATTTGATTTGAGTACATTAGGTGAAAGTTTTTAAAAAATTTTAAAATTTAAAAGAATGATTGCCTTCAATTTGTGTTGCGTCCTGGGAACGACTTTCTAGGTAGTCAATACCCTTAACCTGAAATCAGCTATTTAATTTCTATTGGTAAATTTTATATATATTCAATAACTTGAGGATTGGAAAACATTTTTTAATATTTTCCTATTTATACATTTGGAAGGATGATTATTAAAGAAGTGGTGATTACGTTACCGTAAGTCTTAAGTAGTCTTTTTTTTATATTTATTTTGAAGGGGAAAAATTACCTTATTGTGATGATATTTAGTGGCTGTGAAGGGGGTTAAGTAGCCTTGCGACTACCAAGATCCCCCCAACACTCTAACATTTGCTGAGTTAAAGTGCCTATTGTTATGTAATTAGTTATTGTATGTATAAATAGAATTCATGTATGTGGGCTGAACTTCATGTTGGCGGCTCCGTGGCGTAGTAGTATGTGTGTAACTACTACGCCCAAGGTCCCAGGTTCGAATCCCAACACGGTCCGCTTGAAAAATGTTAGGCGAGCATTTTTCATTAAAATACACCCTCGTTTGGATGAGAGGTAAAATGGAGGTCTCGTGTGTGAGTGTTGTCACGCAAGTTAAAGATTACCTACCTTGCTTGGAACAGCAAGCGTTCGGCAAATTTCCAAATTTTCCAGGAAAAAAACTCGCTTCCTGGCCTATGTAGTACCTTCGGGCGGAGCTTTGGAAAATCACATGTAAAGTGAAGAAAGAGGATGAAGGAGATGTGAGGTAGGACGCCCGTTACACAAATTTAGTATTTTAAACTTGGACTTTTAACATATTTCCTTGTCCATGCTGTATGCAGAAGTTTTTATAAGTTATTGATTACCAGATAAGGTGATTGTAAGACTAGGTTAAGCATTGAATTGTGTGCAGAATACACTTAAGGCTCCGCGGTTTAGTTGGCTTGCGTGTGACTATTAATCCCAAGGTTCCAGGTTCGATTCTCGACACACGGGCCGCTTAAAAAATGTTAGGCGAGCATTTTCACAAAAATACACCCTCGTTCGGATGAGAGGTAAAATGGAGGTCCCGAGTGTGAGTGTTGTCACGCAAGTTAAAGATTACCTACATTGCTTGGAACAGCAAGCGTTCGGCAAAATTCCAAATTTTACTGGTAAAAAAAACTCGCTTCCTACCAATGTAGTGCCTTCGGGTGGAGCATTGGAAAATCACATGTAATGTACTTCATGTTAATATTGCAAGGAAAACCTAGGAAAAACTTACAATGTTACCTAGATAGTGTGGGCATTTGATTTTAATTTGTTATTTCTTTTGTTATTTCTTTTAGTAATGGAATCCATTGTTTACTAAAAGTCACAGATTCGTTTGCCACGCAGTTATTTTTATGTAGGGTTATATAGGCAGCTCCTTTAATTTTGCGTTTTTGGTAATTTTTTTTGTCGATAATTTTTGCGTTCTCCCACTTTATCGTAGGACGCAAAAATTATCGATAAAGAAGGAAATCACCAAAAACGCAAAATCAAAGAAGCTACTTATATAACCGTATATAAAAATAACTGCATGGCAGACGAATCTGTGACTATCAGTAAACAATGGATTCCATTACTAAAAAAAATAACAAATGAAAATCAAATGCTCACAATATCTAGGTAACATTGCAAGTTTTTCCTAGGCTTTCCTTGCGATATTAACATGAAATACAGCCTAGATATATGATTTCTATTTATACATACGATAGCTAATTACATAACATTAGGCGTATTAACTCAGCAAATGTTCGAGTATTGGGGGATCTTGGCAGTCGCAAGGGTACTTAACCCCCTTCACATCCACTATTTATCCTGACAATAAAATAATTTTTCCCCCTCAAAACAATATAAAAAACGACTGCTTAAGCTTTACGGTAACGTAATCGCCACTTCTTTAATAATCATCCTTCCAAATGTATAAATAGAAACATTTTAAAAAATGTTTACCAATCCTTAAGTTATTGAATTAATATTAAATTTACCAATAAAAATTAATTAGCTGATTTCACGTTAAGCGTATTGACTACCTAAATAGTCGTTCCCTGGACGCAACACAAATCGAAGGCAATCATTCTTTTAAATTTTAAAAACTTTTTAAAATTTTCACCCAATGTACTCAAACCAAACATATCGAACATCAATAAATCAAAGACACCTTCAATTTATGTCATAAATGTCAACTTGAAATTTTTATTATTTTGACAACGATCCTAGGTCATGGATCGAAACGTAAATAAGATGATTTTAAAAACTATGAGTGGCTTAATTCCCAAAGAAGATTAAGGAAAATGCTAAACAAATCATTTTAAGCATAGTTCTAGTAACCATCAGTTAAAGAATGAGTATTTATTATTTGTTCTAAATAGTACTCGACTCGTGATTGGATAATGAAGTAAATAACTGAATCGCAATTAATATTAAAGATTTAATTACTAGCTTGAATAAGTGTCTCAAAAAATATACGGCTCCGTCAACTTGGCTCCCCTCCAAACGATTTATTGAAATGTAGCATGTGCACCAGGAAGTACTAGTCTTGCACCACCTTCCACCACCAAAATAATAGCTTGCACCATGCTGGAAAACCAATTGCGGTAATTTGTTTATGAGGGGGGCTAGAATGACGCTAGCCCCCCTTCATTCAAATTTCAAAAAAAATTATATGTGCACCAGTTAGAGAAAAGCCAACACCACCTTGCACCACTAAAATTAGATCTTGCACCAGTTGACAAAATGTATTTTAATTCCCTATCAATCTTGTTTCTTTCAATTCGTTTATTTTTTGCTAAAATTTTTAGAATTGTGAAAGTTATTGACAATAAGAATTAATCTTTTTTATAAGCAGAAAATTTATTTTAATTTCAAAAATTTGTTTTAAAAATGTAGGTATTAAGAGATATATTTTTAATTATACTGTCCATTATCAATTTTATCTATTAGGTGATATACATTTTTAGAATTACGAAAATAAGTTCCAATAGGAGTTAGTCTTTTATATTTAAATATTAAAAAAATTATTTTAATTTTGAGTTTAACATTTTTGTGTTTGAATTTTTGAAATAAAATTATTTAATTAAGTACTATTGATTAGTTACTTAATTTGAGCAATTTCAAAATTTACAGAAGTATATAGCTCATACAAAAGAAAATACTACGTAAAAACCTTTAGGTGAAAAATAAACTAAGCAACAGCAGTGAAATTAATTATCAATCTAACTATAATAAGGATACCTATCTATGATTCTAAGTAATGCTCAGCAATAAATTCAATCTCAACTAGTACAAACTTTTTCTGATTTCCATATATAATATTGACTATTCCAAGATTACTATAAAACAGTAATAAAATCCCGTTTAATAAACATTCTAGAAAATTTAAAAAGATTTTCAATTACAGAAAATATTAAGACAATATCCACAAAAGTTCTTGCGTTCTTCAAAATGTTATGCCCTGATAAAACACTTTCAGATTATCATAATGTTGTATTTGACAATCTCATCGTTCGATCCCAATTTAAGGACTTATTCCGATTTAGTTACTTTTAATAAAGCTATTTCAGCAAGGAATCTTGATAAACTGAAAATAGCACTATCAAATCGATGATACAGGGTGTCTCATTCTGGATAGCACTGGATGGATAGCTTTGTTATCAGAATAGATTGAAAATCGGTTAAATAGGAAATGTTTTGCAGATATTGTTGTTGAGTAATAATCGTTATTTTTAATTCAAAATTTTTTATACATTTTGAAGATATTTGAGAAAAGTGGGAAACGTGATTTTTTCGAAAAGATCAAATATTAGCTTTATTCAAAACTTTATAAAAAAACCTTTTAAATATAGGTTGCTGGAAATGATTCAAATAATTCAAAAATGTAAAAATTAATCTTTGGTATCCAAGATGTCTGAGTTATACATATACCTAGAGAAGCTATCAGTCAGACGATACCGGGTTTAAATCCCGCGACGTAGGATAAGACTTTTTTTCGTAATTTTAAAAATAAAAGATTAAATAAATGTACCGCACGTACTGAAATTCAAGGGTTAAAAAAATTAATATTTAGGACGATTCGAAATTCAAAGTTTAACAAAAGTCAGTTATGACGTAGTTAGAAAACGGTGAAAGTGACATTTTACAAAACAAAAATTGAATGACCGTCAGTCATAAGTTAGAAAGAGAAATTTGTGTAACCCATAGAAAGTTAAGCGGAGGAGTTAGTGTATTGTAGATAGATACATCCGTAGAAATGAAATTAAATAAAAAAATTTGTGCATGGCCTCTCCGGAAGTATCTGTCTACGACTTTGGTTCTGTACGCTGCTTAGAACTGAATTCTGCTATATTTGGTTGTAACTTGACTTAAATTTGACACCCCTAAATCATGCAGTTATATTGCGTGTTCTGTAATACCTTGCAAGTGCATTTGTAAGTCTCTTGTATGAACGTCCGTATATTAGTCACCTCGTTATTAGATAACACTCCTATAATTAAATGAAATATAATTACACTATTTTAAATAAAAGAAACGCAAGAAAAACTTTTCAGCATTGGATCTGCTTAGAATTCTTTTGGTAGTGCAATTGAGAAGCGTTGGAGAATGGCAGTGTTTTATGTAAAATAATATAAAATAATAATGTCACGACTTATTGAAGGTAGTGCAAGCTCTAAATTTAGTGGTGCAAGGTGGTGCAAGCTTTTCTCTAACTGGTGCACATATCATTTTTTTGAAATTCAAATGGAGGGGGCTAGTGACATTCTAGCCCCCCTCGAGAGATGGCCCAGTATCTAATTTTGTCAACTGGTGCAAGATCTAATTTTAGTGGTGCAAGGTGGTGTTGGCTTTTCTCTAACTGGTGCACATATAATGTTTTTTGAAATTCGAATGAAGGGGGGCTAGCGTCATTCTAGTCCCCCTCATAAACAAATTACCAAAATTGGTTTTCCAGCATGGTGCAAGCTATTATTTTGGTGGTGCAAGACTAGTACTTTCTGGTGCACATAATACATTTCAATAAATCGTTTAGAGGGTGGCCAAGTTGACGGAGCCAGAATATACGCATTTATGAACGTCAAAAAAATATGCTACAACTTAATATGTAACATACGCATTTTAAAAATTTTTCTGTTTAGAGTATATAGTCACAACTATATCGTAGTGCCTAAAATTTCGTATGTAGTTTTGTAACACTTTGCGTCCATAGAAGGTACGGTAAGACAAAGCATTTCGGCTGGTTTTTGCCTTCAAATAGTTCATGTGTTCCATAGAACCTTGCATGTCCAAACTCCAAATATCCGCAAAACGCTTTTTTCGCTAACTCATGCAAACGGAAGTTGTAGGTTCTTAAGGATACGTATACTTCATACTTTATACCTAATTTGTCAAAAAAAAAGAAAATTGAACAGTTCCTTTTGTCAATTTTAAGAACTTTAGTTTTGAGGGTTTTGCACGATTCTTCTAATAATATCTCAAATTGGAAAACTGTAAGCACTTTATACTTATTTTAAAGATATATATTCGTAAACTTTGATTGTGAAATAAACATTGTAAGGAAAACCTTGTGCACAGAATAAAAGCCAACTTTTGATTTATTACCCATTTCAAGATATTCCAGGAGCGACAATTTTACAGTCTCGCATAGTTAAGAGAACTCCAGGGAAGGGGTGAATTTTATTAAAACAACTTGTTAATTCAAAGCGTCGAGTGTTTGGAACTTTGTACGAGACATATTGCTATAGTATAGAAGTAAAACTTCCACAACTTTACGTTAACTTGTTGAAAATCAGGAGGCACTACCATACAGCGGCGTTAGAGCGAGACATAATCTTTCTAAAGGTTGAGCGAACTTAGGAAACTACCCTTCGCAATAAGCTACTCTAATTAATATACATCAACGCATAAACGCATTAATTAAATAGGAGCTAATAATGATCGAACCAAGTGTTGCAGCGCAATAACTTCCAGATATTATAATTACATTCAATTACAAAAGGGGCTGCAGATTTTGACTTGTAAATTAAGTTCTGAAACTTGTACGGAATACATAACTTTAATAAAGGAGACATTTCCATAATTCGTTTAGAGAGACTAACCGAAAACGAAGAGTATGCGCTTCGGCGTATTCCTCAATCGGAAAACTTATCATTGGTTGCTGTATTTCTGTAAACTTGACTAATTCAGAGCTGAAAATTTAAATACATCACAGCACTTGACTGAAAAAGACGGAATATGTTTTACATTGTTGATATTCCCTCTATAATTCCACTCTATCGCATTTATTTTCTAAGGTTCGCATGTTTTAAAAAATTATATCAAATCTTTTTGATTCACCCCAACAGTTTATCGGTTGGGTTTCTGTAAAATACCGCTAACCTTGTGAAACCCCTGTAGGAGATTACTGTGAAATTATTACCGATAATTTTTAATTTTACTTGTACTTTCTACGGTAGGTATATTGTTTACTTTCTAAAATCTCCAGACAATTACGTCTTGATACCTGACCTGGCAACTTTACTAAATTTTCCCTTACTCTTTAACTTTAAATTAAATGTAAGAATTAAAACTCTTTCTGATAACGCTAAAAGTAATTTTACTCATTAAATTTGAGTATATATATATATATATATATATATATATATATATATATATATATATATATGTATACATTAATAATTAATGGACTGGTCATTATATTAATCCTTAATATAATATAATCCTTAATATAATTTTGTCAATGTAAGTAGTTAGCGACAGGTTATGTATTTTTGCTAATTTCAATTTTCTGTTTCCATTTTAGCCTTTGAAAAAGGTACAAAGGAATGTACCGAAACGTTAGGTGTTGATTAAATTTTCATGGGAAGTAGTCCAAATCAAACAACAGAAACTGATTGAAAATTTAATCAACACCTAACGTTTCGGTACACTGTACCTTTTCAAAAGGCTAAAATGAGACAAAAATTCGAAATTAGCAAAATACATAACCTGTCACTAACTACTTACATTGACAAAATTATATTAAGGAAATTGAAAACAAATTACTGCACGATTCACATTATAACTGTGGGTCAAAAATCTTAAAAATTAAAATTTGCCTGAAGGGCAGCGTCATGCCACGATGGCCATTAAAAAGTAAAGAAAAAGTTGATAATGACAAATTCTATAAAAGTGACAGGGCATGTTCCGAAAATGGCAAATATATAGCTTGTATAACTTTTTTTTTTATTGTAACGACCTTCTTTTTATACGTTTGTGTTGAAATTAGCAGGTTTTAGGTCGGCTGGTAATAAAGAAAATTCTTTTTTATGGCCTAAATTTTCGCATATAATTTTATGCTTGATCACAGGCAATAACTAAAACGTACAAACTATTAACAAACTACTAAAGTAAATAAAATAATTACTTACAGTGAGGGTATTTACATTAGCTCATTTTGAAAAATTTTTAGAACAATTTTCTTTAATAATTAAAAAGAAATAATGTCTATATATAAAAAAATTTTGATGAAATAAAATATTGGTTTGATAGAAGTAAATGTCAATTTTGATGAGATGATTTTTATATATGTCTTGATCTTTTTGTTTAACTTGCATGTGTGTATGTATGTTATGTATATATTAATTTTTTTTATTATTTTTTTATGTATATATATATATATATATATATATATATATATATATGTCGCGCGCATAGTTCCGGGACAGTTTTTTAAAATTTCAGATGAAGGTTATTTCGGAGAAATATGACAAGAAATTACTAATGGAACATAAAATTTTTCAAAATTTGGAATATTTGATGTACCATTGCGTTTTATGTATATAACGTATAATTCCAGGACATTTGCAATAAAATGTTGTATTACGATCCGGGACCGATTTTATACCATTGGATGTAGGTTATTTCGAACATTTCTAACAAGAGCTTCCCAATGGTACTTAAAATTTTTGAAAACCCGAAATATTTGATGTACTATTGCGTTTTATGTATACAACGAATAGTTCCAGGACATTTGCAATAAAATGTTGTATTACGCAGCGGGACCGAATTTATACCATTGGATGTAGGTTATTTCGGACATTTCTACCAATAGCTTCCCAATGGTACTTAAAATTTTTCAAAATTAGGAATATTTGATGTACTATTGCGTTTTATGTATACAGCGTATAGTTCCAGGACATTTGCAATAAAATGTTGTATTACGATCCGGGACCGATTTTATACCATTGGATGTAGGTTATTTCGGACACTTCTAACAAGAGCTTCCCAATGGTACTAAAAATTTATCAAAACTCGGAATATTAGATGTAATATTGCGTTTTATGTATACAACGTATAGTTCCAGGACATTTGAAATAAAATGTTGTATTACTGTCCAGGACCGATTTTATACCATTGGATGTAGGTTATTTCGGACATTACTAATAATAGCTTCCCAATGGTACTTAAAATTTTTCAAAATTAGGAATATTTGATGTACCATTACGTTTTATGTACACAACGTATAGTTCCAGGACATTTGCAATAAAATGTTGTATTACGATCCGGGACTGATTTTATACCATTGGATGTAGGTTATTTCGGACATTTTTAACAATAGCTTTCCAATGGTACATAAAATTTATCAAAACTCGGAATATTTGATGTACTATTGCGTTTTATGTATACAACGAATAGTTCCAGGACATTTGCAATAAAATGTTGTATTACGATCCGGGACCGTTTTTATACCATTGAATGTAGGCTATTTCGGACATTTCTAACAAATAGCTTCCCAATGGTACTATAAAATTTATCAAAACTAGGAATATTTGATGTACATTACGTTTTATGTATACAACGTATAGTTCCAGGACATTTGCAATAAAATGTTGTATTACGATCGAGGACCGATTTTATACCATTGGATGTAGGTTATGTCGGACATTTTAACAATAGCTTCCCAATGGTACTAAAAGTTATCAAAACTCAGGAATATTAGATGTAATATTGCGTTTTTATGTATTTTACACGTATAGTTCCAGGACATTTATAATAATAATGTTGTATTACGATTCCGGGACAGATTTTTAACATTTCAGATGAGGTTATTTCGGACATATTTGACAAGATTACTAATGGAACTAAAATTTTTCAAAATTTGGAATATTTGATGTACATTGCGTTTTATGTATATAACGTATAATTCCAGGACATTTGCAATAAAATGTTGTATTACGATCCGGGACCGATTTTATACCATTGGATGTAGGTTATTTCGAACATTTCTAAAAAGCTTCCCAATGGTACTTAAAATTTTAAAACGAAATATTTGATGTACATTGCGTTTTATGTATACAACGAATAGTTCCAGGACATTTGCAATAAAATGTTGTATTACGACGGGACCGAATTTTATACCATTGGATGTAGGTTATTTCGGACATTTCTACCAAAGCTTCCCAATGGTACTTAAAATTTTCAAAATTGGAATATTTGATGTACTATTGCGTTTTATGTATACACGTATAGTTCCAGGACATTTGCAATAAAATGTTGTATTACGATCCGGGACCGATTTTATACCATTGGATGTAGGTTATTTCGGACATTTCTAACAATAGCTTCTCAATGGTACTAAAATTTATCAAAACTCGGAATATTAGATGTAATATTGCGTTTTATGTATACAACGTATAGTTCCAGGACATTTGAAATAAAATGTTGTATTACTGTCCAGGACCGATTTTATACCATTGGATGTAGGTTATTTCGGACATTACTAATAATAGCTTCCCAATGGTACTTAAAATTTTCAAAATTAGGAATATTTGATGTACCATTACGTTTTATGTACACAACGTATAGTTCCAGGACATTTGCAATAAAATGTTGTATTACGATCCGGGACTGATTTTATACCATTGGATGTAGGTTATTTCGGACATTTTTAACAATAGCTTTCCAATGGTACATAAAATTTATCAAAACTCGGAATATTTGATGTACTATTGCGTTTTATGTATACAACGAATAGTTCCAGGACATTTGCAATAAAATGTTGTATTACGATCCGGGACCGTTTTTATACCATTGAATGTAGGCTATTTCGGACATTTCTAACAAAAGCTTCCCAATGGTACTTAAAATTTTTCAAAATTAGGAATATTTGATGTACCATTACGTTTTATGTACACAACGTATAGTTCCAGGACATTTGCTATAAAATGTTGTATTACGATCCGGGACCGATTTTATACCATTGGATGTAGGTTATTTCGGACATTTTTAACAATAGCTTCCCAATGGTACTAAAAATTTATCAAAACTCGGAATATTAGATGTAATATTGCGTTTTATGTATACAACGTATAGTTCCAGGACATTTGAAATAAAATGTTGTATTACGATCCGGGAGCGATTTTATACCATTGGATGTAGGTTATTTCGGACATTTCTAACAAGAGCTTCTCAATGGTACTAAAAATTTATCAAAACTCGGAATATTAGATGTAATATTGCGTTTTATGTATACAACGTATAGTTCCAGGACATTTGCAATAAAATGTTGTATTACGATCCGGGACCGATTTTATACCATTGGATGTAGTTATTTCGGAACATTTCTAAAATAGCTTCCCAATGGTACTTAAAATTTTCAAAATTCGGAATATTTGATGTACCATTGCGTTTTATGTATACAGCGTATAGTTCCAGGACATTTGCAATAAAATGTTGTATTACGATCCGGGACCGATTTTATACCATTGGATGTAGGTTATTTCGGACATTCTAACAAAGCTTCCCAATGGTACTTAAAATTTTCAAAACTCGGAATATTGATGTACATTGCGTTTTATGTATACAACGTATAGTTCCAGGACATTTGCAATAAAATGTTGTATTACGATCCGGGACCGATTTTATACCATTGGATGTAGGTTGTTTCGGACATTTCTAACAAGAGCTTCCCAATGGTACTTAAAATTTATCAAAACTCGGAATATTAGATGTAATATTGCGTTTTATGTATACAACGTATAGTTCCAGGACATTTGAAATAAAATGTTGTATTACTGTCCAGGACCGATTTTATACCATTGGATGTAGGTTATTTCGGACATTACTAATAATAGCTTCCCAATGGTACTTAAAATTTTTCAAAATTAGGAATATTTGATGTACCATTACGTTTTATGTACACAACGTATAGTTCCAGGACATTTGCAATAAAATGTTGTATTACGATCCGGGACTGATTTTATACCATTGGATGTAGGTTATTTCGGACATTTTTAACAATAGCTTTCCAATGGTACATAAAATTTATCAAAACTCGGAATATTTGATGTACTATTGCGTTTTATGTATACAACGAATAGTTCCAGGACATTTGCAATAAAATGTTGTATTACGATCCGGGACCGTTTTTATACCATTGAATGTAGGCTATTTCGGACATTTCTAACAAAAGCTTCGAAATGGTACATAAAATTTATCAAAACTCGGAATATTTAATGTACTATTGCGTTTTATGTATACAACGTATAGTTCCAGGACATTTGCAATAAAATGTTGTATTACGTTGAGGGACCGATTTTATACCATTAGATGTAGGTTGTGTCGGACATGTTTAACAATAGCCTCCCAATGGTACATAAAAGTTATACCAAAACTAGGAGTCCTTGATGCACTATTGCGTTTTATGTATACATCGTATGGCCCCAGAATGTTTTCAATAAAATGTTGTATTACATTCCGGGACCGATTTTAAACCCATTTCGGACATTTTTAACAATAGCCTCCCAATGGTACATAAAGTTTATCAAAACTTGGAATATTTGATGTACTATTTCGTTTTATATATACAACGTATAGTTCCAGGACATTTGCAATAAAATGTTGTTTTACGTTCCGGGACCGATTTTATACCAATGAATGTATGTTGAACGGACATTTTTAACAATAGCCTCCCAATGGTACATAAAGGTTATATCAAAACTCGGAACTCTTGATGTACTACTGCGTTTTATATATACAACGTATAGTTCCAGGATATTTGGAATAAAATGTTGTACTACGTTCCGGGACCGATTTTAAACCAATTTCGGACATTTTTAAAAATAGCCTCCCATTGGTACATAAAGAATATCAAAACTCGGAATATTTGATGTACTATTTCGTTTTACGTACACAACGAAAGGTTCCAGAAGATTTGCTATAAAAGGTTGTATTACGTTTCGGGACCGATTTTATACCTTTGGATATAGGTTATTTCGGACATTTCTAACAATAGTTTCCCAATGGTACATAAAATTTATCAAAATTCGGAATATTTGATGTACTATTGCGTTTTATGTATACAACGTATAGCTCCAGGACATTTGCAATAGAATGTTGTATTACGTTCCGGGACCGATTTTATACCATTAAATGTAGGTTGTGTCGGACATTTTTAACAATAGCCTCCCAATGGAACATAAAGGTTATATCAAAACTCGGAATCCTTGATGCACTATTGCATTTTATATGTACAACGTATAGCCCCAGGATATTTGCAATAAAATGTTGTATTACGATCCGGGACCGATTTTAAACCAATTTCGGACATTTTTAAAAATAGCCTCCCAATGGTACATAAAGTTTATCAAAACTCGGAATATTTGATGTACTATTTCGTTTTATGTGCAGAACGAAAAGTTCCTGGAGATTTGCTATAAAATGTTGTATTACGTTCCGGGACCGATTTTATACATTTGGATGTAGGTTGTGTCG
This sequence comes from Platerodrilus igneus, assembly GCA_036346225.1. Taxonomy (NCBI): domain Eukaryota; kingdom Metazoa; phylum Arthropoda; class Insecta; order Coleoptera; family Lycidae; genus Platerodrilus; species Platerodrilus igneus. The sequence continues at coordinate 11,733,918 of JARFIW010001700.1, read as the reverse complement.
GACATTTTTAACAATAGCTTTCCAATGGTACATAAAATTTATCAAAACTCCGAATATTTGATGTACTATTGCGTTTTATCTATACAACATATAGTTCCAGGACATTTGAAATTAAAAGTTGTATTACGTTCCGGGACCGATTTCGTACCATTGGATGTAGGATATTTCGGAGTTTTCTAACAATAGCTTCCCAATGGTACATAAAGTTTATCAAAACTCGGAATATTTGATGTACTATTTCGTTTTATGTACAGAACGAAAAGTTCCTGCAGATTTGCTATAAAATGTTGTATTACGTTCCGGGACCGACTTTGTACTATTGGATGTAGGTTATTTAGGACATTTCTAACAATAGCTTCCCAATGGTACATAAAATTTATCAAAACTCGGAATCCTTGATGCACTATTGCATTTTATATATACAACGTATAGCCCCAGGAGATTTGCTATAAAATGTTGTATTACGTTCCGGGACCGATTTTAAACCAATTTCGGACATTTTTAAAAATAGCCTCCCAATGGTACATAAAGTTTATCAAAACTCGGAATATTTGATGTACTATTTCGTTTTATGTACAGAACGAAAAGTTCTAGGAGATTTGCTATAAAATGTTGTATTACGTTCCGGGACCGATTTTGTACCATTGGATGTAGGTTATTTCGGACATTTCTAACAATAGCTTCCCAATGGTACATAAAATTTATCAAAACTCGGAATCCTTGATGCACTATTGCATTTTATATATACAACGTATAGCCCAGGAGATTTGCTATAAAATGTTGTATTACGTTCCGGGACCGATTTTAAACCAATTTCGGACATTTTTAAAAATAACCTCCCAATGGTACATAAAGTTTATCAAAACTCGGAATATTTGATGTACTATTGCGTTTTATGTATACAACGTATAGTTCCAGGAGATTTGCTATAAAATGTTGTATTACGTTCCGGGACCGATTTTATACCTTGGATGTAGGTTTTCGGACATTTTTAAAATAGCCTCCCAATGGTACATAAATTTATCAAAACTCGGAATATTTGATGTACTATTTCGTTTTATGTATCAGAACGTAATAGTTCCAGGAATTTGCTAATAAAATGTTGTATTACGTTCCGGGACCGATTTTTACCATTGGATGTAGGTTATTTACGGACATTTCTAACAATAGCTTCCCAATGGTACATAAAGATTTATCAAAACTCGGAATATTTGATGTACTATTGCGTTTTATATATACAACGTATAGTTCCAGGAATTTGCTATAAAATGTTGTATTACGTTCCGGGACCGATTTTATACCTTGATATGGTTATTCGGACATTTTAACAATAGCTTCCCAATGGTACATAAAATTTATCAAAACTCGGAATATTTGATGTACTATTGCGTTTTATGTACAAACGTATAAGTTCTAGGAGATTTGCTATAAAATGTTGTATTACGTTCCGGGACCGATTTTGTACCATTGGATGTAGGTTATTTCGGACATTTCTAACAATAGCTTCCCAATGGTACATAAAATTTATCAAAACTCGGAATATTTGATGTACTATTGCGTTTTATTATACAACGTATAGTTCCAGGAATTTGCTAATAAAATGTTGTATTACGTTCCGGGACCGATTTTATACCATTGGATGTAGGTTATCGGACATTTTAACAATAGCTTCCCAATGGTACATAAATTTATCAAAACTCGGAATATTTGATGTACTATTGCGTTTTATTAACAACGTATAGTTCCAGGAATTTGCAATAAAATGTTGTATTACGTTCCGGGACCGATTTTACCATTGGATGTAGGTTATTTCGGACATTTCTAACAATAGCTTCCCAATGGTACATAAAATTTATCAAAACTCGGAATATTTGATGTACTATTGCGTTTTATATATACAACGTATAGTTCCAGGAGATTTGCTATAAAATGTTGTATTACGTTCCGGGACCGATTTTATACCTGGATTAGGTTATTCGGACATTTCTAACAATAGCTTCCCAATGGTACATAAAATTTATCAAAACTCGGAATATTTGATGTACTATTGCGTTTTATGTATACAACGTATAGTTCAGGACATTTGCAATAAAATGTTGTATTACGTTCCGGGACCGATTTTATACCTTGGATGTAGGTTTTCGGACATTTTAACAATAGCTTCCCAATGGTACATAAAATTTATCAAAACTCGGAATATTTGATGTACTATTGCGTTTCATGTATACAACGTATAGTTCCAGGACATTTGAAATAAAATGTTGTATTACGATCCGGGACCGATTTTAAACCAATTTCGGACATTTTTGAATATAGCCTCCCAATGGTACATAAAGTTTATCAAAACTCGGAATATTTGATGTACTATTTCGTTTTATGTACACAACGAAAGGTTCCAGAAGATTTGCTATAAAAGGTTGTATTACGTTACGGGACCGATTTTATACCTTTGGATATAGGTTATATCGGACATTTCTAACAATAGCTTCTCAATGGTACATAAAATTTATCAAAATTCGGAATATTTGATGTACTATTGCGTTTTATGTATACAACGTATAGTTCTAGGACATTTGCAATAGAATGTTGTATTACGTTCCGGGACCGATTTTATACCTTTGGATATAGGTTATATCGGACATTTCTAACAATAGCTTCCCAATGGTACATAAAATTTATCAAAATTCGGAATATTTGATGTACTATTGCGTTTTATATATACAACGTATAGTTCCAGGACATTTGCAATAAAATGTTGTTTTACGTTCCGGGACCGATTTTATACCAATGAATGTATGTTGAACGGACCTTTTTAACAATAGCCTCCCAATGGTACATAAAGGTTATATCAAAACTCGGAACTCTTGATGTACTACTGCGTTTTATATTTACAACGTGTAGTTCCAGGATATTTGCAATAAAATGTTGTACTACGTTCCGGGACCGATTTTCAACCAATTTCGGACATTTTTAAAAATAGCCTCCCAATGGTACATAAAGAATATCAAAACTCGGAATATTTGATGTACTATTTCGTTTTATATACACAACGAAAGGTTCCAGAGGATTTGCTATAAAAGGTTGTATTACGTTCCGGGACCGATTTTATACCTTTGGATATAGGTTATATCGGACATTTCTAACAATAGCTTCCCAATGGTACATAAAATTTATCAAAATTCGGAATATTTGATGTACTATTGCGTTTTATGTAACCAACGTATAGTTCCAGGACATTTGCAATAGAATGTTGTATTACGTTCCGGGACCGATTTTGTACCATTGGATGTAGGTTATTTCGGACATTTCTAACAATAGCTTCCCAATGGTACATAAAATTTATCAAAATTCGGAATATTTGATGTATTATTGCGTTTTATCTATACAACGTATAGTTCCAGGACATTTGAAATAAAATGTTGTATTACGTTCCGGGACCGATTTTGTACCATTGGATGTAGGTTATTTCGGACATTTCTAACAAAAGCTTCCCAATGGTACATAAAATTTATCAAAACTCGGAATATTTGATGTACTATTGCGTTTTATGTATACAACGTATAGTTCCAGGACATTTGCAATAAAATGTTGTATTACGCTGCGGGACCGATTTTATGCCATTAGATGTAGGTTGTGTCGGACATGTTTAACAATAGCCTCCCAATGGTACATAAAAGTTATATCAAAACTCGGAGTCCTTGATGCACTATTGCGTTTTATATATACATCGTATGGCCCCAGAATATTTTCAATAAAATGTTGTATTACATTCCGGGACCAACTTTAAACCCATTTCGGACATTTTTAACAATAGTCTCCCAATGGTACATAAAGTTTATCAAAACTTGGAATATTTGATGTACTATTTCGTTTTATATATACAACGTATAGTTCCAGGACATTTGCAATAAAATGTTGTTTTACGTTCCGGGACCGATTTTATACCAATGAATGTATGTTGAACGGACATTTTTAACAATAGCCTCCCAATGGTACATAAAGGTTATATCAAAACTCGGAACTCTTGATGTACTACTGCGTTTTATATATACAACGTATAGTTCCAGGATATTTGCAATAAAATGTTGTACTACGTTCCGGGACCGATTTTCAACCAATTTCGGACATTTTTAAAAATAGCCTTCCAATGGTACATAAAGAATATCAAAACTCGGAATATTTGATGTACTATTTCGTTTTATATACACAACGAAAGGTTCCAGAAGATTTGCTATAAAAGGTTGTATTACGTTCCGGGACCGATTTTATACCTTTGGATATAGGTTATTTCGGACATTTCTAACAATAGTTTCCTAATGGTACATAAAATTTATCAAAATTCGGAATATTTGATGTACTATTGCGTTTTATGTATACAACGTATAGTTCCAGGACATTTGCAATAGAATGTTGTATTACGTTCCGGGACCGATTTTGTACCATTAAATGTAGGTTGTGTCGGACATTTTTAACAATAGCCTCCCAATGGAACATAAAGGTTATATCAAAACTCGGAATGCTTGATGCACTATTGCATTTTATATGTACAACGTATAGCCCCAGGATATTTGCAATAAAATGTTGTATTATGTTCCCGGACCGATTTTAAACCAATTTCGGACATTTTTAAAAATAGCCTCCCAATGGTACATAAAGTTTATCAAAACTAGGAATAATTGATGTACTATTTCGTTTTATGTACAGAACTAAAAGTTCCTGGAGATTTGCTATAAAATGTTGTATTACGTTCCGGGACCGATTTTATACCTTTGGATGTAGGTTGTGTCGGACATTTTTAACAATAGCTTTCCAATGGTACATAAAATTTATCAAAACTCGGAATATTTGATGTACTATTGCGTTTTATCTATACAACGTATAGTTCCAGGACATTTGCAATAGAATGTAGTATTACGTTCCGGGACCGATTTTATACAATTGAATGTAGCTTGTGTCGGACATTTTTAACAATAGCCTCCCAATGGTATATAAAAGTTATATCAAAACTCGGAATCCTTGATGCACTATTGCATTTTATATATACAACGTATAGCCCCAGGAGATTTGCTATAAAATGTTGTATTACGTTTCGGGACCGATTTTAAACCAATTTCGGACATTTTTAAAAATAGGGTTCCCAATGGTACATAAAGTTTATCAAAACTCGGAATATTTGATGTACTATTTCGTTTTATGTACAGAACGAAAAGTTCTAGGAGATTTGCTATAAAATGTTGTTTTACGTTCCGGGACCGATTTTATACCTTTGGATGTAGGTTGTGTCGGACATTTTTAACAAAAGCTTCCCAATGGTACATAAAATTTATCAATATTTGGAATCCTTGACGTACTATTGCGTTTTATGTATACAACGTATAGTTATAGGAGACCTGTAATAAAATGTTGTATTACGTTCCGGGACCGATTTTGTACCATTAAATGTAGGTTGTGTCGGACATTTTTAACAATAGCCTCCCAATGGAACATAAAGGTTATATCAAAACTCGGAATGCTTGATGCACTATTGCATTTTATATGTACAACGTATAGCCCCAGGATATTTGCAATAAAATGTTGTATTATGTTCCCGGACCGATTTTAAACCAATTTCGGACATTTTTAAAAATAGCCTCCCAATGGTACATAAAGTTTATCAAAACTAGGAATAATTGATGTACTATTTCGTTTTATGTACAGAACTAAAAGTTCCTGGAGATTTGCTATAAAATGTTGTATTACGTTCCGGGACCGATTTTATACCTTTGGATGTAGGTTGTGTCGGACATTTTTAACAATAGCTTCCCAATGGTACATAAAATTTATCAAAACTCGGAATATTTGATGTACTATTGCGTTTTATCTATACAACGTATAGTTCCAGGACATTTGCAATAGAATGTAGTATTACGTTCCGGGACCGATTTTATACAATTGAATGTAGCTTGTGTCGGACATTTTAACAATAGCCTCCCAATGGTATATAAAAGTTATATCAAAACTCGGAATCCTAGATGCACTATTGCATTTTATATATACAACGTATAGCCCCAGGAGATTTGCTATAAAATGTAGTATTACGTTTCGGGACCGATTTTAAACCAATTTCGGACATTTTTAAAAATAGGGTTCCCAATGGTACATAAAGTTTATCAAAACTCGGAATATTTGATGTACTATTTCGTTTTATGTACAGAACGAAAAGTTCTAGGAGATTTGCTATAAAATGTTGTTTTACGTTCCGGGACCGATTTTATACCTTTGGATGTAGGTTGTGTCGGACATTTTTAACAAAAGCTTCCCAATGGTACATAAAATTTATCAATATTTGGAATCCTTGACGTACTATTGCGTTTTATGTATACAACGTATAGTTATAGGAGACCTGTAATAAAATGTTGTATTACGTTCCGGGACCGATTTTATACCTTTGGGTGTAGGTTATGCCGGTCATTTTAACAATAGCTTCCCAATGGTACATAAAATTTATCAAAATTCGAAATATTTGATGTACTATTGCGTTTTATGTATACAACGTATAGTTCCAGGACATTTGCAATAGAATGTTGTATTACGTTCCGGGATCAATTTTGTACAATTGAATGTAGGTTGTGTCAGACGTTTTTAACAATAGCCTCCCAATGATATATTAAGTTTATCAAAATTCGGAATTCTTGATGTACTATTTCGTTTTATGTATACAGAGTATGGTTCCAGGATATTTGCCATAAATTGTTGTATTACGTTGCGGGACCGTTTTTATACTTGTAGATGCAACAGGATTTGATAATCAAAATACTAAATACTTAAATAAAAGTTATATAGAAATCTATTTTATCAAACTATTGTGATTGTTCCTGTATAGGTGTCATTACTTCTTTAATATTAAGTTAATTGGAAACTGTTAATTTGATTTCTAATAGATGTACACATAATAGGCGAGTTAAGGTTCGGGCCTTGGGAGCTGCGTTTTTAAAAACATTTCCAAACTTCTTAACAAATTTATTTGATTAAACAGAATTGAATGTAGAATTTTACCAACTTAATTTAAAATTACTCTAAGTTCAAAAAAAGAATTAATTGTACTATTTTGAGTAGTCTAAGCAACTGCAACGTTAAAGCTGAATACTTTGACTGACTGCCGGGTCTCGGGCTCCCGGGCTATTTATGATGTCCCAACCCCCTCACATGGCTTTGGGCACTTGTAGAGTTCATGTTTGCTTATTCTTTATTTTTGTTATTGTTACAATGTTATAATCTTAATTTCTAAGTAATCTCGGTATCTTGACCGTCTGTGACCTACCACTTGCAGTGTCACTATCGTCTGGATACAAAGTATTGCATCCGTTCTCATAAACTGTTAATAAACTTTATTAATTGTCTTTGTATTACATTGTTGCATTTCACTTAGTAACTTCTTAATAATTTCTAAGATTTTCTATTAGGTTCTATTTTATAATACATACATAATTAGGGATATGTAACTGGCGTCATTAGAAAAATATCTAAGACGGGACCCTAGTGGTGAAGCTTTATGAAATGGGTTGATTGCTTTTTCCCTTATTATGCCGATTTTTTCTGTAGAGATTACTCATCTACATATAGAAATAAAAATTAAACTACTTTGTTTTTATTACATTACATTCATTAAAAAAATTATTGCTTTAATGAATTAAGAAAATCATGAAATTAATGGTATTGAAAGGTAATATAAAATAACACAAACAATTAATAATCAAGACATTTCTTGTATTCTGTCGCTGGAGGTCTAAAGGTCTAATTAATATTCTGTACAAAATATTAGTGTTACGTAGTCCCTTGATTTTTACAAAATGTCATCCATTTGTTTATAGCTTTTATATTTGAATTCGCAGAAAAGCTTATGCATAAAACAAAACATCCTTACGACGGCATTAAAAAATTACAAACTGAAGTTATGATGTGTTGAGCGTTTAGGCTATTCTGTAAAATAAATTGTAAATGACTGACGTCTAGAAGGTCTCCAGCAAGCAGCTATTTTTGTTTATTTGTGTAAGAGCTACACACATTTATTCGTCACAAAGGAACTTTCAATTTTTGAATATTCCTTGGCCTGCTAATCTACATCAAGCTTAGGAGTTCCCTTATGTATTTTTTTCTTTTCTTTGGGAATAAACCCAACCATTGTTTTTAAAAGAGTGTTTATTGACGTTTCGATTCATGACCTACATTCATCGTCAAAATAATTATAATGAAGTTTTGAATTTGACATTTCTGCATAAATTGAAATCGAGTTTGGCTTATCAATATTTGCTATATTTGAGTTAGATGACTATGTACTAGATGAACGCTTTAAAAATTCAAAAGGAGTAAGTGCCTTCAGTTGGTGTTGTGCTCATTTTTTCTGAATTTTTAAGTATTCGTCTAGCATATAATCAGTAGTAATACCATAAATACTTCAAAATATTCAAATTATACATCGATAGCTTGTTGCACAATTACAAAGAGTATCCGTTTGACAATTTAAATAATCCGACCGCGAAGAGGGTGTATTATTCTGTCAAATTGACACGATTTGTAATTGTGCAGGAAGTTTGAGATGTATAACTGTATTTATTTTTAAGTACGAATAGTATTTGATACGAATATTTTTTGAGTAAATTTGAACAATAGAATCTACACATTTATGAAGAATTATTGATAAATGTCAAAATAGCGCGTTTAGTTTGTACGTAACAATATGAAATTTGTTACTATGGAAATGCAAATAATGCAGAATTTTTGATTGCTTGAGTTACTCTATGTATAATCGTATATTATCGAAATTATACAAGGTAGCTTAACTAAATTGGATGTTCTGATTGGTTGAAAATCGTAGAAAAACAATAAAAATCAGGTATTATCAAAATTTCATGTAGAAATCCTCTTTTAAAAATCAATAGAACTATGTATCTGCCGCACAGTTTATTTTCAACAAACTTCGTTCGTTTATGAAATCGATTTGTCGTCCGTCTGTCCGTCCGTCCGAGGCCTTTCTAATGGTCGGACATCAATGTGTGATACATCAATCGATTCAGCTCGGTGTCCAGAGCTTAAGTTTTGATGTCAGTTAAAATCAGGCCACGGGGCGCCGTGCCCCGCGATATTCCGTCGGGAAAAAAAATTTCAAATAGGTCCAAAATTAATGTGCGATACATATTTGGACTCCCCTAACATAGCTGAGTCGAAATATGGTACCCCCCACAAAATGTGACCACGGATACCCGACCCCCCCCCCCCCGGGAATTAATTTTTATCAAAAATTTCAAATAGGTCCAAAATTAATGTGCGATACATAAATTGTTTTAAAGTAAGTCTACATTTGGAAGTTCGTTGCGACAATGCCTTGCATTTTCAACTTGTTAATTTTGTTCTTTAAAAATTCCATTAAAAAAATTTAATAATACAGAGTCTAGACTCTCAGTAAGATTTAAAAAATTAAATATCTTAAGTTTACAATTGTTTCGGCAGCCTAATAAAATCTATAAAAAGATAACAGCCTTCATCAGAACATGTTAAAAATAATTTGCTTATTTGAGGAATAAGTTTAACAGAAAAATTCATATTAAATAAAGCGTTACGGCTCAATTCTACGTTCCATCACCACAATGTGATGGCTTGAAATTTCAAGCCACACATTGTTTAGTTTACATTGTCCTGCATACAGCGGGTTTTCAACCAAACTTACGAAGTAAGTTAGGTTAATATAATCGCTACGTCGTCATCGCCGCCGTCGTCCGTTGCCATATTCCCATAATGATACAATATATGATATATATGTACCTTGTTTAGTTTTTTACGCTGATTACAAATATGCTATACCCCTTTCGATATCTCATTTAGTTTTCGAGATAATCGAATTTATTTAAGAAATGTTAACAATACAAACTAATATAAACCTTAATAGAAACTTTTTCAACCATTTAATTTAAAATATATAATTTCCTTTTATAAAATTTACGAAGTTTGGTTGTAAGGCGTATAGTAGTATTATTATCTCATGGCGGGTGACCTTGAAAAAACCTGCGCGAGGAAAAGCTATATTAATAATCAAAATAAAAAAGTGAGACTAGAAAACATCGACTGCTTGCACGTCCAGTGTTGCCAGAGCAAAAATTGTCGAGCAACCAAGGAATGTGTTTTAAATAGTTTTATGTTGATTTTTGCTCTTCTATAAAAATGATCTGAGCTTATTGTTAGATGTGATACCCCGATTATTGATTGATTGGATCAGTGTACACAAGATATTTTATCACTTATACTCACTAGTAGAACAAAAACAATTTGGTAGTACTACATATTCGTTTTTTTCAAATCAATAAACGTTTTTGTTTTAAAGACAAACTATAAACTATAAACACTATTAAAAACAATCTGTCGTCCTTGACTATGAATCACCTCCTTCTTATTCATAATATTACTCTAAAAAATATCATAATTAATCATTGAACGAACATTCTTTTTAAATACTTACATTGCTGAAGAAATTAACTATCAGTTAGTTTTGAAAAAAACTGTTTTGATGACTATTACTTGATACAAATATTAAAACGGAAAACTGAAAACAATAAGACCTTGATAAGAGCGAGAATGACAATGACAGTTACCGTTCACATTCGGTATATACAGTATTGGGATCCGCTGAGTATGTGCACTGTTGCCACAGCAAATATTTACGGATAAAGAAACTACGAACCTAGAATTGTTTATAAGTAAAAACAAGTAAAAGCTCCGATATTATATGGGGGTCTGGATTTATATATTTATGAATTTCTAGATACCGCCAGCATGAACGGGGTCCTTACAAACAATATTTTACTTAACGTAATAAATGGGATATTTGTGACGACGTATTAAAGCCACATTGCTAGCAAGATGTTTGTGGGTTGTACTGTAGAGTTGTGAATTTTGAGGTTTAAGTTTAAATTGAACCTATTGCGCATGCGACGTCACGCGCCATGAGATAATAATACTACTCTACATCCGTCTTAGATTTTTTTTAAATAGGATTATACAACTGAGATCGTGCATCATTATTTAGAAATCTCTGAGTATACAGCATGTAATAGTTGTTTAGCACTTAAATTTAACGTCACCTTTAATGTTTAACCTGTTTCGAATAAATCGACTAAGTTTTTAAATTTTACATGGCTGTCAGTAAACAAATATAGGTTTTTAACACAAAAATGCTCATACAAAATTCACATGCTGCAATATTAATCATTAACGTATTTATACATTTAGTTCATCTGTAAAACCGTTCTATTATTCTCAATAGGTATACCTAATGTTTGGTTAAATTTTTTAAACCTGTTCTACAAGATAGCTGCAATATTAAATTTATTTAGCAATAATAAGAAATGTTATCAAATAGAACACACCACAGATTACTAGTTATTTGTATTCCTTGAAAAATTTTAAGATTACTTCATGTAACGTACCTTATACTTGTCGTTGATGATATAGGTAACAATATTTACCGTGGTGTGGTGAAAAAGTGTGTGCAGTTTATCATTCGTGATTGATAGCATGTACATTTGAGAACTTACAATAATATTGTGGACGACAATGTCTAAGTTTAGGTGTTTATTATAAAAATTGATAAAAATGAGTTTCTGCCCTTTTCATTATTGCCAAATGAATTTAATATTGCAGATCAGAGATAAACCGGGTCAATTTGGGTAACTTTTCTGACCGGGTCACGGGACACCGGTTCTGTGGTATAAATCGAGTCTGACCCCGTGACCCGACATGCCCTGGTCCGACACGGTGTTATCCGGCCTGATCGGGTTTGACCCGGTGACTGGAACTAATGCAATGCTGATTGATACTTGCTACGTACCTAGACGTAGCCGGAAGGAAAGTAAATACCAGGCTAACTACCAAACGCGAAGAGGGTTGGGAGATTCACCTACATACCAAGAAAACAAAAAAAAGCACGTCGCCCACGATTATTTATTAACAAATAAAAAATAAATAAAGGATTCTGTACAAACCTGCCAAAGTAATAAATTAAGCGTTACTATTTCAAAGCAAACAATTATGTGATATGAACAATTTAGTACTTTAGATACGAAATGCGCATCTCGTATTTTATACAAAATAAAATTAGTCAGTAATAAATAAGCATGTGAGAGCTTTTGTCAAGTGTTTTTTTTTTAAATTGCACTTAATACTTTTTGTAAAATAAACTAATCAGTAGGAAAGAATTAACGTGTGAGAGCATTTGTCCAACATTCTTTTAAATTGTACATAATTCCGTTTGTAAAATAAACCAATCAGTAGAATAGAATAAGCGTGTGTCTGTCAAACATTGTTAACAATGCTACAACACACCTGTAGAGCGATAATATCAATTCGCAGCAACGAACAATAGTCCTGCAGTGTCACGTTTCTTTTCACGTAGCTACACCAAAAGCTGATAGGGAATATACCGTTGATATACACAAAAGAAAACAAGTTGTATACCTGTATGTGTCTGGATACTTAGCTTGCAAGTCGTCGGGGGCTAGTCAGCACAGCAACGCCAGGGTAGTCAGGATCCATGTGTCCTGCCACCGTAACTGCAGCAGCGGTCTACAGACAAAATCAGTTGAACTACGTCACCGAACAGTTGGGCCTACATAAATAAAGAACCCATTTGGCCTCCAGCTAAAAGCTCCTACTTGTCGAACAAAAAAAACTTGCATTGCTTTTGAAGTACTGTGACGAAAAATGTAGTAAATATTTCAATGCACAAGCTGCAGAATCGAATTTAAAAATTGGTTCAAATATCACGAGTTCGAACTGCAATCCTCGCTTTATCAACGCGCGATTAGCAAACTGGAAACACGCTATCAACTAATAGTAGGATCTATTATTTCGACAAGTCTTTAAATAGAGACACAAAAGAAAGCAATTATACGTTATCGAAATGTTGAACAAAATAACAGATATCTAAAACAAGGTATTGACTATTTAATTTATCGAATAAATTTTCGTTTTGAAAACAAAATGAATTTGAGTTAAAATTAGGTTAAGCAGGCTTATACTGAACAGGTACATTGTATTGGGTATTGTTGGAGAATTTAAAAATAGAAAGGGAATTTATGTAAATGAAATAACCAAATACCGGATACGGTTTTACTGCCGAAAATGAACGTAACATACTATTACTTTGTAAGCTCAAAAATGATACATTTTTAATATTTAAATAAGCAAATAGTTGCTAAGAAATGAAAAAATTATTAAATCATTGCAATTGATATAGTTTCATCTAATACCGAATGGTTAAGTTAAATTATAAATAATAACCGATTTGCATTTTGCATAAAATACGAACGGTGCTATTATTACAGCACACTTTTATCAGAAATTTTTACATATTTTCTTTGAAATTTACACATTCAATTTCTTTTAAAATTCAGTTTAAAGTTCACTCAAACTTCGTAACCAAGTTATATTTTTGGTCACCGGGTCAGATCGGGTGAGTTCGGGTCACCGGGTCACACGCAATTCGGGTTCCCATGTCCATTTGTGTCACCGGGTCAGTCCGGCTTACCGGGTCACCATTTAAGTGACCCGGTCCATCTCTATTGCAGATATTGAATGATATTAAAATTTGAAAATTTACCCAGCGTCATAACAATTAATCGTTAAAACATTGTTTTGTGCTTTGAGAGAGTTCTTATGGTACTTACACCAAGTATGGTGTGCAACAGCAAAAGATTTCAAAAAATTGACGTACGGTATGTTGTTGCATGCTCCATATCTAGAATTATCCGTACAACTCAGAGTTAAACATTTACAGGATGTTGCATTTAGAATAACCAAATTGCTGGATACTTTATGCATTTGATGTAATGCAATAAACAACATCAAGTTTAAGAAAGGTTTATTTAAATATAAATCAAGCTAAGCGACTACACATCATGAAAGCTTCTTACGTTCTTCTATACCTCTAAACAACAAGTTACAGTAACCCCTTACTTACTCCCTCTACTACCCTTAGGTCTATCGACGCACGCAGAAGGCCTGAAATATTTTCCACATCCTTCGGCGCGGCGGAACAACTTAGCTTATCACTTCTTTTAAGGTCGATATTTCGCGTGATATTCTTTTAAATATTTTAGCGTTATCTGAGTAAATGATCTTAGGAATCCCTCTACGGGCAAAGAACCGTTTACATGCACTGATTGTAGACGCAACATCCATTTTCAAAACAATCTCTAGATGAAGTGCTCGTATAACAGCGCAGGTAAATAAAAGCACATAACATGGCTTTGAGTTATAACTATCTTTAAAATACAACGGTCCAACGAAGTCTAAACCTGTTACTTCAAAGGGCTTTGTTTGCTGTATTCGATCTCTAGGTAACGGCGCGAAGGGATGCGCTCCTGACTTTTCACGAAGTCGTTTACAGATAACACATCTTGCTAAAACGGACTTTATTAATTGCCGTCCTCGTATAATGCAAAATAGTTTACGTAATTCATAAAGTGTCGCATTTACACCACTATGATGAAGAGTTTTATGAAGCTTCATTATTAATAATTTACTTAAGTGTGCATTTTTCGATAGAATAACGGCATGCTAGAGGTCGAAATCTTCTCTTAAATTATGAAGACGTCCATCCAAACGCAGCAATTCATGTTTATCCAAGAAAAGGCTTAAAGTTGAAATACTCGATTTCCGTTCAATGCCCTCACCCTTTTGTAAACTGTTATTCTCCGAATAATAAACTTTTCGCTGCGCTTGCCTCAGTAAACATATTTCGGCCTTTTCAAATTCGTTTACGGTTAAGCTCTTCATTTCTTTATTATTTTTGGTTTTAAAATTTCCTATAAATCGTAAAACATACGCCGTTATTCGCACTAAACGATCAAAATCACTGTATCTGGAGGAATCTATAAATTGATTGCTACCTTTTGTAGTGTCGTTAAGTAGTAAAAACATTTTCGATACTATGTCTATCGTTGACGTAGCTTTCTCCATCGTATTATCTGGTCATGTTTGTTCACTTTCTAGCAATTACCTAGGACCGTGTAACCAAGTTTCGGAATTGATTAAAGTACTTAAACTTATTCCGCGGGTTAATAAGTCCGCAGGGTTCTCGCGACCCGGACAATGTTTCCATGTTATATCTTTCGATAAGGTCCGAATTTCTTTAATACGGTTAGCCACATATGGTTTCCACTTTGACGCATCACCTTTAATCCAATGCAACGCGATCAGAGAATCTGTCCAACAAACTACCTTTTCGATTTTAATTCTATCGTTCTGATTGCACCAGTTAATTCATAACACCTTTTGAATTTGTGCATTTTGCGATTCAACCTTGCTGTTTACTTCGAAATCGTTAATCGTCCATTTGTGTAAATTCATGGAGGCTCCTTGAAAAAGTTTACTTGAAAAGTCTTTTAAATGTTTTGCAACATTTCGAATGTTTACACTGACCACTAGATCGTCTACATAAAATCCCCTTTCTAAGATTTCAATAAATTCAGGGTGTTGTTTTCGATTATTGATTAAATGTGTTCGTATCACGGAATTTAAAAGAAACGGGCTACATGTAACTCCGAATGTTAGTCTATTCATACGGCACGTTTCCAGTTCATTGTCGTTATTGTACCATAAGAATCGATGTGCGTCTTTATCGTTGGAATGTAAATAAATTTGTAAAAATGCTTTCTCAATGTCAGCCGTAATTCCGATCTCGCTTACACGAAATTTAAGCAAAATCTTAATTAAATCTGGACTTAAATTAGGCCCCTTTTCTAATAAGTCATTCAACGATTTTTGTCCCGGGACATGTGAAGAGGCATCGAAAACCACTCGCAAACGCGTTGTTTGTTTATCTTCTCTAAAAACATACCTGTGCGGCATGTAGTAAACACGATCGCCATTTGTTGTTTCAGCATCACCGCGGGAAATTAACTCGGCATAATTATTATCCAACATTCCTTTGATAGCAGCGTTATATTCACATATTTTGCTAATATTGGTCAATTTAAACTTTAGCCTATGAGCACGAACTCGCGCACTAATTAAATTATCATTTTCAATCACTGCATCCTCATTCTTTCACAGTAACGCTATTAAATATCGATCATCGCATTTACGAACGTTATTTTTCAAAAAATTATCGTAAAATCTCTTATCATGGTCTGCTTCTTTGGTTATTCCTATTGTTTCCAAATCCCACATACTTTCGATCTCGGCTTCTGTCTTTATAACTGTCGCATGTAACACTGTCTGCAGATTTACTCCTATTGTTGTAGCATCAACTGGTATGGGACCATGCAAAGCATAACCAAATTTCGTGTCCACTGCTACTAAACCTTCGTTAAGACGAATATTTTTTCCTGTCACTACTGCCCAGTAATTGTCTGCTTCTATAAGTATATTAATTCCATCAACAATTAACGCTCGATCTATATTAAACGGGATATTGTTAGCAAGCTGCAAGTTTTGATACTCTACCACGCTTTCTTTAGGTATATGTAAATCATCCATGCAAATTTCTAGAACTTCCACAGCCTCAATCGTTAAAATTTCATCTGTATATTGTCCCTTCAAAGTAATTAAAACGCGGTTGTAGAGTTTAGACGGTATTGATGCACTATTTCCAAACGCGGCAGTACGAACCCTATGTTGTCCAACAACAGGTAAATTTAATACCATTGATAGATTCTCCTTAATAAATGAAAGTTGACTACCGCCGTCCAATACTAATCTAATTAACTTCTTTGAGTTTTCGCCAAAAGCATAAACACAAGCCGTTTGCAATTGCACATTTTTGTATATGTTTGTCACTAAACTGGACACCGACGCCGCCGAAGTGTTCATTGAACTCTCGCCTTTTGTTAATTTCACTGTACTACCTGTCGTCTCAGCGTTGTGTCTGTCTTTACCTGGCTTAAAGTTTGGGTCGCATATTGTTGTTGCGTGCCTACCTCTGCATTCTTTACATCTTAAAAATCTATTTTTACAATATCTAGCACTATGGTTATTTCTCGTACAACGGTAATTATTTCCTGCTGCCTTTAGAATTTCTCTCTTCCTCGTCAAAGGTACATCTGCGTCACACATTTCGGTTTTATGGTCTTTCTTGCAAAAAGCACAGCATTCAAGGCGTTTGTTCGGGGTGACTAATAAACTAGACGCAGTTCCTTTGTAATGCGTTCTCTTCTCTGTTGGGTGCATGTTTGCTTTACCATCTGCATCCGGTTTTAAAGCTTGTTCCAACGACTCGAGTTCGTTTTTAAGAAACTGCAATAAATCCTTTACCTGGCGACCTGCATCTTCTTCTGAACTTGATGATGAACTTTATAAATTATCCGTAATAATTTCTAGATGATTGTATGATTTCATTTTCATTTGTTGATAAAATCCTAAACGCAATTCCGTTGGCAACGACTTCATGAAAGTCGACTTTACGATTATGTTATACTGAGAACTAGATACTTCTAAGATTTCAAGAGCACGCATAGTTGAAGTGATTAGATTGTAATTCTTCCTTAAAGTGCTTACGTCATTTCTGGATTTTACAAGTTCGATTTTCATAATGCTATCAATATATTGTTCAATTAGCCGTTCCCCATTGCCAAATTTATCTTTTAATATATTCAAAGCTTCCTCATAGAATGCTCCAGATGGAGGAAATCCCTCAATTGCTTCAGCGGCCCTTCCCGTGACATACATTCGCAGGTAGTTGAATCGATCTCCGTTTGTTAATTGTTAATTGTCGTGAATCATACTTCTGAATTGTTCCCAGAAAGGAAGCCAGCCCTTTGCAGTACCATCATACTTTGCTAACTGTACACGTTGAAGCTTCACTGACGCAAAGGACGGCCTACTTGCATCGTTATTTACTGGTACGGTATTCGTTAAATTCGAGTCAACCTTTATCTGCGATTTTTCTGGGCATTTTAATCTAAATTCCATCTTAGACATCGTAGTTACAGCAACCTCTTCATATTCATACCTTTTCATTAACTCGTCCTCTAGATTTTCCTTAAGCAAAGGTTCAATTTGCTTATCAATTTCTTTCAGATTGTCACTTGCAAGCTTTAACTTTGACATAGCTGTATAAATGTCTTCGACACTGAAACTATTTTCTAGCATAGAATTTATATTATTAACCGTTTTAGTTAAGTGCGTTCTACAGATTGTCCGTTTTACTTGTTCCATCATGAAGCCTCGATAGTATAGTCTGTTAAATATTCGCATTCACGTTCCGTTATTTCGAATATTCACGTTAAAGCTTGTTTATCTTTATCACCAGATCTTCCCGTGTTTCGGCAACAAATTTGATGTAATGCAATAAACAACATCAAGTTTAAGAAAGGTTTATTTAAATATAAATCAAGCTAAGCGACTACACATCATTAAAGCTTCTTAGGTTTTTCTATACCTCTAAACAACAAGTTACAGCAACCCCTTACTTACTCCCTCTACTATCCTTAGGTTTATCGACGCACGCAGAAGGCCTTACATATTTTACACAATGCATAACCTAACGTAATAAAAAATTGCCATTCTTTTCAATAGTAGTAAATGTATATTTAAAATTTACTTATTTAGATACGGCTAACGACCCACCGCCATAACACATCTTGAATATGTTACTTATATAGCTAAAAACTAACCACAAATAACAGAACAGCTTTGTCACATTGCAAGTGGGTTATGCCTTTTTTCGCCTAGCATATATGAAAATGAATCGTATTAACTCTAAGAATATAACTGAAAGTAAGCTTTAACGTACCTTGGGCTGCTAAACTCGAAACAACACGATTCTGAAGTTTTTCACCATCTAGGCATCTTCGACTATAGTTGAGTTTCATTTATTGCGCATTCTGGCGTTTCACATAATTTTTCATTTAACGTCAGTGTAGGTTTAAATCAAAGTTTCTAATCTAAACACGCAAAAAAAAATTATCATAATGCTAAGCGAAAAACAGTTGTGTTACACATGCAGAAAAGGCATTAGCGTCCCCTAGCTATCAGCTGCCCTCCCTAACGGCATCGCCGTGGATCAATGTAGTAAGCGTAAGACTACGGATCCCAAGGTCCTGGGTTCAAATCCCGACACGGCCGACTGCTTGAAAAATGGCAGGTGAGCATTTTTCACAAAAATTACGCCCTCGTTCGGATGAGAGGTTAAATGGAGGTCCCGTGTGTGAGTGTTGTCACGCACATTAAAGATCCCTACTTTGTCTGTAACGGCAAGGGTTCGGCAAAATTCTAAATTTCCAGGCAACAAAAAACTCGCCTCCTGGCCAATGTAGTACCTTCGGGTGGAGCATTGGAAATGTAAATGCACTGCCCTCCCTAGCTTTGCTCGCTTAGGTAGCTTATTGCCGCGGGCTGCTAATGTTCATATTCTTAGTTATGACCTTACATGTGATTTCCAATACTCCACCCGAAGGTACTACATTGGCCAGGGAGCGAGTTCTTTTTACCTGAAAAATTTGGAATTTTGCCAAATCCTTGCTATTCCAAGCAAGGAAGGGATCTTTAACGTGCGTGACAACACTTACACACCGGGCCTCCTTCTTACCTCTTATCCGAACGAGGGTTTATTTTTGTGATTAATGTTCGCCTAACATTTTTCAAGCGGACCGTGTCGGGATTCGTACCCGGGACCTTGGGCGTAGTAGTCACACACATACCACTACGCCACGGAGCCGCCGGTCAGGTTGACCACCAGATTTTTTATAAGTCCATTGAATTGTACTTGTTTTGTGCTTAATTGTGCCGGTGTTTGTTTCAATTGTACTCATTTGCTTATAGCAAAAAATTGAAAACAAATCCTGGAGGCAACGTTGACCACCAGCCCACATCGTTTTTGAGTTTTTCAATATTTTATAAGTCCATTGAATTGTGTACGTTTTGTGCTCAATTGTGCCGGTATTTGTTTCAATCACGCTCATTTGCTTATAGCGAAAAATTGAAAACAAATCCCGGGGCCAGATTGACCGGAGGCCCGCGTTTTTTGAGTTTTTCAGTTTTTTATAAGTCCATTGAATTATGCTCGTTTTGTGTTCAATTGTGCCGAAGTTCTATTCAATATTGTGTATAGGCACAATTGAGCACAAAACCAGCACAATTGGTGAGATAAAAAAAAGTAAAAACTGTAAATTGGGGGGGGGGGACTTGACTCACCTCTTTATCAGTATGCGTAAATTTTTGAATTATCGTGAAGCAATTTTAAGATTTAGAAATTTCTGGTATTCAAATTTTCAATTTTCAAATTTTTATTCATCGCTTTATGTCATTTAATATCGTTTCAACTTACATAATTAAATATCGTTTCGTCGTTGCAGTGTAGTTCATCTTCTAATAGTGATGTAATACTTTATTGACATTCAAAAAATATAAGCCTAGTATAAAGACAATTCGATAAAAGTTTGCAAAACGAAGTTTTATAGAAAGTAGAAAACCTTATCAAAGCGTCGGGTGTAATACATTTAAATTGGAAATATTAAACATTCTTTAACTGTATATTTATAAGTTTATTTAAAAAGATAATGTCGATGATGATCACAACACATGAAACGTCTGAGCACATTTTTACTAAAACTATTTAATTCGATGGAAAATAAGCATCATTCTCATAATGTGTTTTCTAATGTCTCCAAATAGTGTAGCTAAGCGGAAAAACAAATGCTGGCATGTAAGATTTTCTAAATATCTCCAATAGCAATCAAGGCTCTGTGGATTTTTCAAGGACAAATTATCTGTCCATCATATATATGCACTATACTTCCATTTAACGGAAACCATATTTCTTACCGATTCTTATAGTGACCTCTCTAAGTCTTATTGTGTTTTTAGGGAAATATCTAAAGAATAGAATCTAGACGCAGGTAATGACAAAGGTAGGTTTGCAGCAAAATATCCGTTTCCTCTACACAATTCATTTTAATTAAACCTGTTACCTGGCAGTAATATCTGCTTGTCGTAAGCGCTGACTCACCTAAAGCTTGAAGTAAAACATCAACATAATATTAATATAATAAATGATTTGTTATCAATTAGTTATTATTTTGTCAACCCAAATGCGTTTTATATCGGAAGCGTGGCTTATCGAGCGCAGATTAATACATACTTCTTTGTTTGTAACCTTAAAATAACAACACAAATGAATCCTGATTTAAATGATAAATCTAAAAGAATCTCTTTATCTGAAACGGATGTCAACGCTATTGTACTCAAAGAATGCGCATGTGACATACTATGAAATTGGTGTATTATGTACCCCCTACAAAGTTAAAAAGAAAAGTAGTTAAATTAGTTTTGAATTTGACACACTGGTTCAAAGCTATAAACATTCACAATAAAAGAAAGTAACAAATGATATTCTGGCATTCAAATTATATTGCACTCTTTTAATATTACAAAGAAATTTTCCTTCCCTTGACTTAATATACGGTCTACCAATACACAATTAATTTGAATGTAGGTCACAGTAGGTTACATTTTTGGAAAATTAAAATTTTAATTGGTATAATTGAAGATTTCTGCAAATTGGATATAAATGCGGTTTTAATATTTTTACACAAGTTGCTAAAAATTGTCACGTATTTTATAATACTTTTCTGGTAATTTGAGTACACATAAAGTAATTTTAGATCGCAATCAATGGATGGCCAAAATATTAGTTTTTGATGAATATTAATGAAAAATGAAATAAAAAAAATAAATCTGCAAGTAATAGTAATTTTCATATCTCTAAATTTATCATAAAATACGTTGTTTTATTAGAATAACATTATATAAGCAATCACAATCAAAATTATGATTAATAACTGAGCATTCATATAAAATACACATATATAGCCGAGAGCGATAGTTCCAGAACATTTTCTTTGACAAAATGTATACTTCCAAGGCATTTGTATAGTTCCAGGACAGTATTGAAAGTTGCTTATACTTAACAGCAAGTTCCAGGACAGTAAGTTCCAGGACAGTCCTGGAACTATACATGAAACATATAAAACTTCCAAGACCGTCCTGGAACTATACAAATGTCCTGGAAGTATACGTTTTGTCAAAAAAATGGTCCTGGATCTATGCGTCTGACATATATATATATATATATATATATATATATATATATATATATATATATATATGATACATATAATAGCGTCCTCATGTGTATGTTTATATTAGGAGGTGGGTGAATATTGAATGTATCATACTGTTTGGTGTTTTGTGTATTATGAGTATATATATTTTGTGTGTGTGTGTGTGTGATGTGTGTGTGTGTGTGTGTGTGTGTGTGTGTGTGTGGAGAGAGAGAGAAAGGGAGAGAAAGAGGGAGTGGGTTTGTGGGTGTGTGCATGTGTGTGTGAGAGAGTATATGAGCGTGTTTTTTATAGTTAGATGTACTTAAGAATGCATATGTAAAATCAATTCTTAGACTTATTGTTCTTTATATTTTTCTTTAAAGTTTAAAAGGTATGAGTATATACTGCTTAGATTATCAATATCACTTCTTTTATTTAATAAATAATTGAATTTTTATAAATATGGCACATTTCTAAAAATGTTCTTTTAAATTTTTTAATTTCTATTTGTAAAATACTCATACCTTTTAAACTTTAAAGAAAAATATAAAGAACAATAAGTCTAAGAATTGATTTTGCATATGCATTCTTAAGTACATCTAACTATAAAAAACACACTCATATACTCACACACACACACACATGCTCACACCCACAAAGCACTCTATCTCTCTCTCTTCCGTTCTCTCTTTCTCTCTCCCTCACACACACACACACACACACACACACACACACACACACACACACACACAACATATATATATACCCATAATACACAAAACACCAAACAGTATGATACATTCAATATTCACCCACCTCCTAATATAAACATACACATGAGGACGCTATTATATGTATCATATATATATATATATATATATATATATATATATATATATAAAAAATTAATATATTCATAACATACAATCACACATGCAAGTTAAACAAAAAGATCAAGATATATATAAAAATCATTTAATCAAAATTGACTTTTACTTCTATCAAACCAATATTTTATTTCATCAAATTTTTTTATATATACACATTATTTCTTTTTAATTACTAAAGAAAATTGTTCTAAAAATTTTTCAAAATAAGCTAATGTAAATACCCTCACTGTAAGTAATTATTTTATTTACTTTAGTAGTTTGTTAATAGTTTGTACGTTTTAGTAATTGCCTTTGATCAAGCATAAAATTATTTGCGAAAATTTAGGCCATAAAAATAAGTTTTCTTTATTACCAGCCGACCTAAAACCGGCTAATTTCAACACAAATACATATATATTGTCGTTGAAATTATAGGTTAAGAAGGATAGATAGGTCTAGATAATAAAAATTTTAACAACTGTGTATATAGGAAATAGGAACAATTTATTACGCACAAATTAATCAGTTTAGACATTAAAAACGGACGGGTACTAATATATTTTTGTATTTCTAAATCAGAATGTTAAATTTGCATAATGTGTAGAGCTTGGGAGTACATGAAAACTCAGGGGATACGCATAATTAGTTTTAATATTTTAAATCAAGCACATCGGATAAGAAACAGAGCTTTTGGGTATCGAAAATCAAGCATTTAAACGCATATTTCTATTTAACTAGACTAAACGTTCGTTATACAAATCCTAAGAAATGATACAAATCGGAAATATAATTTAAACGGACAGTTTGCTTCAAAGAAACACCTGATAGTTAAATGGCAAGTTCAAAAAACTGAAATATACGTTGGGACAGAATTCTGTAGAATTGTTTGTAACGGTCAAGGCGACACGCTACTAAAATAACAAATACTTTGAAGACAATAAAGACAATAAAACGTTGATTAAAATACTCGCCTAAAATACGATAAATATTGTATCGATAAAAATGACAACATTTTTGTTAATTATGCTTGTGTCAAGAGTAAAGTTGATCCAAGCAAAAAGGTTTCCCTACCTTGTTCAGAATTATTTGCAGCAGTGTTGCTTGTACATCTTGTTGAGTTTGTAAAAGCAACATTTCAGAATTTATAGTTTAACAACATTTTCACATAGTCAAGCTCTACCATTAGCTCTCACTTGGATAAAATCGTTATCACTTTCATTGCCAATCGGATTGCCGCTGTTCAATTTCGATTATCCCGTTTAAGTTGGTACCATGTAAGATCCAACTACAACTCGACACATCTATTGGGTTGTAGTAAAACATTTCAGAATTTAGAGTTTAACAACATTGTCGCATGGTCAGGCTCTATCATGGTACTAGCTTGAGTAAATTTGTCATCCAATAAATGGAAAACTTTTGCTGCTAATCGGATTGCAGCAGTTCAACCTTAATTATCTCCTTCAAGTGAGATCCAAAGATAACCCGACATGCGCCTCGCGTGGCCTAACTGCATCGATCACCTGCTTTGGTGGGTGGGGCTGTCATGGTTAAAGTTTCCCTTCGAAAGTTGGCCACTATATCATCCTTCTCGATGTGAATCGGAATCACATGAGTTGACTCCGGTCAAAACTGAAGCTAAACTTATCCTTGTTGTATTCTCTATTTTTTGAGAGGTATTTGATGAATCAGTACGAAAATTTTCAGATCTAAGAAAATTCTAAAAATTATGTCGTACTGTCGTCGCTTTGCCTTCAATCTCAAATCGCCATCCGAAAAATTAACTTGTAAAATTCAGCTAAGTGAAAGGACACAGGCTTTAGAGTTACTGGTTAACCATGTCCAGGTAACTACCTTTACGGAAGATTAAGTTAAATTAAAATGGGGCAGTTAGCAAGTAAACAACTTCTCCCTCTGAGTAATTTTATTGATGGGAAGGGCCTTCCTAGGGTGGACGATAGTTTGAAGCATTTGGAAGTCACATGGTTTAATTAATCTCATCATTAATGATTGCCACATTCAAAACTTGCATTGCTATATTCGCAATACTCACTCCTTGTTACAGCAGTATATTTGGATTTTGTAGGCTCGGCGAGCCATAAGACAATGTTTGAGCTCAGGTGTTCTCTGTTTTCAAACCAAACCTATTTCTATGGTTTATTGCATGGGAGAGTTACCGCCTCCCCGAGTCACATTCAGAAAAGCGTTCTTACATACGGGCGTCGATTTCTGCGGCGCTTCTTTACAATGGGTAAAGTCAGAGGAGCAAAAACACTAAAGGTTTATCTGTCTTTTTGTTTGTCTTAGCACAAAGGCGGTGCACAGAGAATTTAGTCTCGGATATATTAAAGAACGTATTTTTGGCTGTATCTAGCAGGTTTATTTCTTGATGTGGAAAATGTGTCCATACGTATAGCGACTGTGGTAGCAATTTTTGAGTTGCAGCAGATAAAATTCGAGAGCTTCTAAATCAGGAAGCAGAAGCAGAAAATGCAGTGTAGTTTCTTAACTCTCCTTCAGCTTTACATTTTGATGGCATTTAGGAAGCAATAAAAACCAATTTGTTTCGTGTTATCGGAGAGCAAATATTACCTTGCAAACATATGAATACCGTGTTAGTACAAATTGAAGCACTTTTGAACTCTCGGCTTTTAGGGCCATTTAATTTGGACCCTAACGATTTGGTGTGCTTATCCCCAGGTAATTTCTTAGCTTTCAAACCTATTTTGTTTATACCGGCTACTGATCTTACAGAAATTCCTCTTAATCGCCTAATCGCTGGCGATTGCTTCAATGGTTACAACAAAGGTTTTGGAATCGTTAAAGGATCGAGTATATCCATACGCCCCAACAAAAATCACAATGGTTTAAAGCTACGCAGTCAATACCTCTTCATTTACTTTTTTTAGTAAAGGGTGACAAGTCTTGTTCTTTACATTGGAAGTTGGATAGGATAATTGAGTTGCATGCAGGTAAAGACAACGTAGGTGGTGTTCCTATGAAAAAAACTGCACGGGGCAACTTAAAAATAACCCTTTGCCAACAGAGCCTTAGTGTTTAACCAATATTTCTCGCGCGCATACTTGTATATAGTTATCCTCTAATTGTTTTATAAGTTTAGTTTTTCAACTGTTACTTGCTTTGTGTTAAAATAAATATCCATTTGTTTTGGAGGGTGGGATGTTCAGGCATAATTTACCTAACGTGGCTCTGTTTCATCCCCTCCTGTTCCAAGCTCCTTTAAGTAGAATAACAGTAGTGTGTGTGTGTGTGCGACGACTCGGACCAGATTCCAGTGACTTCGCGCCTGCAGTGTTAAAAAGACTTGTCGATAATTACGTGTTGAGCTAGTGCTGTGCTATCGAAGAAAGCGCACAAAGTAAGTGTATATATTTTTGTTTATATATGGCATACTCCTTCATCTCAAACACTATTTTTTTTACGTTTTCAACCAAGAAAAGTGAAAAAATTAAGCAAGTTCGATGCGTGCTTCATACATTTGAAGCGTTTTAATTTTAGGTACCGAAACGCAAAAGAATTGTATTGACATCTATTTACTTAGGATTTAGGAAATCGAATTAGGGAACTATTTCCCCTTCCTTAAGTAAAATATCTATAACTAATAAATTGACTACACGACAATACAAAATGGACTGGAAAACTCGAAATCCAGAACAAACTGAAAATCTTGAGTCGAGACAGAACCGGTATCGGTCTCGGTCTCGACTAAGAAATTGTGGTCTCGGCTCTCGTCCATCACTACTTCTACGAAGTGTACTGGGCGACTGATGCGCTTAATATCTCCTGATTCCAACATTGCGAGCGAGATCACTTGCTCAAGAATGAAGACAGCAGCAGTCATCAATGACGTGACAGGTCTGTGAACAGTAAAAAACTTTACTACCTCGTTGATAAATATTAATTACGTCGGAGTTTCTTCTGACGCAAGCAGCCATGGTTCCGAAAAGGTTTCCCCATTAATAATTCAGTATTTCGATTAGCAGAATGATAGCGTTTAAGTTAAATTTTTGAATATCCACAGTACTATGAATGAAGCTGCAGAAACAATTACTGAAGTTAAATAGCGACATCAAAAAATATAAACTTACGGAAATATGCATTTTATTGACTGAGAACAACGCGAACGTGAATTTTGGAGAAACAAATTGCCCACTAGGATAAAACGTGCTCGCAAACCTGCAAAAACAATTAAATAAAGTTATTATTGGAGTTGGGTGTCCTGTTCATATGCTACACAATTTTGTGCAGCATGGAACATGTACACCGAAAATTGATATTGTGACGTTAGTATTGAAACTCTGCAATTACTTTTCTTTCTACACCGTTTGTCCAGAAGCATTGAAAACTGTTTGCGATTACGTTGAAGTCAATTATGAGAAAATACTTGTACACGGGCAAACACGAAGACAGTCTTTTCCTGGTAGTAGAAAGAATTCTTAAAATGTATGCGCCTCTGAAAAGCTATTTCCTTTCTATTTCACATCCACTAACGGTTGAAGAAAGAATAAAACTGTCATGGATATTGCAATAATTTTGAAAACAACAAATGACACCCCAAAAGCTAGAAAAGACGTAAACTTCGTGCAACCAAAAGTTAGAGGAGTTATCTCTACTTGCAGCAGAGAGAAGAAAGAAGAGTTTTTAAACATCAAAAAATGCTATAAGTGTTAGCAATAAAGAACAACGCTGATATTAAGATAACGATATTATTGAATCTGTACGTACAGTTTTGGTCCCCAGAATATCTAACCGGCAATTCACAGAAAATTCGGAGACGTACTCAGCTAAAAATCTTGTTTCGGAAAAATACCGAAAACCTTGATTGTATTTACAAAAATGGTTGCCGACAAACTCGGTGGGATGAGCGGGGTAAGTGTTTGAAGAGGGTTTCAGAATGGTATCGTTAATAAAATGTGTTCTAATTCCGAAATATCTTGGACGCTACCTTATCACGCAGAGTTACTAAGAAAAAGCCCTAGAAAGAATAACAAGAGGGTGCCAAAATCTGGAATAAGGAGAGTGATTATAGCTTAAAAATGTACCTGAAAAATTATTAAGGACACTATTTCCTAAACATAAACAAACCTTAACCATAAAAACACATAGGTCTATTTAAAACTGCTAGCTGAAAATAGGGTTTCCAAAAGCAAATGTTAGAGGCCCGAATATTCAATCACGCTTCTAGGTGATTGCAAAACAATTTATTAAATCAAAACTGCAACTATACCGTTACATTAATGAAAAAAAACTTAAATGTAAGCATGCCGCTTCACTATTGTACAGGACTTGTTTCTAACTAAATAGTACTCTTCCGTTTTAGTTACAAATACATAATACGGTCTTAAGCAAGTATTAAAAATTAAAAATATCACAAACTTATTTAACTAGAACCTAAATGTACGTGTCGTCAGTTCGTGCAATAAATTTTATTTATTTGTTTATTACAAACCCTTTTTCTAAAATAGTTTCAAAAATATTTATAAATACCTGATGAGTGATTGACTGTCGTTTTAAGGTGGATACCATAAGATGCTTATATTGATTTTGCCATTTACAGCACGTTTATCTCCAACATATAGTTGTCGATTTGTGAATCAGTGTGCCCCTAAAATTGAAAATAACCCATTCGGTAGGGTATTATCCGAACATGATTAGTCTACGTTCAGCCTTGTTCGATAACCTTCTAGGAAAGGTAACTGACCTACCGAAGTGGAATGCTGATGGTTGGCATGATACGTAAGAAGTGTACCAAAAAAATGGATCTTTTCTCCTTGAGACATATTCAAGAAACTTCGGACGGATGAATTTAAAGTATTGTGGATCTATAATCAGAAACAGGGATTTTGTGTCTATTTGGGTGAGCACAATTCTACCTGTGAAGTGTTTATGTCCAGCCGATGAGATCATCGGCATGCCAGCATAATGCATTATTATTCAAAACAAATGAATTATGAAACCAATAATACTGTAGAACAATCATTACAATGATGACATCATCTGTAGTCTATAAAAACTGTTACAAATCCCATCTGATAAAATAACTTTACCTTAGATAAAAATGGTAATGACCTAAAAATTATATTTCTTAAAGGAAAAAACCTTGGTGGAATTTACTAATGCAGAAATTATTAAAAAAGAAATAAAAGAGCGTGCTACGTGCATCGACGTAGCCTAAAGAAAAAAACCAAAGAAAGAAAATAGCCGGACTCAACTGGTGAGTAGGCGGGGTCTTACATATGCAAAATAAAGACAGGTCTGAAATAAAAATATTCCCACTCATACACAATTAAACATATACAAACGAAAAACCTTTAATTTACAAAAAAAATATGTACAAAAACACAATAGTACCCAAAAAAATTAACAATCCACAATTAAAAGTTACACATATCCACACAATCAAAAGAAATCATTTTTAAAGTGACGAGCTGCCGTTTTTAGGTATCTACCACCTACATTATTTGCAACAACAAAAAGAAAGCCCAAACGCAACACTAAAAACCACAGCTCTAAATTGTTGTAAATATACGATTACATATGCCACATTGGCAGTACAATGTCTTAACTAATAAAATTTTATAACTCAGAAAAAAAGGTAAACCGACAGTTATAAATCATCATCGTACGCCTACGATTACGTACATACAATTAAGCGGAGAAAATAATCACAATAGGTGCAATATTCATACTTCATACTATCTTACATCATAATAATCAGGTTAAGGCCACCAAGTGTAGTTACCAAATGGTGTAAATAGTATATAAACACTCACCCTCGAGTTGACACTGTCGGGTTGGATCCTACTGTCTCTAATGACGGGGTGAAATAGAGGAGCGCGTGATCCCGCCTTGGGGTGGTCCTCACATCACAACAAGGGGCGGCAATCCATCGTGGCTTTAGGGCCACCGGAAGAAGCACGCTGTATTGCGTACGCAAAATTCCCACGAAAAAACGGAAACAACAAAAATACAACGAATGTTTTCGTCGTATAAGGAAAAGAAAGTGAATCTTAAGTTGTTTAACTAAACAACCAGAGCTCCAAGTAATATTGGTGTTATCGAAACGTGATTAGCAAACTTGAAAACACGGTTTTATCGGTGGATGTATTGGGATGATAAGGGTGATATAGATATGCTAATTATAGGGAAGGACCAATTGCTTTTTGTAGCAATACCGATGGCAGTGGAGCGGTTATGTAATAACTAAAACAACTACAACAAACTACTTAATAAAAGGGTATAAATACCTTAAAGCCTGTGCCGCTCGGGGCAATAAAAGTTCACACACAAAAGCTTCGCGGACAACCAAGAACACGCTCGTTCGGGTGACGGTGTCGCTTCCAAAAGCTCTGATACAACTCTCTTCGGTAACGGTTCGCGTACGACTGTTTTCACGCACTTCCACTGTCGGTATAAATGTTTCACTAAAACTGTAGGATACCCGCACGAATAGTATTTATTGTCACCAATACCAATAAATGTTCGATGATGACGTAACAATCGGATAGATAAATACGTTATTTTCAAGAGTTTTAGATTGAAACAATAAAGAAAGTAATTACGCGCTATCACAATGTATAACGAGTTCACGGATACCTAAAACAGGGTATTGACTATTTAATTTATAGAATAAGCTTTTCGAACTCGCACCAAATCGGTTTAAATGAAAATCGTTTGGAAGCATACTTATTATAAAATTGTAAGTTATGCAGGATGTTGTTGTAGGATTGAAACAGAATCTACGTGCATGAATAATGTAAAAAAAGGGTAGCTTTTAATTTACTCGTAAAATAAACGTAACAAACGTCACACATCTAAAGGGTTTCTAACTGGAAAGGTAATCAATTTAAATGATGTTAAATTATTGGATAAACTCCCAGCTTTGAATGCTTTTACCAAGCATCAAAGCCATGATTTTTTTGATTTGAATGTCAATAGCTGATGGACTAGTATTTTGAAAGGGGCTGAATTTGGAGAACTTACGAAATTGAACAAGATATGTTTATACATATTTGCGATACAAGCACGAAATGCAAGTGCTGTAAGGGCTTTTTATAATGAGGACCCCAATGGTCAAAGAAAAGAATGCTCTTTCTGTGGACTCTGTATGATCGATTTTTAAACTCAGTTTAATTTAAAATCTGTGACGTGAAATTTTTTATAAAATCATTATAAAGGAATCAGAACTGATGAAGGTTATTTCTAAAAATTTTAAATAAAAATAAGTTTTTAATAATTAATTATGTACAATACATAGGAATACTTAGGTAGGTATCGACCCAGTTTTGTAAGAGAGGGCCAATTGACATTTTTTGCTTAAAATGAGCTAACTACAGCAAAATATATTTTTGGGGCTATCTCACGTTCAGAAAATGGGGACAGCTATATCTTGGATAATAAACAAGATATAGCGAGGGTCCCACTGTAGAATTATTCTTCCTATAAATATAAATATGTGTAAAATAGATCTATCTACCATTTAGGTCCGATTGAGAATTTAGGACTTGTAACAGTTCGTTTATACTGTTAAAGATTTTTGAAGTTATGCAACTTTAAGTACTGGCTTTGTGTTATGAGTGTAAGCAAAGAAATATTCATTTCTGTCTGTTAATTGAAACGTAGCCGTGTGGGGGATAACATGCGCATTATAGTGTCTTGCGCGTTCCCACTGTATCTGTTCTGTTCCATTCGAGTTCTGATAAGAAATGGACAAAATACAGCATCTAATTGTCAAATTAATTTTGCTATTGCATTGGGAAGGTGATCACATTTTACAAGAATGGCATCGTCGCTTAGGAGTAAGAAATATTTGTCAACCTATATAAATTTTGTTATAGCGTTATCTGTTTTTAGCAATTTATTGTACGTTACCAAGCGTGTAGGTGTTGAACGATGGTTTAACTTATGTACTTCACAGTCGCTTCACTGTCGTCCGAAATTTATAGAATTGGCACATTCAGGCAATTGTGTTTCAAAGAAGAATTTATTAAATTTCAGAACGTATGCTGAATAATTCTACATGTGGTGTTCCAGAGCCGTTGTTTGGCGGTCGGCCATGATGTTTTTGAAGTGCTAAGCACTCCAGCTGTTACCTTGTCCAAATGGGTCGCCTAGATCAAGGACATTAATATTAATTTTCAGCCAGGTATTTATGTATCTATCGATTGATAACCTAATCCTGTAGTTAATTTGTTATTTTGCAAGTTTAAAGTACATTAGCACTTAACTTAATTTTAATTTCATGATAGAGTAAACTTATTTAGTTAGATATTGAATATATTCTTCTACTTGATTTGAGCTCAAATAAAGTGGGGTTAGTTAAGTAAATTCAAATTAAATAATGGTGATCGAGTCTAGTACTAATGTAAATTTTATTGTAGACTAGCTTTGATAAATTATCTACTTTATGCAACTTCAAGTAACTCAAGCAAAGTGCTATTATTTTTTGTAAATATTAAATTACGAAGTAAACATTGATTGATTTCTAGCTGTTGTCTCATTAAAAACTTATGCAAAATTATTCTTCTCTGTAGGTTGCTATTGCTTGAATAAGTACAAAGAACCCCGATTACAACCCTGAAGATAAGGTCTACCCTTGTAGTAAAGAATCTTTTGGTTTAGGGTGCACATTAAACTTAACAAGGTAGAATAAATTTAGTTTTCTTTATTGTATTACAGAGGTATAAGTTAAGGTGCATTTCGCTTCCTTGTTTTAATCAATATAAAACCCGATCTGATAATTAAGTCACGCAACTATAAGAGCTACAAGGTACACGTAGGTTATACACACACACATAGGTTACACATGGCGCCCAACGTAGAGAGCCAACTACCATTTAGCCCCATTTCATGAAATAACTAACATGAAATCAGCTAATACAAATGGGGTCAACTAGTAGTTAGCTCCTTTATGAGATTCAACTCTAAATATTGTGCTTATTAAAACAAGAAATAAAATGTGCAATTTAGATCCTTTGTAAAAAGGAGGATCAGCAATAAATGCAAGGTTGACTCATTAGTTGATTGAGCTTTAGTGTGCAAAAATATTCTAGAACTGCTTACTACAAAGCTTGTTTATTAAAAAGAATATAATTAATCTATGCTTGTTTTATAATTAAAAGGTATTTTTAAAATCTTTTAAAATATTTAACAAATTTTACTTAGTATCATTTTCTCAAATTAGGAACAGTATTTTTGATAGATTTTTAAATAGTATTATAATGTTCTGTGATGATATTGATGGTAATCTTGGGTTTATGATAGTTCTTACTGTTGTGAAATTTGTAAACAGAAAAGTACGAACCGTTACTTTATATTCGGGAGAGAAGACTTGTAGTGTGTTTTTAAGTGGACTGATAGTGAAAGTTTGGACTTAGTTAAAAGTAGTGAAGTCTCTAGCGATGTGTTTAAAGTCAACCATGATGTTAAAATAAAATATAGAAACGGTTGGTATGATGCTCATGTACTTGCAATTGTACCTTCTAGAGAAGAAGCAAAAAATGAACTAATTAATATTGAACGTCAAACTCTCAAAAATGAAATGCAGGTAAATTGTGATTGTTAAGCTAATAAAATTTGTATTGTACTTAAATGGTTCTGTTAAAGAATATTATTGCTAATCCTCCCGGTGTCTCAACTGAACGCATTGATTCAAAAGCAGCCAGTTATTGTGCTCAACCTTGTTACGTTTATTTTCAACATAATAATAAACAAGCTCTCGAATAAATTTCTCAACTAAAGTCCCTTTTGCTTTTAAAACGAAAATTTATTCGATAAATTAAATAGTCTATGCCTTGTTATAGGTATCCGGTAATCTGCTAAATCGTTTAACATAATTAATAATAAATGCGTTTGCTACAAATTTTTATTTTGAACTTATTTATTTCGAAACGACGAGTTTATGCTACAATTAAATTGTTTACATCCTGTTTTAGGTACCCGTAAACTTGGTATACATTACAACCGCGTATAATGGTTTTCTCTATTGTTCCGATGTAAAGACTTGTTGAAATAAGGTCGCGTACTATCCGATAATCAATCGCGCTTCGATAAGCGAGGATTTGCAGTTCGAATTCGTGTTAGTTGAACGATTGTTGAATTTGATTCTACAGCTTGTACGTCGAAATATTTTCTACAGTATTAGTACCCATAAACTTGCATACAACATACGTTTGTTTTTATTGTTCGAAACAGACGGTTTGCAAATAAGGTGGTACTATCCGTGATTGCGCGCCGTAACGAGTTACATTAGAATTCGTGTTATGAGTTTTTTTGTTCTGAAAGCTTGTCTCGAAATAGGTCTACT
Source organism: Platerodrilus igneus (assembly GCA_036346225.1). Taxonomy (NCBI): domain Eukaryota; kingdom Metazoa; phylum Arthropoda; class Insecta; order Coleoptera; family Lycidae; genus Platerodrilus; species Platerodrilus igneus. The sequence goes on along the minus strand of JARFIW010001700.1, from coordinate 11,699,653 downwards.
ATTCGTAATAATGTCAAAGCAATGCACGTTTGTCTGTTGACACAGATGCTTGAATTGTCGTTGACCGCTGCTACAGTCTATTAGCAGTTTGTTTTGCTAAAAGAATCCTTTTTTGTACGACCAACTAGGCGTTTCTGTGTGTGACTCATCCCCGACGCGTGCTGCAGTCTAATGTAGCATATACAGTTGCGACCATGGGTCCTTTCTGTGTGTGACATATTCCGTACCAACGTTTGTGTAAGCTTAGTTATGACAGGGTAAACAGGATGCAATTGTTTCTTGTGGGTTCGATATTCCGCTCACGTTGCGATGTAATTATTTGAACATCTCGTAAGAACGACATTTTTGTTGTGCAAGTTCATATTTCGTACAACAGTATTGGTGTAATTTTTAAACAGCTCGTAGAAGAACTCATCCGTTTGTTCGCTTTAGGCATTTATTTGCTACAAAGTACTATTTTTAGAACGTGCCGGAAGAAGTAACCGGCTACACTTACCAACTCGCGTGTAGAGTGGGAAGTTATGCCATCATACCAAAAAGAAACTAAATAGTACATTGCTCACGATTATCTACTAACAAATAAAAATAAATAACGGTTTCTGTACAAACAAGCAAAAAGAAAATAAATTAGGGGTTATTATTTCACAGCAAACAATTATATTGTACGAACAATTTAGAAATTTAGAAAGTGCGCATCTCGTATTTACACAAAATAAAATTAATCGGCAGTAAATAAAGATGATTTTTTTATTTACTGCTGATTAATTTTATTTTGTGTAAATACAAGATGGGCACTTCGTTTCTAAATTTCTAAATTGTTCGAACAAAATAATTGTTTGCTGTGAAATAATAACCCCTAATTTATTTTCTTTTTGCTTGTTTATACAGAATCCGTTATTTATTTTTATTTGTTAATAGATAATCGTGAGCAATGTACTTAATTTTTTTGTTCCTTTTTTGGTATGTAGGCGAATCCCCCCACTCTCCGCGGTTGGTAGTTAGCCTGGTTTTTACCTTTCTTCCGGCCATGTCTAGGTACGTAGCAACCTGATGAAGATGCCATTTTCTTATCAACCTGTACAAACGGTGTGAGTTGTTCTCCACCAGTGTGTTTAGAATTAACACCCGCGTCTACTAATGTAAGTTGAAGAATGAAACTGTATAATGAAACATTTTTACAGTAGTGTGTGTGTTTTGTTTTAGACAACAATCGCTGAGTAACAAGAAGCTGCTGTTTTATTTTCAGTTTGCTCTACTGATGCTGACATGTGCAGTAGCTGATGACTGTATTTCGAATAATGTAAGTTCCAACTGTATATAGCTGTCTAACTAAGTATAGCACTCTACAAATAGGTAACCGTTCTTGGTCAACTAAATACACTTTATGATTATGTTCTGTCTATGTATCGACCTGCTTATATGAGCAACTACCTGTGGAAATTGCTGAAAATTGCTTCTTAAATAATGTAAGTTATGTGTAACTACAACTTTCAATTTATAAGGAGTATTTGTTGCAACCAGGTAACTCCTACCATTCAACAAGATATATTGTTTACTTTGCTGTCGATTCCTCTACACGAGAATACTGAGTACTTTCAGCCACTTTTGGACATTGATATCAATGGTACTCAACAACCAGGTACTTCTACTGATCGTTTTAACAACAGTTCTCTGGATTCTAATGGCTCAAACTTTATTGTTGATTTTGAAGACTCTTCTTGCAGTTATTAAGTATCTGAAGAGCTAGCATGTGATGATTCCAGAACTGAAAAAGCTATTCCAGTTAAAAAGAAAAAAGGTGTTAGTTGCAAGTAAGAAGAGCAAAGAAATAAAATGTACAAAGACACAAAAATTCCAAAAGAATAAGAAAATCAAAAAGAACGAAAAAGAGACCGATACAGAAACAAGCAGTGACAGTGAATGTTCAGATCCTGAGAAGTTAGGTGAAAATTTAGAAACAAAAAAGCGATCTAAAGGAAATATTAGGAAAGATAGAAAAATTAATAGACAAAAAGGAGAACCTTTTGTTAATACTAAAGGAAATTTTGTTCCAGGTAAATCAATGACATCAAATCCTTGTCGCAATTGTAAACTGCGCTGTGAAATGATTTCAGAAAAAGTTAGGCAATAATTATTATCTTCCTATTACACTATCCTAACTAGTTAGCAGCAACAAGATTGGTTATGCTCACATTACAAAATACTTCCTGTATCTAGGAGAACAACCCAAAGTGAATCTTTGCGTAACTTCTCTTATAAATACCACATAGATGTCAGTGATCGTATTGTAAATGTATGTAGACAGTTTTTATTGGAGATTTTAAATATAAGCAGAAAAATTACAAATCACTCTTGAACATAGTACTTTAATGCATACTGCAAAATCTGACCAAAGAGGCAAATCACTTACTGTCAACAAGACTCCTACTAATATAACTATTCAGATAGAAAATTTTACTAAAAATTTACCTGCTGTCCCCTCCCATTACAACAGAGCCAACAGCAATAAAAAACATTTGCCTTCTGGTCTTAACCTCCGCATCCTGTATGATGATTATAAAAATAAAAACATAGGTCAGGAGAAATAGCTTCGTTTGCAATATTTAAGAGGGAATTTAGCAAATTTAATGTTGGTTTTTGCAAGCCCAAGAAGGATAAATGTGTGATTTGTGAACAGTGAGGAACAAAAAAAAGAATGGTACTGGCTTAACAGATGACGATGAACTTAAGTTTAAAGTTTAAAGGCGACTTACAGGGAGTATAAAACTGATGTCCAAAAATCAAAAGACAGTTGTGAATTAGTTGTAGCTAGTCTTGATTTGCAGCGAGTTCTTGTTACCCCACATTCTGACAGTACTTTGATGGTCTACAGCAGAAAATGTGCTTACTATAATTTGACAGTTTATGAAAATAAGACGAGTAATGGGAGTTGCTATCTTTGGGGAGAGTGTGATGGTGAAAAAGGTGTTTTAGAAATTGCAACGTGCGTTAAATTGTGGCTAGAAGATTTGGATGAGCAACAAAACAATCCAATAGATGTAATTTTTTATTGCGACAATCGTCCAGGGCAAAATAAAAATCGATGCATGTTCGGTATGCTATACCATGTAACACAATCGCTGGTCTTAATTAGGAGTATAACTATCAAGTTTCTTTTAACAGGACATACTGATATGGATGCAGACACAGTTCATAGTTCTATAGCATCCATCATTAAGAGCAGAAACGTTTTAGCACCCTTGCAATAGCCGACTGTAATATCTTTAGCTAGAAAAAATCCAAGATCTTTGGAATATTCAGATTTTCAAAATTGGACTTCTATATTCAAGATTTATTTTTCCTTTAAATACAAATACTGACAATAGAGATAGAATAAAGTGGTTAGAGCTTTGTGGTCTCAAATTTGGTAAAAATCCAATAAAGTTCTAGTTTGGAACTCCAACCGGAGTCCAAACTATGAAACTATCACAGTTTTAAAAAGGCGTAGGAGTCCAGCAATAACTTTAAAAGCCTATAAGCAGAAAGTGCCAATTACTGAAGCAAAATACAAAAATCTTTTGACACTCTGCTGCAAAATCATAATTCCTCCACAATTTCATGATGAATACCGTAACATGCCCCATTCTAGCGTTACCCGAGATTGCTTGCCAAACACAGACACTGAAGACGAGACTTTAATTATTGCTTATTTACAGATTGTGTGTGTATTTGTAACGAAAATTGCTTAGATAAGGTCTGTTAGTACCAACTTACAAATTTGTATCTGCTTCGACTATAGTACAGCTTAAACGAATTTGCCTCTGAGTAATTTTCAAAATCAGGTATTTTGTTAATTGGCGAGTTACTAGACTACCAACTTGTATAATGCTTTCGAGTTAGAAAATTGTTAGATGTCGCCTTCTTACAAATAGAAATTTGATGTGTAAGGAGTCAATTGATATTTTTACCTGCAAATTTGAAAATTACCCAAAATGTGTAAACATCCTTAGATTGGGGACATTCTGCTAGAATATAAGAAAAAAGTTTTATGGAATTTACTAGTTATTAAATTGCTAGAATTATAAGTAATGAGATGATTTTATTTTTCTACTCTCCTGAACAATTATAGTTTTGATAGTTGGCATCTTCTTAGAAAATAAGGGCGGTATATAAATGTGTGAATTTTTACGTTGATTTTGATCTAAATTATTTGTCGATGGTCTCAAATCAATACCTCGTAAGCCCAAAATTGGGCATTTGCACATTTTAGCGGTTATAGAAACTGTTCTCCAACTGCGCGATCTATTTAAATATGACAGTGCTACATAAATACGTTAGCGATAAATTGGCGCCAATCAATACCACGTAACTCTAAATTAGTTAAATGTCAGTTCAATACCTTGTAAGTCACAGATCTGCGTTGTAAGTCACCATAGTTCATAGCAATGTATTGTATGTATCAAGTTATGTATACTGATAAATACTCGAATCTAATTAGAAATATTAAGCTAAACAGAACTGTTACATTACTTTGAACCTCAGAACATATAAAACTACCTTCCGATAACAGCAAATTTTCGATTACATCTTTGAATATAATTTGAACTTGAAAGTCAAATAATTAAAATGGAACGTCAAAAAAAAGTCGTTGACAGCTTGTCGCCCAAAAGTCAATCAAATTTGGACAGTAGGACCAGCAAAAATTAAAGTAATACATCAGAATGCAGCTTATGCAACAAAACTTTCAAAAAAAGAGGACTAAACATTCACATCAGGAAATGCCACCCAGACCAAAACCTAAGTACAAGTCTTAAAAACGTAAAAATAGGAGAATTTAAAGAATCTGAAAATGCAGTGCCAGAAGAATTTAAAAAGCCATTCCATCTATTACTAGCTGAACAAAAAACAAACAGCAAAATAATAAAATGAATTCCAAAATCAGTCAGAAGTACCTAAGCAAACCAATTAAAAATTTTATTAGACGAATGCATATCAAAAAATTCTGTAAGAACTTGGAAAAACCTTTTATTATATCCATATAAATTTTTAAACACTGCACGCTTCGAAATAGATAAAAGAAATTACATCGCTATCTTTATACGACAGAACATAAATAAGCATTTTTTTAAAGATTCCAAGAATGAAAATAACTCAAAAAGCAAAATGTCATTATGCAAAAGAGTATTAGCCAAAGTAACAGATGGTGATATTACTTCAGCAGTCAAAATACTTTGTTCATCAGACACAATTGCAGATTACAGTGAGAAAACTTTAAAGAAATTAATAGAAAAACATCCTATGAATAACGAAATGATTGAATACGAACTAATAACTTACCAAAATGCACTCCAAATTAAAAGTGAAGATGCACCAATAGCAATTAAATCCTTTAAAAACAGTTCAGCCAGTGGACTGGATTCCCTAAGGCTTTCACACATACAAGATTTAACTTATCTCCAACGAAACCGGTCAAAATCTATTAAAATCTTTAACAGCACTTTGCAATCTAATGCTATCTGAAAAAGTTCCCAAAGAAATATCCACAGTTTTGTACGGTGCTTCACTATGCGCTCTGAGAAAGAGAGATGGTTGCATACTACCCATTGACGTCGGAAAGTTCCACAGAAGATTGGTTGCAAAAATAGCATGTTTTAAAATAAGAGACTCTCAGTTCCTTCTTTCGACCCAAACAATTCCGATTTGCACCTCGCAAAGAAAATGAAGCAATTGCACATTCAGCAAGAATTTTTATCGAAAAGTTAAAATCAAAAAAACAGGTATTTCTAAAAATTGACTTTAAAAACGCCTTCAACATGGTTTACAGAATGTAAATATTAATCAATGTTTTAAAAACAATCCCACAATTATATCCTTTTGTTGAACAATGTTACCAATATTCTACATTTTTAATGTTTGAAAAAGAAACGATTCTATCACAAAGGGTGTACAACAGGGGGATTCCCTCGGACAGCTCTATTCAGTCTAGTAATTCAAGATATGATAAATAAAATTAGAACTCAATACAACGACTGGTATCTCGACGACGGTTCAATTGGAAGTAATAGTTATTCGGTCCTACAAGACATAATAAACGTTATTGTTGAATCAAAAAAGGTAGGATTAGAACTAAATTTTAGCAAATGTGAAATTTTCATGGAACACGAGTTATGTATCCCCAAATTTATCTATATATTAAATATTAGAATCTAATAGGAACTTATTGGAAATTGTTAAATAAATCATGTCAATTGTAACAATGTAGTACAAGGATAAACCAGACAGGTTGTTGACAGTTCATGAGAACGGATATGCAACTTTGTATCCGAGACGATAGTGATACTGCAGGTGGCAGGTTACAGACGGTTAAGATATCGCAATTACCTAGAAATAAGATTGAAAAAATGTAACAAAGTGTAGAATTAAGAGTAAAGCAGACATGAGATCTGCAAGTTCCCCACAGCCATGTGAGGGGGTAGGGCATTATAAAAAGCCTGGGAGCTTAAGAACCCGGCGGTCAGTCAAAGTATTCAGCTTTAGCATTGCAGTTTGCTTAGGCGACTCACAATATTAGTCCAATTAATTAATTTATTTTAATTTAAAGTTAAAATCCGTTTGTCAAAATTTCACATTAATTTCTGTATCAATAAAAAATAAATTTGTTAAGTTTTGGAAGTTTTTAAAAACGCAGCTCCCAAAGCCCAAACCTTAACTCACGTAGACAACATATTTATAAAAAAAATATTATCAATAGTTCCAGATTTAAAATTTACAAAAGAAACCGAATGGTGTCTTTTAGGTGCTCCCCTTACAGATAGCGCAATATCGATTGTTACGTGCCAGTTAAATTGGCCCTTAAACATTGTTTTAGGTTAAATTGATGTACGGAGGTTTCGCGCCATAATTTCAAAAGACGCGGTGCGCGGAATTTTAAAAGACTAGGCGCGTACTTCCGTTACGTCATAGTGAGTTTGCGCAGAGTGCGCGACGCGGGAGGGTTGGACGAATAACTTCGCGCCGACGTAAAAAAGACAAGGAGTGGGGACAAAGTGGTGAGAGGTTTCTGTGACGCTCTCAAACGTGGCTGTTTGCCTTGGTTCTTCGAGTGGAGTGGACGCTTGAGGTATCGTATCGTGCTTACCTTTACCTATGTAGATATCCTACCTAATTATCTTTGCTTGTCACCCTTACCATGTTTCCTTATCTATTCCCTACATAGGTGACAATTTGAGCCGTAGGCAGAACCGCATTCCACGCTGGAATGGAGCCCTGAGATCGAGTCCACGCTATCTGGATGTGCGTAAGACGTACCCCCGTTAATTGCCGTTTCTTGTAAGAGGGCCAGCATGCAGCCTTAGGGACGTGCAGCTACCATCTTTATCTATCCTGCAGGATGATAGGCGTACTTCGTGGAAATCTGGACCTATCATGTGAGTAAATTATGTAATACCTGTTGATTTATCTTTTTATAAATTTTCCGATTATTACGCAATATAATTTTGTGCATTGGTGACGTCATTGGAAGTTGGCTGCGCGGAATCTGTAATAAGGTTAGTGCTGACATCCGCCAGGGGCGTCGCCCGCTTTACTCATTGCGCTTGCGCGATGTATTTATGAACTCTTAAACTGTATTACCGACTTTGTAACTGTATTTATCGACGTACTTCGTAAACTGTTTTATCAACTCTTTAATTGTAAGAATTATCGCGTTTTAAAACATAAGACGATATGCCTAGAAGATAAATAAAAATACTTAACCAACATGTGTTCAAACTTAAAAAACCTGCCAGTACACGTAACATTCTACCTATTGAAAAATTCATTAGCGATACCAAAGTTACTATATGTACTTCGATGTTGTCCGTCATGGCATGTAGAAACAAATTTTAAAAAAATAGACAAGAAACTACATAAAACCATGGAAGAAACCACTAACAAAAAAATACACGATGACCAGTGGATACAAGCTACACTTCCAGTCTCCAAAGGAGGTTTAGGAATGCGCCAAACCACAACTCTTGCTCTCCCTTCATTTCTATCTTCCATATACAGTGTGTTCAATTTGATCGATTCAATCTTAAAGAACGAAAAATCACTTTCTAGTACTTCATTATTGGAAGGCGAAGAGTCATGGCATAGGATAACCAAAAATAATTTGAAAGATGACGTTAAAATTTTTCAAAAGGCATGGGATGAACTATTAATTGAACTGGCGACTAAACAACTGCTTGAGAATGCTACCACACTACACGACAAGGCCCGTTTCAAAGCAGTTAGCTGCAAGGAATCTGGTGCGTGGTTAAATGCCCTTCCAGCAGCATGCCTAGGAACACTACTAGATGACACCTCATTTCGTATCGCCACTGAATTACGCTTAGGAAACAAAATTTGCAAAGAACAGAAATGCAAATGCGGTTACAGAAGAAGGAACACATGGACTAAGCTGTATATTTAGTGCAGCACGCTCATCGCGCCATCACGCCGTAAACGACATAAAAAGAGCACTAAACCTTGCGAAAATACCTTCATTACTAGAACCGTCCGGAATAAGCTATTACGACAGCAAACGACCAGACGGCATATCACTCGTCCCTTGGAGTCACGGAAAGTCAGTAATTTGGGATTTCACCTGCGTAGACACCTTGACAACCTTACACCTACAATATACAAGTATATCAGCCGGTAGCGCTGCATCGAACGCAGAAAAAATTAAACATAAAAAATACAATCACATGGAAAATAATCATATTTTCTTCCCAATCGCAATCGAAACTGTGGGAGTTATTGGAAAACAAGGATTGAGTTTTCTTCCAGAAATTAGGAAAAGAATAAGGAAAGAGGCTCAAGTGCTTTTAAAAAATTAATTCCTTCTATCATAATTTCATAATCATGTAGCTTGATTTATTTGCTGTTAAATTATGTAAATCCTGAGTTTTTTGCTCACGAAATTAATATAAAGAACGACAAAAGGCCATTATTATCGTTTGAACATTTAATTTCGCGAACAAAGTTTTAAGAGTAAATAATTCATTAAACGTAGGTATTCTTTAGTCATGCCAGCAATTAATTTCTTGAATGTACTTTACTCTTGTAGATATTGATATTTATTTTATTATTTGAAAATTTGAATATTTTTTTTTGCAAATGGTAGCAAAAAAATGGCAAATAATTTATATATTGTTAATTTTTTAATTTTATTTTGGATATATATTTTTTTTTAGTTGGCTAGATAGTTTAATATTAAGCTATCTAGCCACTTGTAATTTTTTTACAGATATAGCAAAAAAATTGGTTTTATCAGCAAAAAAAAATCAAATAATTAGCAAATAATTCCTATATATATATACGATTGTGTTGAAATTAGCAGGTTTTAGGTCGGCTGGTGATAAAGAAAACTCTTTTTTATGGCCTAAATTTTCGCATATATTTTTATGCTTGATCACAGGCAATAACTAAAACGTACAAACTATTAACAAACTACTAAAGTGAATAAAATAACTACTTACAGTGAGGGTATTTACGTTAGCTTATTCTGAAGAATTTTTAGAACAATTTTCTTTAATAATTAAAAAGAAATAATGTGTATATATAAAAATTTGATGGAATAAAATATTGGTTTGATAGAAGTAAAAGTCAATTTTGATTAAATGATTTTTATATATATCTTGATCTTTTTGTTTAACTTGCATGTGTGTATGTATGTTATGTATATATTAATTTTTTTTTTGTTTTAATTTTTAATATGATACATATAATAGCGTCCTCATGTGTATGTTTATATTAGGAGGAGGGTGAATATTGAATGTATCATATTGTTTGGTGTTTTGTGTATTGTGAGTATTTATTTTGTGTGTGTGTCTGTGTGTGTGTGTGTGTGTGTGTGTGTGTGTGTGTGTGTGTGTGATGTGTGTGTGTGAGAGAGAGAAAGGGAGAGAGAGAAGGAGTGGGTTTGTAGGTGTGTGTGTGTGTGTGTGTGTGTGTGTGTGTGTGTATGTGAGTGTGCTTTTTATTATAGTTAGATGTACTTAAGAATGCACTTGTATTTATTTTGTGTGTGTGTGTGTGTGTGTTGTGTGTGTGTGTGTGTGTGAGAGAGAGAGAGAAAGGGAGAGAGAAAAGGAGTGGGTTTGTAGGTGGGTGTGTGTGTGTGTGTGTGTATGTGAGTGTGCTTTTTATTATAGTTAGATGTACTTAAGAATGCACTTGTAAAATCAATTCTTAGACTTATTGTTCTTTATATTTTTCTTTAAAGTTAAAAAGGTATGAGTATATACTGCTCAGATTATCAATATCACTTTTTGTATTTAATGAATTTGAATTTCTATAAATATGGCACATTTCTAAAAATGTTCTTTTAAATTTGTTAATTTCTTTGAAATTTTGGACCTAAAGCAAGAAGATTTTTGACATTTGTTGGTATTTCAATGTCACTAATATTGACAAACCATCTGTCACATTGATTAAAGGTGACAGTTTTTGATGCTTTTAAGATAACAACTAATTTTCTTAAATTGTTGTTTTTAACATGATGGAATTTTTTGTTATAAACAATAACTTGTCTGCGTGAATACTCATTAAAAATATGATTAGGGAGAATATCAGCGACAGTAACGTTTACATTGTTAAGTTCTTTAGTACATTCATCAATTATTGTATGAGTAATTTTGATTTCTAAATTTAAGATCTTTGTTTTGATTTTACGATTAAAGCTATTTACTTTTGAAGCCAATATTTTACTGTGGTTGTCTAATAAGTTACAAATATTTTTTACTGCATTTGGAATGTGGTTTGGTAGAATATCATAATGTCTGCATTGTAAAAGAAAAATTTTGCGATTCTTCATAGAAGCTAATTTGTTGTTTAGTTTCGTCCAGCGCTTTAGTAAAATGGTGGTATCTTTTCCATATATAATTGATATCATTTGATAGAAACCCATTGTAGTACAGCTTGTATAACTTTTTTTTTATTGTAACGACCTTCTTTTTATACGATTGTGTTGAAATTAGCAGGTTTTAGGTCGGCTGGTAATAAAGAAAACTCTTTTTTATGGCCTAAATTTTCGCATATATTTTTATGCTTGATCACAGGTAATAACTAAAACGTACAAACTATAAACAAACTACTAAAGTGAATAAAATAACTACTTACAGTGAGGGTATTTACGTTAGCTTATTCTGAAGAATTTTTAGAACAATTTTCTTTAATAATTAAAAAGAAATAACGCTATATAAATTATCACTCGTACCACTCATTTGATATAAAAATTAACTTTATTTTAGGATTAAAAAATAGAATTAAACATATATCACATACTACTTTATACCAAAAAAATTTAAAAATACTGAATAAGCTTTTAAAAAATAACAACTACCCTAATTCTTTAATAAACAATTTATTATACAACCAAGGACATAGACAAATTACCAAAAATAAAGAACTTGATAATACAAACAACAACATCCATAACCAAATCTATAAATCTTTTCCTTACATACAAGGACTGACACATAAAATTATTAACATATTTAAAAACCTTAATATCAACATTGCTAAAAAAAACGTAAATTCTATAAATAAATTATTTTCTAAACTTAAAGACAAAACCAATGAATTGCAACAAAGAAATGTAATTTATAAATTAAATTGTTTAGATTGTGATCGTTCATATATTGGCCAAACACCTCAAAATTTAAAACAAAGAATCATACAACATAAAAGCGATATAAAAGTTAAGCCTAAAGCATGTGCCCTTGCAATACACACACTTAATGATGAACATAAAATAAATTTCAAAAATCCACAAATTTTACAAATAGAAATTAACAAATTTAAAAGAACATTTTTAGAAATGTGCCATGTTTATAGAAATTCAAATTCATTAAATACAAAAAGTGATATTGATAATCTGAGCAGTATATACTCATACCTTTTTAACTTTAAAGAAAAATATAAAGAACAATAAGTCTAAGAATTGATTTTACAAGTGCATTCTTAAGTACATCTAACTATAATAAAAAGCACACTCACATACACACACACACGCACACACAGACACACACACAAAATAAATACTCACAATACACAAAACAATAAACAATATGATACATTCAATATTCACCCTCCTCCTAATATAAACATACACATGAGGACGCTATTATATGTATCATATTAAAAATTAAAACAAAAAAAAAAATTAATATATACATAACATACATACACACATGCAAGTTAAACAAAAAGATCAAGATATATATAAAAATCATTTAATCAAAATTGACTTTTACTTCTATCAAACCAATATTTTATTTCATCAAATTTTTTATATATACACATTATTTCTTTTTAATTATTAAAGAAAATTGTTCTAAAAATTCTTCAGAATAAGCTAACGTAAATACCCTCACTGTAAGTAGTTATTTTATTCACTTTAGTAGTTTGTTAATAGTTTGTACGTTTTAGTTATTGCCTGTGATCAAGCATAAAAATATATGCGAAAATTTAGGCCATAAAAAAGAGTTTTCTTTATTACCAGCCGACCTAAAACCTGCTAATTTCAACACAATCGTATAAAAAGAAGGTCGTTACAATAAAAAAAAAGTTATACAAGCTATATATATATATATATATATATATATATACAGGGTGAGTTTTTAGTGTGGCAACGGTCGATAACTCCGTTATTATAAAAGCTACGTAAACCAAATTTGGAGGCATATTAGGCATGCCTAAAGTGCACATTCTAAAAATATTTGGAAGCATACAGGGTGTTTCATAATTCCAGGGCATATTAAACTTATATTTTTTTTAATGGAACACCCTATATATTATTACATTTTTGGAAAGCTCATAAAAAGAGCTTTAATTTGATATGAAATTGTATCTGTCTATTTTTTTTAGTTTTTGAGATATTCAACTGTTTTTAGAAAAAATGACCCCAATTGCATACATTGCCACTGCACTAATACACAACTTACGTTAATTTTCAAGATGCAGAAAATTTTACCATATACCATAGTATATGTGTAAATATCACTTTTTTGAAATTTCTTCCCAGTATACAGGGTGTGTCAGGTTTCGCAAAATGCAATTTTTAAAATTTTTTTTAAATGGCAACCTACCAATTTTATTGCTACAATGGATAGTTCATTAAGTGTCCTTTCATTTTTGTTAAGCATTCCCTATACCTAAATCCATTACTTTCTGAAATATTTTTGATTTTCTTCAAATTTTATGAATGTTTTTAATTTACATAACTAAAAATAACTTACTATTGGAGAATATTATAAAACAATTAATACATTTTGATTAACAATCAACTACAGTTATCCAATAACAATTTTCACTAAAGATATAATAACCTACAATAATACGCTATCAACAGAATTCTGTCAGATCAACAATATGCATTTTATATAAAATGTTCAAGCAAGAAATCAGGCAGGCTTTGAAAAAAATAACTATTACATGTAAAGTGTCGTTTAGGTTTATTAATTGTAGTGTTCTGTTTTAAATGTAATCTTTGAAGGAGTTTTTAAAATGAATTTTACAGGGAAGAACAAATAAATATGATTTGGGTATTGAGAGCAAGTTTAAAAAATTTCCTTTGCATCAAGAATATACCAAGAGAGATATCCTGTTAAATGACAACACACTACAATTAATAAACCTAAACGACACTTTACATGTAATAGTTATTTTTTTCAAAGCCTGCCTGATTTCTTGCTTAAACATTTTCTATAAAATGCATATTGTTGATCTGGCAGAATTCTGTTGATAGCGTATTATTGTAGGTTGTTATATCTTTAGTGAAAATTGTTATTGGATAACTGTAGTTGATTGTTAATCAAAATGTATTAATTGTTTTATAATATTCTCCAATAGTAAGTTATTTTAGTTATGTAAATTAAAACATTCATAAAATTTGAAGAAAATCAAAAATATCTCAGAAAGTAATGGATTTAGGTATAGGGAATGCTTAACAAAAATGAAAGGACACTTAATGAACTATCCATTGTAGCAATAAAATTGGTAGGGTGCCATTTAAAAAAAAATTTAAAAATTACATTTTGCGAAACCAGACACACCCTGTATACTGGAAAGAAATTTCAAAAAAGTGATATTTACACATATACTATGGTATATGGTAAAATTTTCTGCATCTTGAAAATTAACATACGTTGTGTATTAGTGCAGTGGCAATGTATCCAATTGGGGTCATTTTTTCTAAAAACAGTTGAATATCTCAAAAACTAAAAGAAATAGACAGATACAATTTTATATCAAATGAAAGCTCTTTTTATGGGCTTTTCAAAAATGTAATAATATATAGGGTGTTCCATTAAAAAAAATATAGGTTTAATATGCCCTGGAATTATGAAACACCCTGTATGCTTCCAAATATTTTTAAAATGTGCACTTTAGGCATGCATAATATGTCTCCAAATTTGGTTTACGTAGCTTTTATAATAACGGAGTTATCGACCGTTGCCACACTAAAACTCACCCTGTATATATATATATATATATATATATATATATATATATATATATATATATATATATATATATATATATATATATATATATATATATATATATATATATATTTTGATGTATTCTGATAATATGGCTCAGACAGCTTAATAGACCTTAGTGTTCACGCAACTATCGAAAGAAAATTGTGCAATAACAAAATTATGTTGCCGAGCGATTATACTGAAGATACAAGATCATTACCAGAAAAATCTGGAGTGAAAATGGTAAATTATGCATTTTTTACTAATTTTAATCTTTCCCTGGTATATGCTTCTATAAGACCCGGAAAAAAATCAGAAGATCCTGCCGTTGTAAATCTTAGGCGCTGAAATATTCACCTGAAGGGACAATATTTTATAAGATAAATTATGACGATGAATACAAACGGTTACCACGTAGAGTAAAACAAACCGGAGTTCCAACAGAAACCATTTTTAGAGAACTCCACAAGCAAAGACTAAGGATTAAAAAAACAAAATTTGATCATCTTCAGTAACTGAAGCCTGTATTGCCAGAGGACTGTTGGTTATTTTACGATAATTTGCCACATTATTAATACCCAACTGATTTATTGTTAGCTAATTTGTGGTTTACCTTATGTATAAACAATTTTTTTGTTTGTGTTAAATTTAGAAACCATTAAATAAAGTTAAATGAACATTTTCTTCAATAACTCGTAACCCTCATTTTTTTATTAGCAATACCTTGTAACTCCAATTTTGATAGAACAAATTCAAATTTTGAACAAACCGTCTCATAGTTCTACACATCTTTAAAATCGTCGCATTTGTTAACTTATATTTTCAAGTCGTTGGTTTTATTATCAAATGCAGACAGTTATTTGCTTCTCCTGAAAAATGTCAGATTTTGATTTAGAAGGTATTGATTTGAGACCATCGTTGTATCTATGATTTCTTTTAACTTAATTTATGTTCCCAATGTTTCCCAATTTCTCCCGCATACCAGGGTAACAGTCCAAATTCCGGAGCATTCCGGATGTATGGCAATCCAAGGAAGACCTAATATTTATTTTTCACGGAGTTACTTTAAGGATAGTTTGTTTAACTCCGGACATGCATCCAATTAATTTTTTAATCGTTTCGCCATTTTAGCTGAGCTTAATACCAGGCTCCTTGGTAAAAATTAGAATCAGAATATGCACAGTGTTTTCATCTTCATTTCATAAAATGCAATATTCATTTCATTCCATATTGAGTGTACATTCTAAAGCAGATTCAATACACCACAGCTAAAAGGAGCTATTTTTGAAGATACAATTTGATTTTTTAATGTAGATTCTCCGCGCATAAAGTCAAATGAACGCAGATTGCATTTATCAATGGATTCCTTTAATTCCAAGCATTTTAGGCTTATGTACAGTAAACAAAGAGCAAATGAAGGTGGTAAAATGATACAATAACTACAAAAACGAAACATACATTATTATAGACTGATTCAGTCAATACTAATCGAATTCCACTATGGCTCTAGATTAAAACGCAAAATTACTCAACATCGATTTTCTAAGCCAACTTAATTAAGTCGCCTTAAAATATACGCTGTAGTTTTGCGTAGAATTAAACTATGAGCGACATCTTTGCCAAATATTATTAAAAATAGCAGATCCTACAATAAGAATCCTAAACGCCTGTATTCTGGCAACCAGTCTTACTTAGAAGCTCGTGCTCTAATGGGAATTTATTGTTTAACTAAATAACCGGATTATCAAGACAACGTACGATACCTATAAACTTACGTGCGGACTTCCGGCGATGAATCCAGATAATCACTCACACCTGACGTGTAATCACAAAGAGGCGGTAACTGAAACTGCATCTTTAATAAGAGGAGGACTGTACCATTAGCGTCTCAAGCATCATTGGTTCTCTAAGAGAACCTCTGGTGTTAAAATAGCATGACCAATTCGAAAACCCATCTATGGTAAACCTTGCATCATCAACATCTAGCAGTTCATGTTTTAGATACAATGAAAATTGCCAGTACGTTGTTAATGCTGACATAAAAACTTTAAGCGGTTGAAGAAGAAAATATAAACGAAGAATGGCATGACATTACCGTATTTATGTGGAAACATTATGGAAAATAATGCACTATCATGTTATTTACGGTTTGTATTGAAATTTAGTAACTGCCGCAGATATGTAGTTTAGGCTATAGAGAAGCTTGGGACATTTTAGTTAGAAAAGTTTGATTGCATGTACAAATACATGATGTTTCAATGTGAAACGATGCCAAAACAGGGACATAGAGTTTGATACGGGTAAAAATGGCGATACCTTACAAATTTTTTGCTCAGAAGGGATGGGAATCCCGTAACAACTTTAATGGAAAATAAATGACACATATAATAAAAATAAATGGTCGAAATACAAAAATTTTTTGAAAGTACCACTTACCTTGAAAGACTCTTACCTGTTGTCAAAAGTAAGGGGCGCCAAACCGTCTTGTCCCAGCAATCCGTTTGATATTTTCGCTACCCGTAATACGGTTATTCCGTATAGGGCTCCTTGCTTTAGGTGTTCTAAATTCCTGTCACTTCATCCTATACCTTTCTGAACCATACCTTAAAAAGGCCCATTTAGCTGAGTCATGTTGAAATAATTTTTACAATAACGGACCGCTCTCTAATACAACTTCATCACTGGGGTATATCTGAATATTCTTGCACACTTTTCATGTTTACTTATTTTATAAATAACTCAAATAAAAATCCGCCTATGCTTAAGCTCTAGTAAGAGTAAATTCGAAAATATAAATACACGTACATTAGTATAAATAAAAACAATCTTTTGCCATCATCCAACTGGCCAGGTATTATTAACAAAAATTCTTCAAGAAAACATTAATCTATAATTAATACTACTATGTTATTGTTCTACATTCCAAGATTGATCTATACGACATTTTAAATCCTATTTTTGGAAATATCCTTATTAACAATACATAGAAAATACTAACTTTATCTCAAACCATTCCAATGTCCTTTAAAATTATTAAGATTTCACTCTTTGACTAGTAATTTCACAAATGAACTTACATTAACATATTTCCTACCCTTTAAAATGTTTAAGCTTTCTGGCTCGATGATGATATACTTAATTTTAAACAAATCTAATTCCGTCGCTATATCAAAATCCAACAGAACAATAATTTACCGAAATATTAATTTCCTATCAAATAACTACGAACTATTTACAGTTTATATTTACAATTTCATATGTACGTATTTATTAAGCGTAAATAAAAAAGAAAGCTCTAACGATATTCCCAGTTAAGTTCCAATTTATGGTATCTTAAATGAATTAAATTAAGCACATATGGGACGCCAATGATTAAACTTTTTATTGACTATCGGCACGTAGGTCACCCCATTCCATCTACTTCAATTCCAACCTTGGTTGAAGAGTGAAATTTGTTCATCACTATTTTATCGACAAACGTAATTATCCCCTGCCCACCAACGTGAATATAAATTTCACGATGCACACGTGCTTGAGCTTTCCGGCAAACCTATCTAGCAGAGCTTAAAACATTTTATCGTCGGCTTTTAGGGCCTACTGTCCACTGTCTACATTTCCGCGTTCCTTATCCATCTTTCATTTCTTAATTACCTTTTAACTTCTTCAAACTTAGTGGTTCTATAACATTTTCCCCTTTTTCAAAACTTTTGTTTTCACGCTTCGTGCGTCTAAACTATCCTGACTTGTGAAGTCTATAACGTTCTATCCATGTCAACGACTTAATTTATGGCGTGTTTAATGATTATTGTGGGTGTTGGGTAAATCGGTTTAATTTCACGAGTCAGTGGTTTGCTTTTACACTCTTGTGTACACATAAACTTTCTTATGCTGGTTATTTACGGAGATCTGTATTTTCCTAATTTAATACGAAGAGTTTAAATTTCGATTTATAACAGTGCTGTATTTAATATTAGGCGTTTTTCTATTTATTTTCGTATCCTAATTTAATATTACATTGAAATAGCTACGTCATTAGATGTAAACTACCAAAGCTTCTGTAGCTTTACAGAGTGTTTTCGTACTAAAATCTCACTTAACTAACTGAAATTAATAAGTTTATTTCTACTACTTCATGTTGATTTGCGTAAAGCGCTAGCGTTACAAACAACGCCAAAAATCAAAACACAAATGCTAGATACATGATAACCATGTACTACAAAACCGTTTGTTTCGAAGATTTTATTAATTAAAAAATAAAAATAGTAATTTGACCACAGCCATTACCAAAACATTTGAATTATAGACTTTAATTTGTTTCCTTTTTTGATTTGTCTGTTTCTTGCAAATGTAAAATTAATTGTTTGTTTAAAAACCTAATTTGTCTTAAAAGTCAGTACCATTATTATGCGTGACAAATAATTTACTTTCATTTGAAGAATTAACATGGTTTTAATTTATTGCGAAGTTTACAAGAATTGTGTCGAATTCGAAGGTATTTTAAAAGATACTTTAAAACATACACAATATTGCCAAACCAGAAAACTTTTGCTGCCATTAAAGAGCGATTGATATGCTCCCCTTACTAGCAAAATTAACAGGTTGGCGTAGGAAAGCCAAAATTCGGGAATGGATCGGACCAACAAAACCAAAGAAAAAACAAAGAAACACCCCAAAATAAAATTAAAAAGGAACTCTCATCGGGCTCGAAGGAGCAATAGAGATAACGATTGGACTACCCGAAAAAGCGACTCAAGACACTTACTGGAGTGAACTGACTACTAGGACAACAGAGAAAGAAGAAGAAAAAAAGAAGCAAGGAAAGACGGATAATATGCAAGCAACGAGGACTAAGATGGAACGGCATCGACACTGTAGTGTAGAGTCGTTAACAAACGGATGTTTCTCAGAAGAAACAGTAAGGTTATCAATCTCTAGAACAGGATTGGTTTTCCGTGAAGAAACCAAAAAAAACAAAAAGGAAAGCGAGACTGTAACCGAGCAGTAATAACCAAAACTGGACTCAAGGATCAAGCCTCAAGTAAACAAAACGTACAACCAGGGAGAACGAGAGGAATAGAGGGAGAGCGCTGGTAAAAGAAACTATTTACTACTAACTGTGGTAAACAAAACCGAAGAACCAAAGAAAAGAAATGCTAACTAGTCCTAAAGTCGACTAAGTCGAGGTTTCCAAAGAAAGAACAACGGACTAGAAAGCACCTACCACAGGAGCGGATGGACGAAACACAATCGGACTAGGGACTGACAGCAAAGAGGATCAGCAACAGGGTAGGTAGAGGAATGTGAAACGAAAGGAACGAGAAAAAGAAAAAAACCCCAAAAAATAATACCAAGCACCAAGTACAAAACCAAAAAAAAAACTAAGAATGGTACAAAAGAAAATAAAACAGAATCCCAATGTATTTATATATGAGTAGGTGTGTACGTGTGCGTGTGCGCGCGTGTGTGTGTGGGTGGCTGGGTGGGTGTGTAAGAAGTGTGTGTGTGTGTATGTATGTATATAAAGGGTGCGTGTGTGTAGGTGTTGTGTTGAACCTCTGTAGTCACCTCTTACGAAAGGCAGGTCGTACCACAGGGCTATTCTATTCCCCGACTCACACGAGGTACAAGCAGAAAACGAAAGAAAACCTAGCAAAACAGGGAAGTAAAACGAAATCGTAACGTCCAAAAATCGAGTCCGAAGGAGAGTAAAGTCGGCATAAGAATCTGGGGCGCGAGAACTAGGTATTGCGCTTAAGACGTTTACGCCGCCAATAGGAAAATGAAACAAGATCAAGGACATTATGACTTCGCCGCCATACACTTTTCGGTTCGAAAGGAGCATAGACTGATGTCTGCCTCTTTCGGGCAGCTTTCTGCCAAACAAGAAGAGCTGGGGTGTATCAGTTGTAGCACCATGTTTAGGAGGTGGCAAGGGTGGATTAGGAAACTCGAAACGAGTTAAAAAATAAAGTTGTTTGTTGTTAGGGTTGGAGGTAAGAAAGTCAATGGTAGAAAAAGAAAAAGTATTGACTGTACCAGAATCAACCTTACGAAAAGAAACACAAGCAGAGCACGCTTCAGTTACGTTACGGAAAGGGACAGAAGCAGATAAAATTTCATCGATGTTAGATAAAGGACTAGAAGTATCACAGTTAGGAAAGAAGACAGCATTGGCTGTAGGGATATCAAACTTAGGAAATGGAGCAGAATCCGATAACACTTCAACCATATTACATAAAGGAATAGAATCAGATAGAAGTTCATCGACGTTACAAGAACAAACAGTATCAAGTAAAACTTCGCCTATGTTAGATAAAGGAGTAGAATGAAGTTTATCAACATGAAAAAAAGGAACAGCACCAGACAGAGTTTCATCAACCTTACAAGAACAAACAGCATCAGGAACAACTTCATCCACGATAGATAAGGAAGCAGAATCAGGTTGACCTTCGTCAACATTAGATAACAGGACCTCAGCTAAGTATTCACCAACCTTAGTTAAAAGAACCGAAGCAAGTAGCATTTTGTCAGCATGAGAAAAATGAGTAAAATTGGTAACGATTTATCAACTTCCAATAAAGGAGTAGAATCAAGTAAGACTTTATCACTGATAGACAACGTACTAGGAACAGACAAAACTTCAGCAACAATAGGAACTGATTTCTTAACAATAGTAGATAATGAAACAGGATCAGGTAGATCTTTGACGACAACAGCAACAGGCATCACAGCTACGGGTTCACTAACTTCCACAGGACCTTCTCTATCCGTATTAGAAATTATCTTCACTTCAGCTACGGCTTTTATTGCTGGCACGACAGAAATTTCTTTAGTCGAAGCATTTAAAAGAGCTGGAACATGTAGAATTTTAACAGCAACAGGTTTGTGGACTTCAACAGAACCTTTGCTGACTAAATTAGAAATTATCGTCACTTCAGCTACAGCTGCTATTGTAGATACGACAGAAATTTCTTCAGTAGAACAATTTAAGAAAGCGGGAACAAACTCTTGAGAAGCTAGCTGCAAGTCACTAATTTGAAGTATAGGTTGCAATGGTGGTGAATGCACAGTTTGGGGTGGGAGCGAATAAGTAGAGCGAGCAGAAGGAGGAGTAGAATAGGATGTAGAACTAGAAACGGAAGAAATTTTGTTCGAAGTTATATTTGCCGAAGAAGGGTATGTTTTGGTAGTAATAGCCGGATCACGCGGATGAGGAACAGAAGAGAACGTAGAGTGAGGAGCAGAAGAAATTAGGAATCTAGAGGCGAGGGCAAAATTTGAAAGATTATTCGAAAACCTATTAAGAGTAAGATGACAGTGTGGATAGTTGTGGCGAGTAACTCCCTTATATCCACAGCCATAACAGTGGAGTACTTTAGGACGAGTACAACGGGTCGAAACATGACCAGGCTTGTCGCAATTAAAGCACGCGACCCTGACGAGTAGAAATAGAACTAGAAGGAAGACCAGTAGAAAGTACGGAGGAAGTATCTGATTTACCCGTAGGCGTAGCAGAAACCTTAACAACTCGATCATGTGAAGTAAAAGTATTTTCCTCAATAATGGCAGACTTATAAGTAAAATTCAGAGGTAGAAATTCTGAGTTTAATAAAGTAACGTCTTCCCAACATTTGAGGGAACGCTGATGTGCGCGAAAAAGAAGTAAAGCTTTTCCGGTAAGTAATTCCGGAGTAAAACAAGAAAGTTGCATAGCAGAAATATTACGCGAAACACTGAATTCCTTAATACAAAACAAGAATTCCGGTAGAGAACCTTCACCTGAAAAGAGACATTCAATTCAGCGGGTATCCTTCAGTAGGGGTCATAGTATTGACAATAGTAGAGGTGCCCAATTCTTCCTTGGAATCAGAAAAAAGATAAGGACTTCTTCGGTAACGGTAGTAGATACATTAAGAGTTTGAGAACTGGAAGAAGGCTATTGACTAAAATTAGCAAAAGTAACACGTTTCAGTTTTCTAACAGTCGCCTCAACATCCGAACGAATGGTCTGTAAAGCGAATAATAATTTATTTTTATAAGGGCTTCCTCCTCAGAGCTAGTCACCATCAACTTAAAACGTCGCCGAATGTGTACCCATAAGGAGCGTAAACGGGCAAACTTATTATCAGTAACATCCTCAGTAAAATCGTCAGAAGACGGTCCAAGCTCAGTAAGCGCGCGTTTAATCGCCTCATGATCCTCTGTAAATGTAATTGTATAAGGGCTAGGAGTAAAAGACTTATTCATTTCCACTTGAATCGCGTTGCGGACGGCTTTACGCAACCCCTCGACTTTAACGTCAGAGTCAAATTCTCAAAAGGTAACTAATATTGGAGTGTGGGTTTTAACAGCCTATTTACATGCAACCCCCACGTAACCACTGTGACAAAAGAAATACACACTGTATATCAGAGTAATGAGAAATTTAACCTCAACCGAATAAACTATAAAATATCAGAAGCGAATCGCAACACAACGATTCTATCCAATACGGAAGTAACAAACTGATTAAATTTCAAAAAAAAGAGTACTAAACGTAAGAGAATAAAGTCAATACAATTAGAAATAGGACGCCAAAGCTTTCAAAGGTTCTACAGTTATTGGTGAAAACACAAGTCCAATAAACTGATATGAGCTAACCAAAGATATTTAGTAATCACGGAAAAGAACAAAATCAAAATTCAAGAAGATCGAACCCACACAAGAACTAGAGATAGCCGATCCCCATATGAAGAACACCAAAGAACCGAAAGAAAAAGAAAAAATAAACAACAGATCGAACGTAAAGGAAGAAAAAACAAGTAGCATCAGGCCGAGAAATGCGGGTAATGTAGGAACTTAGGCACTAACACCAAAAAAAATCCAAGCAAAAATTACCTAAAACAAACTCGGAGCAGAAAATAATTAAAACCAAATCGAAGTAACCGTTAACTAAAACAAAATCGGGGCCAAAGTTACACGAAACAAAATTGGAGCACCAAAAAAATAACTAAAACAAACTCGCAGCCCCACGCCAGGGCATCAGAATTTATTCTACGTACCTAGACGTAGCCCTAAAAAGTAAATACCAGGCTAACCTACCGACCACGGTGAGTGGGGGATTCGCCTACATACCAAAAAAAAAAAAACACGTCGCCCTTTAGTAGGGATCGTAGTGTTAACAGTAGTAGAGGTATCCAATTCTCCCTCGGAATCAGAAGAAAGATAAGGAACTTCTCCTTTGACGGTGGCAGCTACAATAAGAGTTTGTGGCTGGAAGGAGGCTGTTGAGTAAAATCCGCAAAGTAACACGCTTGAATTTTATAACAGTCGCCTCAACATCAGAACGAATGGTCTGTAAAGCGAATAATAATTTATTTTTCGTAAGGTCTTCCTCCTCAGAGCTAGCCACCAACAACTCACAGCGTCGCTGAATGTGTACCCATAAGGAGCGTACACGAGCAAACTTATTACCAGTAACATCCCCAGCAAAGTCGTCAGAAGACGGTCCAAGTTCAGTAAGCGCGCGTTTAATAATCTCATGTTCCTCTGTAAACGTAATCGTGTAAAGGCTAGGAGTAAAAATTGATGCATTTGCACTTGAATCGCGTTGCGGACGGCTTTACGCAACCCCTCGACTTTAATGTCAGAGTCAAATGCTCGAGAAGATAACTCATATTGGAGTTCGAGTTTTAACAGCCTATTTACATGCAACCCCCACGTAACCATTGTGACAAAAAAAATACACACTGTATATCACAGTAATGCAAAATCACTAACTTCAACCGAATAAACTATAAAATATCAGAAGTGAATAGCAACAAAACGCTTTTATTCGATACGAAATTAACAAAAGGACTACATTTCAAATAGAGTACTAAACGTAAAATAATATAGTCAATAAAATCAGATATAGGGCGCCAGAGTTTTCAAAGGGTCTAGAATTATTGGCGAAAGCACAAGTCCAATAATCTGATTAGCCAACGAATGATATTGAGCGATTAAGAAGGAAAACAAAATTAAAATGCGGGTAATGTCGGAAATTAAGCAGTAACAACAAAAAATTCGGAGCTAATGATATCTAAATAAAATCGGAGCCTTACACCAGAGCGTCAAAATTTTATGCTACGGTATGAAGCGTACGGGTTAAAGTAAAAATATTAACGGTAGAACAAATTCTAGCAATCATTTATTAAAGTACTATGGAGCACCAGCGATGCACTAACCACAAAAGTAGAAAAAAAAGAGGTGCTCCCGGTCCCGATATATGGGAAGATTATCACAACATACCTTCATGTGCCAAGATCTATCGTGTGCCCATTGCATCCACGGAGGTAAAACAGCTAAGCGTCAGGGTGTTTGCGTAAAGATGCAACGTCACCACGGTCCACAGATGTTAAGCGCTGCGACAATCACTGCAACAGCGGAACACATATCAGCGCAGTTGGTTCTACATAAAAAGAATAATTGGGTCTACATAAACTAATTTGGCCTCCAGCTAAGAGCTACAGAGAGAATCTTACTAGTATTAATAACTCTGGAGAACTTACCGATGCACCCAAGGTCTACATCAACCAAAAAAAAGTGCATCGCTCTTGAAGTAATAGGACGAGCAATATAGAAAATACATATAAGGACGAACTGCAGAATCAAATTAAAAATTTGTTCAAATAACAAGATCAAATGTGATCAGAAGCTTGAAACAAAGCTTAACAAATAAGTACGATCTATTATTTCAACGAGTCTTTATGATTGGGTATAATAAGAAGTAATTATGCGCTAGATTATTGTGTATCAAGTCACCCGATACCACAAACAAGGTACGGACGATTAAGATTATACAAGAGCTTTTCGTTTTGAAGTAAATAGGTTTAAATGGAAAATTATTAGAAAGCGCACTTATTGTAGGAAGGTCTAATATGCCGGGTGTTGTTGGAGGATTTGAGCAGAATTTACGTAAATGAATAATGAAATACCAAAAAGGGGTAAGTTTTAACTGACAATCGTAAAGTAAACGTAACACATCATAAAAGTATCGCTGTACATAGTTGAAAAGAAACAAAATTTTTATTAGATACAAGTCAAAACTCACGATCGTTTTATTTCCACCATCTCAATAAATGAAATAAGTAATCTTTCCGTTTTGATTGAGATAAAAATAAATGAAGAAATTAATTTTATTGACGCAGTGGCTCCCTAGTTTATTCAAAGACAGGTTCAGTCTCAGAAAGAACCCCTACCAGGTTATGCCTCCGCAGGAATAGACTCCTAGCTTAGACCAAGAGCATTATATTTTCCTTTCGCTACACCAGCTTGGCCCCACTACACCCTCAAATGCAGGAAGACATTTGGAATAATTATGCTGGGCCAAAAGATTGATATGCTAGATTAGAAGATGGTATAGTGGTAATAGCATCTAGCAAGGATGAGCTAAAAACAGCTCTTACTGAAATGGAAACAGTTCTAACAGAGAGATACGGTATGAAAATTAACAAAAATAAAGTTAAAGTTCTAGAATGCAAAGGAGGGCAAAATAAATCAAAAACCAGAATACTTATAGGAAAGGAGAACTTACTAGAGATTAAAGACTTGTGCTACCTAATAATCCAAATAAAGCTAGAAAGAAAAAGCACGAAAGATTTAAAACAAAAAATAGCACAAGATTGCATAAAACATATGTGTGGAGCACAGCACTGTACAGTTGTGAAACTTGGACAGTAGGAGAAGCGGACAGAACAAAAATAGAAGCCTTTGAAGAATAGTGCTACAGATGTATGTAAGATATGCGGAATCCAGTAAAACATTAGAGAAATAGGATGACTGGTTACATACTAAGTCATGAGGAAATAGTGCGAAATATTTTAGAAGAAGAGATAGCAAAAAAGAGAGGTAGAGGAAGATCTAGGTTAGACTATTGCAGCAGTTTGCCGGATGAGGGAATATCAGAGAAATGACTAGCCCAATAGAAATCAATGGAGGTATGCGTCCAACCAGTTAAAAGACGAAAACCTAATGAGGAAGAAAATAATTCCATTTAAACCTGATAAATATTATAAACAACTAGAGGTGTTGATTTTGCAATACTTTCAACTAATGTTGATTATGCGAAAGGATTTATTGGAAACTATTCATTGCTTAACCCCTTCATTACCACTGAATATCGCTGAAATAGGGTACATATTAATACAACATTGGAAGGGGCAGTCGAGCTTTATTTAACAAAAAAGAGCAGGAACTATTTTAGAAGACAACAAACATAGAAACAAGGAAAAAATTGTTAAAAGTATATGTGTGGAGCACAGCACTTTACGTCTATGAAATAGGGACAATAGGAGAAGCAGACAGGAAAAGGAGGACGTTTTTTGAAATGTTATGCTTCAAAGGTATGATGATGATAGCATGGACAGATAAAGGTGATAACAAAGAGTTTATAAAAATAATGGAAAACAAATAAATAAGAGAAACAGAGGGGCAGGGTCATTCTAAGGCATTTTTGGAGAATAGTGCGGGCTATATTACAAGCAGATATAGGAGAAAAAGAGAGGTAGATCAGACTATGGCATGCATATACTGAATGACGTAGGCTGTTGGAATTTCAGGGAAATGTGTAGATTTGTAGATGTGTAGATTTTATTTTCTTAGGTCTTAGAGGTGACATCGGTAAAAATTTTGGTGTTCTGATACTGATGTTGATGATGGTCGTGATCTGGATTATGATTCTACTACAGAAAATATAAACAAAACATGAATTCTAGATTACTTTAATTAAAGGAGTAATCGATGCTGTAGTGACAGCAAAGAAACTGAAGGTGAAACTGAATTTAGCGATCAACCCTCTACTTCTATAACATCTTTACAAACATCTTGTGCAACTATTAAGTCCTTAATCGTGGCTAAGAAATAAATCAGCAGTTTAGACCGCTATGATTATATTGACGTTACATTTTATCTGTAGTATCAAACTATGAAGAGATGACAAAATGTTATAACTCAATATCCACTCGGCCTTCCTAAAACACATTTTATAAAAGGTGTTGTTGAAGTATCGACTATTTCTAAAACACGCGACGAAAGTTTTCAATTACTCTTTACAAATGTATTAATAACATCTGAAACAAAGGAAGCGTAGAGGACCTCCTCAAATGAAAAGAAGTTTAATAAGCTAAAATATTACGCCACCCGTACAACAGACAACTCAAGAAACTAGAATCTAGCTTTTCATTGGATCGTTCACTTAGTTAAATAGAATATGAATAAAGAATAATCGCCTTTGTTGCAAATATTATATGTCTACAATTTCTATCATCACAAGGTATTCAACCCAAAACTCCATTGTTTCCTATTCCGAGCTAACCTACACATTTCCCTGTAATTCCTACAGTCTGCATCTTTCACTATCTGCGTGCAATAGTCTGATCTAGATCTACCTCTACCTATCTTTCTTCCCGTATCTCCTTGTAATATATTCCGCATTATTCCTCAAAAATGCCTTAGAACATGCCCTGCCCCTCTATTTCTCCCATTTTTTTTTGTTTTCCGCAGATATCTTTCTTACCTTAGTATTTCCAGAACCTCTTTGTTATTAACTTTGTCTGTTCATGCTATCAATATCATACATCTGAAGCACAACACTCCCAAAGGCTTCTGTTTTTCCTGTCTGCCCAAAGGTTTTTACCGTTTTTCTGTCTGCTTTTCCTACTGTCCCTATTTCATAGCCGTACAGTGCTGTGCTCCACATATATATTGTCAACAATGTTTTCCTTGTTTCCATGTTTGTTGTCTTCGAACATAGCCGCTGCTCTTTCTTGTTAGATACAGTTCGACTGCACTTCTATTGTTGTATTAATATATAATTTCACCGATATTCAGTGGTAATGAAGGGGTTAAGCAACCTGCGGCTACCAAGATCCCAACACTTGAACACTTGCCGAATTAATAGTTTCCAATAAATGCTTTCGCATAATCAACATTAGTTGAAAATATTGCAAAATCAACACCTGTAGTTGTTCATAACATTTATCAGGTTTAAATGAAATTATTTTCTTCGTTATTAAGTTTTCCGTCTTGTAACTGGTTGGACGCATACCTCCATTGATTTCTATTGGGCTAATCGTTTCTCTGAAATTCCCATATCCTACATTTTTGGCAATCTGCTGCAATAGTCTAACCTAGATATACCTCTACCTCTCTTTTTCTAATATATTCCTCACTATTTCCTCATGACTTAGTATGTGATCAATCATCCTATCTCTCCTATTTTTTACTGTATTCCACATTTTTTACATTCATCTGTAGTACCACATTTTATCTTTTTTCTGTCCGCTTCTCCTACTGTCCAAGTTACACAACCGTACAGTGCTGTGCCCCACACATATGCTTTATGTAATATTGTGCTAGTCTTCGTTTTATGTCTTTCGGACTTTATTCATATTGCCTAATTTAGCTTATTAGGTAGCAGAAATCCTTAACCTCTAGTAAGTTCTCGTTTTCTATAAGTAATCTGGTTTTTGATTTATTTTCTACTTTTTTGCATTCTAGACCTTTAGCTTTATTTTTATTAACTTTCATACCGTATCTCTCTGTTAGAACAGTTTCCATTTCATTAAGAGTTGCTTCTAACTCATCCTTGCTAGATCGTAATACCAGTATATCATCTTCTAATCTAGCATATCAATCTTTTGTCCTTGCTTAATAATTCCAAAGTCTTCTTGCATTTGACAGTATTCCTTGCATCTTCGACGTACAAGTTAAAAATGAACGGAGATAGGGCACATCCCTGCCTCACACCTTTCGTAATATTTTTTTCTCTGCGTTCCACTTTAATTCCATTACCGCTGTTTGCTCTGTTTATAAACTATGTACTAATCCATCTATCATTAAAACCAATTCCAATCTTTTTGAGTATTTCGAACATTTTTTTCCATTTTGTATTGTCGAATGCTTTTTCCATATCTACAAACCATATCTTCACGCCTTCTCCTTTTTTCTATTGTCTTATCCATTATCACTCTCAGAACTAAAATAGCATCCCGTTTCCCCTGTTTTGCCTAAACCCTAGTATCTCTTCAGCCCGTTTTTCCATCCTTCTTTGTTCAATTCTAGTTAATATTTTTGACAATGTGTGCTGTTAAACTTATTGTTCGAAAATTTTCACTTCAATTCGCAACTCTCTTTTTTGGTTTAGTGGCTAAGATGTTACGTTTGAAAGCTTTGGGTATATTGCCTGTCTCATACATATAGCTTAGAAGTTGGAAGAGATGTTCTGTTACTGCTTATCTAGCGGCTTTTAAAGTTTCTGCTTACACTAGATTTATACCTTGTGCCTTACCATTTTTGAGACCCTTTAATGCTAATTCAAACTCATCTCTAAGTATAGGACATCCCAAGTCATTCTTTTCTCTGATTTCTGCTCTAGTGCTGTCAGTTCTTCTACTGCATATAAATTACCTATATATTCTTGCCATGTAATCACTTTCTCTACATTTTCTATAATGATGTCTCCCTCTGCGATCGTTATATTATTGCTATCCGATTTTATATCCCTAAAATTCCTTCTAATTAGTTTGTACGCTTTCTTCTGTATTTCCTGTTTCCATCTTAGATTGTACCTCTTTGCACTTTTCATCAATTCATTGTTCTTTAGCTTTCCTGCATTTGCAAATAATTTTCCATTTTATGGCTTTGTATCTTTGTATTACTGTTTCGTTTGGTGTGTTTTAGTATCTTCGTGTTTCTTCTTTTAAATTCAGGTATCCTTTTTTATGCATGGTTTCTTATTTTCTCTTTGTGGATAGCTCAGAATATGTCTGGCCGCCATGTCTAAGCTGAATTTAATGTTATTTTATTCTGTTTCTACTTTCTTAGTAACAGAAATTTTCAGGATACCTTTCAGCAAATTATTCGACTTTTTTCAAATCTTTCTTGGATGTCTTTATATTTTAGTTTCTCAATGTCAAAGTGCCTTTTTCTATTCTTCTTTTCAAATTTATAAATTTAAGAGCGGCTTTCATAATTACGGTATTGTGATCAGTGTCTATATCTGCTTCTGGGTAGCCTCAACAGTCTTCTACTTCGTTCTTAAACAGTTGCCTAACATGAATGTAACCTATTTAATATCTTCCCATATCTCCTGGCACTTTCCACATGTGTATCCTATTCTAGCATGATGTTGAAATAATGTGTTTGTTGTAGTTAAATTGTTGTCGCAAAATTCTACCAGCCTATTTCTTCTATCGTTTTTCGTGCCTAAACCAAATAAAGCTACTACGGCTCCTTCCCTTCCCTCACATACCACTACATTAAAATCCCCCGTAATTATTAAATTTTCATCTCCTTTTACGTATCTTACTATGGCTTCGATAGCTCTGTAGATCGCTTCTCCCTTTTCCTCGCTATAGCTGGAAGTGGGCATGTATACTTGTATTATTACTGTTTTAGGTTTAGGTTCTAATCTAACCATGAGTACTTTTTCGTTCTTTTGTAAGTAGTTTTGTACATAGTGTCCTATTTTGTTTTTGCGTAACTGCCCAAACCAGAATTTCCCTCCTCTGATCCTGTATGAATTACCCTAAAGTCTCCGCTCCAAAAGTTTCCCGCCTCTGGCCACCGAACGTCGCCGATCTCTATGTCCGATGCTAACCTATCCATTTCAATTTTCAAGTTCTCTAGCTTACTTACTTGCTTTATGCTTCTAATAGCCCACCCTCCGACTCGCAAAATGTTCCCCACTTTTTTTTAAACTTTCCAATCGCATACTCTAGAGAGTCCCCTCCCGAAGTTCCGAATGGGACTATTTTAACTCCGGAATTCTTTACCCCAGAAAATGCAATCATCTTGAATAACGATTTAAGTACGCTGTGTACTTGGGAGGTAATGTGGTGGTTTTCCGTTGTCCTCCACATCGGGGCAGTATGTCTTATAATGCCATATCGACCAATATGGTTTCTGGCACTGTAAATACCGAAGAGGTACTGTTCTCTTTCGGTGACCTGCCTTAGTCTGGTTTCTCACAAAAGATCCCACTAATTTGGTTAACTATTTAGAACACTGGAACTCGCAAGCTATTATACCCGTTCTAGTAATCTAGAACTTCTTCGAGGTGCAGGTCCATTCAGAACAGGCAACTTTTATATTAGTGAAAAATATTTAATAGCCATTTTCGATTAAATTAATCTAAAACCAACCACTAGAAAAACTCCAACGATTAATATCCACACATTATACGAAAATATAGCTAGACATATTAAGATAAGTTCTAATCAGTAGAATATGTTTGTGTAACTACAGATATTTGGAATGTCAAGAAACGATACTTCTTAGGTGTTACTTACTACTCGCTGGACACAGATTTCAGGAAGAATACCGTAGCTCTGGTTTGTTAATGATTTCCTCGAGTGCACTCTTTTAACAAAAGTTACTCGATGAGTTTCGTATTACTTTTAAGTAAAATTATAAAATTCTGGCTGCAGTACCTAAAAATTGTTAAAACCGTGTTAAAGAATTGAAAGGACTTGGAATAACTTTATCTCTATCTCCTGAACCAATTCAACAAAGTATCGGTTCTGAAACTAAATTGATTTATTTTGACAGCGGAGTAGGAGATTTTGATGCGAGTGTAGGCAAAAACTTGTTGCAAAATAGAAGCTTACTCGCAACTGGGCAACCAAAATATTCGAGGTGAGGATAATTAATGTGGCAGTGACAAGTGGCAAAACTACACATTTCAGCTGATATTATCACAACACAGCAGATGTGCAAATTATACCATAAATCTAGTTGTTGTAACTGACATGAAAGAGTATATAGACAAAAAACACACAACTAAAAATAGGCCCACGATCTTTATGAACACGTGTAGCGTTGCAACGCGTTGCGTTACGCTAGCTATAATTTACACGGGGAAAAAAATATAATGAATTTAAATGCACAAATTGAATATGGATGCAACTTGTATGATAAATTTTACGTATAGTTATTCTTAATTAAACATGAAGTTTCAAATTCCGTGTCTACAAAAATAATTCAAATAATAAGCTTATAACATTATTTCTTTTAAATACATTGTAAACAATCCAAGACGATAACTTAAAATTAAAGCCGTAAATGAAAAATACCTCTCAATATGACTAAACACTAGGTATGTAATTCCCATCAGCAATATTACTTACAATAGGTGGACATGGTTCTTTCCGATCACCAATCACATTAAACTAATTCCACATTTCAAACGAATATGAATTTAGACATGGTATGACTTTTAGATAGTTAACCTGGCAAGAATCTCTTATTAAGCGTAGATTAAACTTGATACATTGTACAACTGGCTGTTGGCCGAAATTGATACGATTTTTATAGCGGGAGAACTAAGAATTGTTAGACCCGACTCAAAAATTAGAATTAGTTAGCCGCAAATGGTTTATTAGAAAGTATCAAGATATAGTGATACCAGGGAATAGTAAACGGGCGGTGGGAAATTAAAAGTTGAACGAAACCAGTTAGTACTATGGTTTGGCTTTCTTCAAAATATTTAAACGGTACACGAGTTTTGTAGGCCTTCGTTTGCAGATTTGGCAGGGAGGTTAACCGTTCGCGGGATTTTGCAAACTCGTGTAAGTGATGTCATGAAGTACTACTGCGGGATAGCTAAAATACGTGAATTGTGTAGAGTTAAGAGAGCCGCGTTAGCTTGGAAGGACGAGAAGTTTACATGCAGGATGCTTTTGAACAGTCTGAAAGTTTTAAAGATTGTAGTCAACACTACTGCAATTTAATATTTTTTAATACTAAACTTTGTTACATGCAGTTTTTGTCCCTTTGAATATTTAGCAGGTAATTCACAAAAAATTCGCTAAAAATTCCGTGCCGGCAAAATACCGAAAATTTTGACTGTACGAACAAAATAAGTTGATTGTTCCGCCGACTAACTCAGTGGGACGGGTGGTGTAAGTGTTTGATGAGGGTTCCAGAATGTCATCGAGTGTGAAATGTAGTCTTGATCAGGAAATTTCTTGGTGTCAGCTTAATCTCGCAGAGATGCTGGAGGAAAGGAACGAATAACAAAAGGGAATGCCAAAATCTCTTGAAACAAACATTATTTTTAATCTAACCGAAACCTAGCTACGTAGACCTATTTATGACTGCTAACTGCCGAGAAAATTTTTGAAAATAAATGTTAAATGATACCTGAAATATTTAATCACGCTGCAAGCAAAATTCACAAGTTAATTTATTTTGGCAAAACTGTTATTATACCGTTAACAAAAATGAACAGAATAGATATACACTCTTTCCAAAATTTACTATTACCTTATTAATTCTATTACATGTGCATTCGCACAGTTCCAACTTATACAAATATGAAAAGTCCCATATGTCCTAAATCTACTGACTAAAACAGAAAACCTATTAACTAAAACTTAATCTAATCACAGACGCACGTGTAAGTACGTTAGTCAATAATACATTCAAGTAATAACCTTTGCACCAATATAGTTTCAGTCTTTTTTATGGATTTGTTTTTTAAATCTTCTTCCGATAACGCTTGGACATCTCAACTTAATTTCCACCCAGGAGTTAAACCATTGGGGACAAATCTGTTCCTAAAAAGGAACCTGAGCTCTTGGTAGAGGATTACCCGAACTTACAAAGCCACTTGGTTTAGATCGCGATCTTCTACTAAAGGCATTTACCCTACTGAAGCGACCTGCTGAGGGTAGGGGTGTTAAAAACGAAGTCTTGCTTTGAATAAAAAGACTGTTCTTTTTAAAACTACCTAGGCCTTTTCAACAAACTTCAAACGAATGGATCAAAATTGGATTTCCTTTAATTTTGTTTTGTCTATTTACGCTTTATATCATTTTATTTATTTCGGATTGTATATGAAATCTAAATCGGCACAAAACTGCATATGACCAGTTTTATTCTTAGACGGATGAGATCACCGGCGACATTCTATATCCTATAGACAAAACAAATCAAACTATATTGGTTACTAAGATGACATCACGCCTAACCTTTTTAAAAAACTGACAAATTTTTATAATCTTTGACTATAAATTGAATATGATGCCAAATAATTCTCTCTTAAATTAGAATTTATAGAAGTCTAAAACTTATATTTACTGAAGGGAATAACCCAATTCTATTGGTGAACTTTACTTATACAAAAACTACTAACATGAAATGTGATTATAATTATCTCTAGGGAGTGTCACAACTTGTCAGGAGTTAAACCTACAAGCCGCCACTGCATATTACTTATACGTAAGTTATAAAACTAAGTATGTAGCTTCAGTAAATAAAGAACTAAATTTCTATTCACAAATGGCGTCACAGAAATATAAGTATTGTATTACTTTTTAATCTTAACGCCTAAATTATATACACTGACCAGGATCAGTTTGTCTCAATTACCCTAGGTATATCTTAATAGAATTTATATTATTAAACACATACAGAGGACTATGAAAATCAGCAGTA
Organism: Platerodrilus igneus; assembly: GCA_036346225.1. NCBI lineage: Eukaryota > Metazoa > Arthropoda > Insecta > Coleoptera > Lycidae > Platerodrilus > Platerodrilus igneus. The sequence goes on along the minus strand of JARFIW010001700.1, from coordinate 11,664,704 downwards.
CAAGTGCATTTAAAAAAAGAAGAAAGAAAAATTTACTTGAGGAGATGGTCTAAATATTGGCAGTGGTCCAATTATGGGCTAGGAGCATTTAGAGCAGGTGCAATGGCTGTCATCTGGTTGGAATCACTTTAAACTTACTTTTACTAGTATAGTTCACAACCACGAGTTGAATATGCTACTAAACTCACACCTGCGTGATTAGTGATGATTAGTAGTTTGGGAGATAAGCATCGCGTTGATGATATATTTGACAGGTATGTAAATTGTTATATTTATTTCACTTCACAAACGTTTTAATGATTAAATATGCATACAAAGTAATTAGTTAATGTGTTAGTAATTCTTGTTTACTGGATAGTAACTTATATTCTATTGTAACTTTTTTTTACTTTGAAGTTTGAGATTGGAATTGATCTAAATATGGGCAACCATAGGAAGTCTAACTAGATGCTAGCCCATATATACCTATTATTGTTGAATTTAAAAATATTTTTTCCATCTTCATATTATGCAGATTTTATCGTCTTATGTAAATTTTTCACAGACTCCTTTTTTCAAAATGTCTAGAACGGCTCCAAAGTATATCAAACAAGGGACAAGATAAAGTTGGAAGACGGATGACATAAAGCAAGCAATTACGACAGTACGAGATAAGTAAGTGGGGTATTCTGAAAGCGTCTAAGATCTTTAAGGTGCCTCGTAGTACACTACAGCGATTATGTCAAATAGAGCGTTTATCTTCAGCGAAAGCTGTTTGTACCAAGTTGGGTCGAAAACCAATTTTGGGACTGTAAATTAAACAATAACTAGTTGTTTATCTATTGATAATGGAGAAAAATTATTTTGGCTGCGCTATGATTGATTTGCATCGGATGGCGTTTATGCTGGCAGAATGTAATTGCATCAATGCAGTTTGTAAGTCAAATAAATCCGGCTGAACTTGTTGTGATCTTCTTCTGAATCGACACTGAAATCGTTTATCTATTTGTAAAGCATGTGGAACTTCTTTAGCAACAGCGCATTGATTTAACAAAGAAAACGTTAAGCATTTTTTGAAACTGTTAGAACAAGCATATGAGAAGCAAAAATACAGTGCCGAAGTACAACGTAGACGAAACTGGACTTTTGATTGCTCAAAGCAAGGTTCCATACGTCATGGGACGTAAGGGTAAATGGCAAATATAAACAGTAATTTCTGCTGAGCGTGGCTTTACTATCAGGATCATCACTTGCATGAGTGCATCTAGTCACTATGTTCCCTCACTCCTAATTTTTCAAGGACAAACATGGCTCTAATTTTGATATAAGGTAGCCCTCCAGGCTTTATTGGACGAGCTCGCCCTTCTGGTTGGATTCAAACTAACCTTTTTGAAAAATAGTTTAAACATTTTATTCAAGATTTAACTTCATCATAGAAATCGCCGGTTTTATTGCTATCTAATGGACATTACAAACATGTTCGCAATCCTGCTATAATTGATATGGCTAGGAAACACCATGTAACTATAATTTGCACTCCACCGCTTTCAACACATAAAATGCAGCCTCTTGATAAAAGTTTTATAGGACGGTTAAAAGCACTGCAGTGAGGAGGTATGGTAATAGTCGTTCAGAGCGCCCGTTCACTATATATGATATTATGAAATGTATTTGGAAAAACCTTCTTAAAGTTCAAACTGGACAAATAGTAGTAAATAACTTTACAAGTACTGGAATATATCCATTGAATAAAAATATTTTGCAAAGAAAAGCTGTATCGCGTAAAAAATAGAAGCATAAAGAACTTGCAATAAAATTCCATGCCTATCACGTATACACCATCCACGGTATTAAACAATCAAATGAAGAAAATGTTGCATGCCTATTCTGTGAAGGCTTGTTTTCACAAGACACCAGAGGAGAACTTTGGGTTCAATGCTTTCAGTGTCTGATGTGGGCACATAGTGATCGTGCTGGGGTAGAATGGTAAGCTACTATACGTGAACATTTTAAGAAATAACTAAACTCTTACTGATACCCATATTTAAACCACTATTAAAAATGTAAGCTGTTAGTGATATTTCTTAGTACATTTTTTTCTTAAAAAAAATAGCAACACAACAAAACGCACAAAACACATCAATGTATTCCCTTTCGGGGTAACCAAACCGAGCACTTTTTTCTGGGGATATGCAGAGACTATTACACTACTTTCAGCACTATTCACAATATTTTTCCACATCACTTGGTCTCTACACATTTCCTTTGCTTCTGCAAAATTCATACATTGATTTGGCATGCTCTTTTATTCCTCAGACTTCCCACCTGTAGATCTTTCAGAACCTCCACTACTACATCCAATCATCTTTTACGTGGTCTGGCCCTTACAGCTCTTCCTGTCATCTTACCTGCATATATACGCTTGGTAAGTCTATCCTCGTTCATTTTTTCTACATGTCTAAACCATCTAAGCGTTCTTTGTTCGTTCAACTCTTGCACGCCACACTCTGCTCTAACCCATTCGTTTGGGACTTTGTCTCTCAATGTTCTGCCGCTCACACTTCTTAAGAAGCTCATTCCTGCTAGGCCCAAGTTTCGGTTTAGGGCAGTTGACAGGAACATACTGTTGTAAATGGCCAGCTTTGTATTCATACGCAATCCTTCATTCCTTTACTGCCCACGTTCTTCCAGAAACCTTTACTCCAGCATTTGCCTTTCTTTCTATTTTACTATCCAGCTTTCCATCTCTCAAAACTTTCTATCAAGGTACACAAAATCATTCACTATTGTTTCATTGTCCATTCTAAATGCAAAGTCATCAATTCCGCCTTCTCTGTCAAAAATTATTACTTTCGTCCTATTTACATTCACTTTCAATTGCATATTTTCACACGCTTCCAAAAGCCTGTCAAGCATTCGTTGCAAATCTTGTGACGATTCAGCCAACGATACTGCGTTATCCGCATACAAAAGCACACTGAGATTTGTTTCACCAATTTTCACTTTTTCCATTTATTCGCAAGCCTGTCTTATACATTTATACATAAATACATTATACAGCCCTGTCTTACACCTTCACGTTGTCAGAGTATTGTCCCATGTTACCATTTAGATGTGCATACGCTTTACTGCCTTCGTACATAGGTCTAACAGATTTTATTAAGCATATACCTACACCGTATTCACGCAGCGCCTTCCATAATTTACTTCTGTTCACAGAGTGGTACGTCATTTTTAGATCTACAAATGCTGCATACGTTTGTTTCTGATATGCATACTCTAATCGACAGATTGTTGCATTGCGAACATTTGATCCACACATCCTCTTACAAGAATAAAACCACATTGAACGTCTCATAGCTTGCTCTGCGTTCTTTTGCGAACTCTCTCGATGACGATCTTTCCATACCCTTTACTGGTTGCAGTTAATCTTTGCAATCATACTTGCTACCTTTGCCTTTGTGCAAAGGGATAACGATTGTACTCTTCCAATCATCAGGCACTTTCGCTTGTCCAATAAACAACTCTATCAGCTTGCATAAACATTAAATCTACACCCCGAACCCATACTTAAGCGTTTTATTTGTTATTCCATCTACACCTGCCGCTTTGCTAATCTTCAAAGTTCTCACCGCCTTCCATACCTCATCTACACTGCATTAAAACTTTATGGTGGAAAGAAATATACAGATGATTGTGTGTGTGATGAAAAGAGCAGTAGCGTACTGGCCGAAAACGCGGATTTCTTTACACCTGCATACAGTCTTAAAATACTTTTTCCAACAATGTCACACACTCGCATCGTCCCAAACAATTTCATTTTTACTGTTAAGAACCGCATTCACACGCTCATTTTCACTCTTTCTTGCGTTCCTTATCCATTTCCACAACCAGTTTTTATTTTCTTCAAAATCACTCTGCATTTTTTCACCCTGCTGCTCTCTCAGCTGCTGTTTGCTTGCTTATACTACTTCTTTCGCATATCGCCTTTTCAGCTTATATATTTCTTGAAGTTGCTCTCATAACTCAACTTTTTTAATGCAATCATTCTTTTATACGTTTCTTTCTTATCCCCGACAACAACCAGCATGCATTTTTATTACATATACCAATCATCTACAAACTTCCAAAGCACTTTTCATCACACGTCCTTCAAACAATCCTATGCTTTCGCCACATTTTCGGACTTTAGAGCATTTTCCCATTCCTGTTTGCAGGCATACAACTTCCTCTGTAACATAGTAGCATACTCCCTTTGAGTCGACCCTTCTAACAAGCGTTCTACTTTCACTCTTGATTGTCTCACATTCTGTCTCTTTCTCCACACCCACTTTCGGCGAAGATAAATTTTGGCCAAAGCCAGAAAATGATTGGTCCCACACTCAGATCCTCTCATTACTCTCGTGTCTTTTACCAGCTCTCTTAAACTTTCATCAAATATAACCAAATCAATTATACTTCTCGCACTTCTCCTTTGCCATGTGTACTTGTGTATGTCCATAGGTATATACCCTGTGTTGGATACAAACATTTGTCTTTCCCTACCTTATCTGGAACGCCAAGGGTTCGGCAAAATTCTAAATTTCCAGGCAACAAAAAACTCGCCTACTGACCAATGTAGTACCTTCGGGTGGAGCATTGGAAATGTAAATGCACGGTTGTGAAGGGGGAAGTAGCCTGTGGCTGTCAAGTTCTCCCAGCACTTAAAAATTTACCGATTGAATATTTTTCCACTATATCTTTTCGCACAGGCAACATTAGTTGCAGTTACTTCACAACCAACACCTGTAGTAGTTTATAATAATCATCAGCTTTATCTGCACTTATTTTTTCGTCATTAGGTTTTTCGTCTCAAAACTGGTTGGACACGTACCTGCACCTATTTATATTCTGAGCTAACCTACTCAGTTCCCTGAAATTCTCACACAGCCTGTATACAGCTCGGTTCCCTTCTATTGTTTTCTAATTTTATGCCCTATTTCACCGAGATTCACTAAAGGGCGTTAAGCAGCCTGTGGCTGCCAAGATCCTCCTACACTTAGACATTTGCCGAATTCACACAATTAACATTATCAAGAATATTGCCCAATTAATACTTGTAGTTGCTTATAATAATGATCATGTTTAAGTACAGTTATTTTTTCCATCATTAAATTATCCATCTTGGGACTGGTTGGAGGTGTACCTTCATTGATTTCTATTCTGAGCTAGCGTACACATTTTTCTGAAATTCCTACAGCCTACATCTTTCACTATCTGTGTGCAATAGTCTAACCTAGAACTACATCTACTTCTGTTTTTTCCTATTACTGCTTCTAATATATTTCGCACTATTCCCTCATGCCGTAGTATGTGGGCTAGCATCCTATCTCTTCTATTTTTTACCGTTTTTCACATATTCCTTTCTTCCCTTACAATTTTTAGTACCTCTTCGTTCTTAACTTTGTCTGTCAATGATATCTTCGTCATACGTCTGTAGCAACACATTTCAAATTTATCCGCTTCTCCTACTGTTCAGGCTTCACAGCCGTACAGTGCTGCGCTCCACATATGATTTAAGCAGACTTTTCCTTGTTTCTATGTTTGTTGTCTTTGAACACAGTAGTTACTTTTTCTTGTTAAATGTAGCATGACCTTGTGCTAATCTTTGTTTATATCTTTTGTACTTTTCCTATCTTGCGTTATTTGACTTCCTAGGTAGCAGAAATCCTTAACCTCTTGTAAGTTCTTGTTACCTGTTTGTATTCGTGTTTTTGACTTATTTTCCCTTCCTTTGTATACTAGTATTTTAGTTTTAGTTGTGTTAATTTTCATACCGTAACTCTCAGTTAGAACCGATTCCATTTTAATTCTTCCTTGCTAGATGCTAATACCGCTATATCATCTGCAAATCTAAGCATATCAATTTTTTGTCCCTGCATAGTATTTCCAAAGGTCTTCCTGCATTTGAGAATATTCATTGCCTCTTCAATGTACAAGTTAAAAATTAATGGGGATAGTTCGCACCCTTGTCTCACGCTTTTCCTAATGTTTACTTCTCTACGTTCCTGCTCTAATTCTATTACTGCTGTTTGCTCTTTGTATAAGCTATGTACTATTCGTCTTTCCCTATAACTCATTCCAATTTTTTTGAGTAATTCGAACATTTTTTTCCCATTTTACATTGTCGTACGCTTTTTCCAGGTTTACAAATCTTATATACACGCTTTCCCCTTTTTCTATTGTTTTTTCCATTATCGCTCTCAAAGCTAAAATAGCCTCCCGTGTTCCCCTGTTTTGCCTAAACCCAAATTGGTCTTCTCCTAGTATTTTTTCAGCTCGTTGTTCCATTCGTCTTTGTACAATAGACGTTCTGTTACCGCTTGTCCAGCGGCTTTGAGAGTTTCTGCTTGCACCTTATCTGTACCCGGCGCCTTACCATTTTTCAGACCCTTTAATGCTAATTCAAAATTCAAACACATCTCTAAGTATAGGATACCCCAAGTGATCATATCAATGTCTGATTCCTGTTCTAATGCAGTTAGTTCCTCTCCTGCATATAAATTTCCTATATATTCTTGCCATCTACCCACTTTCTCTGCATTTTCTATACTGACGTTTCCTTCCGCGTTCTTTATATCTTTGCTATACGGTTTTATATCTTTAAAATTGCACTTTTCATCAATCTATTGTTCTTTAGCTTCCCTGCATTTGCAAATAATATCCCATTTTTTGGCTTTGTATCTCTGTTTTCTTGTTTCGTCGGATTTATCTTTGTATCTTCGTTTTTCTTCTATTAAATTCAGGATATCCTTTGTTATACATGGTTTCTTATTTTAATTTTGTGTATACCCCAGAATATCTCTGGCCGTCATGTCTAGGCTGGATTTAAAGTTATTCCATTCTACTTCTACTTCCTTAGCATACGACATTTTCACAAAATCTTTCAGCAATTCATTTGTCTTTTTTTCGAATCTTTCTTGAATATCTTAATCATTTAGTTTCTCTAAGTTAAAGTGACTTTTTCTTTCTTTTTTCAAATTTTTAAATTTAAGTGCGGACTTTATAATTACGATGTTGTGGTCAGTGTCTATATCTGGTTCTGGGTAGCTTTTTCAGTCTTTTACTTGATTCGTAAACCGTTGTCTAACAAGAATGTAATCTATTTGATATCTTCCTATATCTCCTGGCATCTTTCACGTATATCGTCTTCTAACATAATGTTGAAATAATGTGTTTGTGACGATTAAATGGTTCGTGTCGCAAAATTCTACCAGACTACTTTCCCTGTCAGTTCTCGTGCTTAAACCAAATAAACCTACTACTGCTCCTTCCCTACCCCCACCTACCACTGCATTAAAATCTTCAGTAATTATTAAATTTTCATGTCCTTCTACGTATCTTAATATGTCTTCTATATCTTTGTAGATCGCCTCTACCTCTTTTTCACTGTAGTTAGAGGTGGGCATGTATATTTGAATTATTACTGTATTTACTGGTTTAGATTCAAATCTAACCGTGAGTACTCTTTAGTTCTTTTGTAAGTAGTTTTCTACACGTCGTCCTATCTTTTTTCGCATAACTATCCACACACCCGAATTTTGTTCCTCTGATTCTGTATGAATTACCCTGAAGTCTCCACTCTAAAAATCCCCCGCCTCTGGCCAGCGGACTTTGCTGATTCCTACTATGTCTAGTGCTAACCTATTCATTTCGAGTTTCAGGTTCTCTAGCTTACCTACTTGTTTCATACTTCTGACATTTTACGCTTCGACGCGCAGAACGTTCACGGATCTTTTTCTATACTTTTGGATCACATACCCCGAAGTAGTCCCCTCCTGGAGATTCGAACGAGGGACTATTTTACATCCGGATTTTTTTTTACCTCTGAGGATGCCATCTTCATTAATAACAGTTTGAGTACGCTGTGTACTTTGGAGATAATGTGGTGATTTCCTGTTGCCTTTCACATCGCAGTAGTGTGTCTTAGAATGTCATACCGACTCCTATGGTTTCTGCCACTCTAAGTACCGAAAAAGCTGTTGCCCTTTTTCGGGGACCTGTCTCAGTCTGGTTCATCACTAAAGACCCCCACTAATTTGGTTAAACTTATAGTTCGGCTCTTTAGCTCATTGAAACTCGCAAGCCATTCTACCTGTTATAGTATTTTAGAACGTCGTCAAGGTGCAGGTTGTTCAGAATGGAAAAAAACAACAAACATACCGTAATCTAATTCAACAACATCTTTCTCTTTTCGCTTCGTTTCATTCCCCCCGGCACATCCATGCGCCTTTTTCATTTCATTCATAATCTCATACTCTTTACGATACACTCCTCTAACAATTCAAGTACCAAATCTCCATTCTTGATTCATGTGGTCGCTACCTGATGGGCCAGATATTTTCCATCTCAGTCGCCCACCATGAGTTTGACGGTCTGAGGCTTTCATAAAGATCTTTAAATAGGTAAAACGTGGCTACCAGCCTAGATCACAACCGTACCGTTATAGCTTTCCCTACTAACGGTAACGATACCTTACCGTTAAGTGTTGACATGTTTAGCCTCTCTGCCACAGACGTCGCCACGATTTCCAATCTTCCATGTGTGCCTGACGTATTTCAATACAAGCTAAAAATTCTCCTTCGAAGAGAGTTACCTTGTAAGTCAACAGAAAGTTGCCCGTGCTACGACGATTAGGAGGTACATGCAGTGCATTGACACATCGCCCTTAAAAAAATAAAGTGCTTTATTTCATTAAACTATTAAACATCAAATTTCAAAGGTTGAAAGGTAGAATAGTAAACCAAACAGTGTTCTTTCTTCAATATTTAAAAGGAGAAACCTAAAAATAAAGATCGTAGCCAATATTTGGACTGATCTCCTCTATAAGTAAACGAACTGGTGTATTATGCAGCCGATGCAAACTCAGTAAAATCCCTACGTGCAACTATAATTAAGCAATAAAGTAGGAGAAAATCAAGGAAGTTCCTAGAATCAGAATGTTGAAAACAGCAATAATTTATTCCACCGATTACTTTGTATGTTCAAGGGATGGTGAGGTTTGTGTGCGCCCCTGAAACAAAAGATGCGATTCATTTTAAGTCAAGACCGTATCACAGATATTTAATTAAATATGTTAAGTAAGAATTCGAGCAAAAGCTTGTTTTGATTCGTGTAAGGTCTTATAAAAAATATTGAACCCTTTTGTTACAACCTGTTCTTATCCTCCTACCTTCTGGTGGTCTATCTACTGCTTTTTATAAACGCCCTAAATTTATTTATACATTTTGTTATCGGCATATACTTTATCTATTTACAAGCGCTCAATATGCCGACATAGACACGGCTATGCACCCATTCGATGACCAAGAATGAAGTGGGTTACAAGGATCGCGCAACAGACGATAACAAATCTGGGGTATCTATTATATGGCCACAAAAGTGTAATTGTCGCATCATCTCATTAAAATTAACCTATATGTAGCGCTCAGAATACAAACTATAATTACTTGACTTTCTGAATCTTAAGAATGGATGATTAAAAATAAATTAACCTTGATTTCCTGTACATCATACGCTATAGTGTATGAAAGCTTTTATAGTACTTGTATGTAAACTGAAAACCAGTTAACTACAGACGATTGTTCTGCTTTCATTAAAAGATAGTCACGTCAACTATCACTTACCAAAATAATTATATTATAGAAGTCATAATAACAATTAACGAGGTAGTTCCTCTTTAATTGTGTATGAAAACAACGACATCCGTTTTCAATTCACTATACAACGCATAAAAGCTCCTACTGAAAGCTTGCAGCTTTAATAAATTTCCGTACATGGAAACTCTAATCTTAATGTAACATTGATAATTAAAATATTTATTCAACAAGAAACCGTTCAATTTAATTAGTCTGAAACCGAAAGGATTAAATTAAAAGGAAACGTGTAAGTGGGTCAACGACACGTTTAAAGCGAGCCGACACTGAAAAGGACAAGAAACACATTCAGTCCGTAGTCGTCACATAATCTTAACAATTTGGAAGTTGTGTTGTTAGTTAAAAACTTCAGTTCGAGGGGTAGAAAAATTCAGGACGTAATCGATGTGTGACACAAGAGATGGGTTTGTGTACATAGGTGCGAACAGCGGTTATACACGGGGATGATGTCTGCACGCGGTCGATCCATCACGGGTCGCGGATTGGACGAGACGAAGAGGCGGGCCGAGGCGGTACCGCAACGCGCTCTTCAATCCGCCGGCGGCTCGCCCTGAAGAGGGGAAAAATGCAATACAGGAGGGGATCAGAAAAAGAAGTAGGGTACAATTTTTAGTGGTGGTGGATCAATCGGTTCGCGAGGGGAGGCTACAAAAATGTATCTCAGAAAGAGCACACTGTCCCCGGAGGAAAGGCACCCCGCCACTACTCGCGACGATTTTTTACGGATCGCCACGACTACTGCGCTTGTGTTGTGTGATCGCGACAATTTGTCGCCGTTAAAAGAATTCCGTGACATCAGTAGTCGCGTTCTGTCGGTGGCAAAAACAGGGTTTATTAGAAACGCTGTGACCGCAGTAAGAACCCCCTTCCACCTCTCCCCACTCCGCTCCTCCCACTGGGCAGACCTCGCAAAAATTCAAGTCAGTAGAAAGAAGTAATCCCGTGGACCGCAATTATCACCTGGTGCGTTGTAGTCATTAATACGTTATTTACCGAATTTTTACATGGCTTTAGTGATCGGTCACGTGTTATTGGACATACGGGAACTTGTGTAGTGAAGTGTGTGCTGGAAGCCAAACATGCTTCCTTTGGCGACAACTCAGTGAGTGCAACAGCTACTGGGACACATCATGTCCCAGTTTGGCTTCCGAGTAACACCGAATACCCAGGTACTAGATACGGCCCTGCGCACCAATTCAGCTTAGCAGCCCCCGCACAATCCCCAACGACCCCCTATCAACCCATATGTAAAACTGCTTTAAAGTACCGCTAAACTTTAGCGTTAAACACTGTATTTACGTAAGTTTTTAGCTTTAAAATTATATTTCTATATCAATTATACCATAATGATTACATAAAAAAATTGAACGAAAAACTGGACCTTGTATGTAATCAAAAATGTAAGGTAAATTTCCATTTAGTTTTGCATAATTATTTTCCGTACTAATACAAAACACAATTTGTACCTTTACTTTGCTACTCGATATAAAATTAAGTATACAAATCGTGCTTCATAACTCACTAGTTTTGAACGCTTGCACCCTTATGCTTTCTATGCAGTAAAGCATTGTCCTAATCTCCGCAACTGTGCGGTAAAAGCTAAAAATACAAGGAAAACGTTGGCGAAACCCTATCATGTGTACATACCTAAAAAATGCTTATTTTAATTTAAATGTAATCATTACAACTCAAAGAATCGACAATTTTACTAATTTTTAAAATAAAAGTGTACGAATTCGAAATCTGTATATTTTAAGTAAAAATAAAGTCACATTTTCTTAAACCGCTATAAGCGGTTTATTGGCAAATAAATATAAAGTACGAAAAACTTATGAAAGTACTTAGAATCTTTGATACCATTTTAAAATACAGACAGAAAAATTAGGCTATAAATACTAAATAAATACTAGAATATTGGTTAATAGTAAAACGCCCTATTTGCGAATAGTTGCAAAGAAACGACAGGTAGTTTAATCTATCAAAGGTAATGTTTAATATTGGGCCTATGTCTAAAACTAACGGTAAAAAAATTAAATTTGAAAAGTGTTTGAGTTGGCTTAAGGTTCAAATGAGTTTAAATAATTCTAAGCCTCCTTTACTGAAAAATTTTCTAACTAAAACAAACAATTAAGATCTAAAAATACAACAAACGCGAAATTAAGAAGTCTTATTATCTATTAAGAAATTTGCAATAATAATCCTAGGTACGTACATAAAATGGTAGAACAATTTTAGTCATATTATTATGCTTTAAAAATTGTTAAAACAGGTACATTGATTCTTTGTAATCATCATACAATTTTAACCCAAATGTAACGTCAAAAATATTTCAGAAATGTAGATAATTACTAAATAATACAAGTAGAAAAATGCACACAAAAAACAAGAAAAGTAAATACATATGATTATAATTGTTTTGTTAACCAAAAAGAAAAGTACAATTAGGAACTATTTAAAAGGTTTCGAAAGTCAGTCTATCTTATTGAAAACGTTTAAAAAAGTTATCAAAAAGTTAGCAAAAAATCGAACGCAAAATATTTACAGCCTTAAGCTGTGGATCTAATTTAATTGCTAAGCAGTAACGGAAAATGTCAAAGCTACCTACAATTAGACTTGCGAGTAAACAGTTCAATACAAAACTATTAAACACAAATTCTAAACAGTAAAACAACTAATTTAAAAATCGTAAAATCTTAGAAAATTGTTAACAATATCTATCTCTAGTCGAATATTCTGTTTTGTTTTAAGCAAATAAACTTCTACAATTTTTAAGAAAGAAAGAAAATACCTAAGAATAGAAATCTTTATTGGAAGTGATTTTCAACCATCAGGTATCGCCTAGAATTATTCAAAGATTAAATACAAACGGTCACAAAAAATCATCTAAAGACTCACGCTAAAGTTAAAAGAAGGAGTACAAATTTGGGTTATACAACTTCATCAAACCCGTTCCTTATTTCTTAATACTGCTTGTCTACAATACCATTACTGTAGGCATTACACTATCTGGACTTAAATTTTACAAAGCAGTTTCGATTTCGATAGTTCTACGACGGCACGTATCTAACCTTTTTTGTTATGTTTAACTTTTGCAGTTAATTCATTTAAACTATCAGTTACCTTTCTTTATTCTTTAATAACTGAATTAAACTTCTTTTTATTTTATCATTTTCAAAAATAACCAAGATTAAGCAGAAACTGAAAGACTAGTATGAACTGCACTAGTGGTGCGCTTTAACAATGGCTGTACATATTTTTTAAAATAAGCGGTTGTGTAAATGCAAGATCAAAATAGTAGAATAATAGAAAATGATAAGTTAAATGTGAAATAATCTACCACAATTATTTTATAACTTTAGTTGAATTTAGAAAGATTTTGTAGATAGGAACAGTTGACACCAAAAAGATCACTTTACCCACAATAACAAGAAGTTTAAAACAAATATAGTAGAAACTGGCTGCCAATTCATTTATAAAAATTTTGTGGCGTCGGACCTAAGTCTTTGAGATCTTGTAGCAGGTAGCAGTATAGAAGTGATCGTAGTAGACCATAGCAAGCCATACACCTAGAAAAGAAGGCATACTTCAATGAATGGCTTAAATAAAGAAAAAAAAATCTATAAATTACTTAAACACGTCCGGTGTTTCAATATAAGATCAGCACCAAATAATACTAATATATTGCTTTTATGATCTGAAAACAATAACAGGGTTTAATAAGTTTAATAAAAACAGATGAAGGTACGCGATAACATGACACTATGTATATATATATATATATATATATATATATATATATATATCAAACTTACACGATTAAATAATAATAATAAATATATTTCTATTTTTGAAAGAATTTCTGCACTTACTCTTAACTATGACGTTATACAATTTATCTAATCAGCTATTCTATTACTTTTTGACTATATGGATGTGTAATACAAAAGTTTTCAAAATTCGGTAAAAAATGCGCTACGTATTTAAAGAATACAACCACACATTTATTTTTTTATACAAAACTAACACCAGAGAATGTAAAAATGACAAAAGTAGTTAAACGGCACTTTAAACAGCAAAATCCCTTGAAAGATATAAAAATATTGTTACAAATTGTTAATTCGTTTAAATTGCTTACTTTTAGCCGTCAGTAGCATTGTAAATATTAAATGAATATCAAATAATTAAATCAAAACACATAAAATAAACTTTAATGTATTTACTTTAAAATAGAATAAAAAAATATTCAAGTAAAATCGCCTTCTTAGAATTGTTTACCAACTGTCGCTACAGAATTGTATAAAAATCAACTGCAGACGTACCTAAACCATTTAAACAAATGACTAACTCATTATTTAAAAAGATAAACCTTTTTGCTAAAAAAAACTAATAAATTGATAACATTAATAGCACGAAAACTGTATAAATAAAGATGATAACAAGATAGTTGGTTTGTAATACTTGCAGGGTTTGTTTATAGAATATAGAGTTACACCAAGCATCTTTGACATAAAACGCTCTTGTCACTGTAATGTTAATACCTAACATTCAAATGATTTATTCAAGTCTAGTTACCTATTTACTCATTTTCTACTAGCTAGCTAGAATACATGCTCCGTTACACTTGCATGATTTCTGGTGCGGCTCCGTGTCATTGGTCTTGGTGTGTGTTGAAGAACGAAAAGACCTTATCGCTAGCTTAGCACTTCAGATCACAACATCGACTTTAAGAACACTAGCTAAGATTGAGCACTATACCTCGAGAATCATCCGAGAAGCAATAGAAATACAAGGTAAACACAAGGAATGATTCTCAAAGACATGGAAACCAGCAATTACTAGTCTACGTATTGTTAAACAATCGGAAAGAAACAGTTTGCTAAATCAGCCGTGTAAAACAACTAAACAACACGCACCAGGACCAATGACACGGAGCCGCACCACAAATCATGCAAGTGCAACGACATGTATTGTAACTAGTACATATAGCAGGACAAAGGAACTATTCTTCTGCTCAACCTACATAGGCTTAAGATGGCCGATGTGATTTTGCTGAAACATCGCCAAATTGACAGCGGTTCACTCCAGAACCAACCAGCTATGCGAAATAATACCTGGAAATTAATTTGTGTTGCAGTAGTGTGTTTGTACTGACACTAACTGCTTCCTGGTATCACAGGTAACTTACCTCAAACATTATTTTTGTATGTTTACCCGTTCGAGTATAGATTCTTAGTAGTAAAATATCCCTAACAGTAACTTTACCTCAACATAATTTTTGCGCATGCATACTTGGATATTTTGTCTTAGTAATAAAACATTACTAACGGTACTCTAACCGCAACACTATTTTCGCACATGTACCATTTCGAATATATTTTCTTAGTAGTAAAACATTGTCGATCGTAACCTAACCTCGACATAACTTTCTTACATTTACCAGTTTGAGTATAGATTCTTAGTAGTAAAATATTCCTAACACTAACTTTACCTCAACACTGTTTTTGCGCATGCAACTATTTTCGCACATGTACCCGTTCGAGTATATTTTCTTAGTAGTAAAACATTGTTGAGTGTAACCTTACCTCGACTTAATTTTCTTATATTTACCCGTTCGAGTATAGATTCTTAGTAGTCAAATATTCGTTACAGTAACTTTACCACAACACTATTTTTGCCTCGACATAATCCTCGACCTTACCTCGATATAATTTTCTTACATTCACCAGTTTGAGTATAGATTCTTAGTAGTAAAATATCCCTAACATTAAGTTGACCTCAACACTATTTTTGCGCATGCAACTATTTTCGCACGTGTATTCGTTCGAGTATATTTTCTTAGTAGTAAAACTTTGTTGAGCGTAACCTTACCTCGACTTAATTGTCTTATATCTACCCGTTCTAGTATAGATTCTTAGTAGTAAATATCCCTAATGGTAACTTTACTTCAACACTATTTTTGCGCATGCATACTTGGATATTTTGTCTTATAATAAAACATTACTAACACTACTCTAACCGCAACACTATTTTTGCACGTGTACCCGTTCGAGTATATTTTCTTAGTAGTAAAACATTGTTGAGTATTGCCTTACCTCACCATAATTTTCTTACATTTACCAGTTGGAGTTTAGATTCTTAGTAGTAAAATATCCCTAGCACTAACTTTACCTCAACACTATTTTTGTGCATGCATACTTTGATATTTTGTCTTAGTAATAAAACATTGCTAACGGTACCCTAACCGCAACACTATTTTCGCACGTGTACTCGTTCGAGTATATTTTCTTAGTAGTAAAACATTGTTGAGCTTAACCTTACACCACATTATTTTCAAGCATTTACCAGTTTGAGTAAAGATCCTTAGCAGTAAAATATCCCTCACACTAACTTTACCTCAACACTATTTTTGCGCATGCAACTATTTTCGCACATGTACCCGTTCGAGTATATTTTCTTAGTAGTAAAGCATTGTTGAGTGTAACATTACCTCGACTTAATTTTCTTATATTTACCCGTTCGAGTATAGATTCTTGGTAGTCAAATATTCCTTACAGTAACTTTACCACAACACTATTTTTTCGCATGCATACTTGGATATTTTCTCTTAGTAATATAACATTACTAACGGTACCCTAAACGCAACACTATCTTCGCACGTGTACCCGTTCGAGTATATTTTCTTAGTAGTAAAACATGGTTGAGCGTTGCCATACCTCACCATAATTTTCTTACATTTAACAGTTAGAGTATAGATTTTTAGTAGTAAAATATCCCCAGCACAAACTTTACCTCAACATTTTTTTGCGCATGCAATTATTTTCACACGTGTACTCGTTCGAGTGTATTTTCCTAGTAGTAAAACATTGTTGAGTATAACCTTACCTCGACTTAATTTTTTTATATTTACCCGTTTGAGTATAGATTCTTAGTAGTAAAATATTCCTTACAGTAACTTTACCTCAACACTATTGTTTCGCATGCATACTTGGATATTTTGTCTTAGTAATAAAACATTACTAACAGTACCCTAACCGCAACACTATCTTCGCACGTGTGCCCGTTAGAGTATATTTTCTTAGTAGTAAAACATGGTTGAGCGTTGCCATACCTCACCATAATTTTCTTACATTTACCAGTTTGAGTATAGATTCTTAGTAGTAAAATATCTCTAGCACAAACTATACCTCAACACTTTTTTGCGCATGCAACTATTTTCGCACGTGTACCCGTTTGCGTATAATTTTTTAGTAGTAAAAGTTTATTGAGCGTAACCTTACCTCGACATAATATACTTATATTTACCCGTTCGAGTATAGATTCTTACCAGTGAAATATTCATAACAGTAACTTTACCTCAACACTATTTTCGCGCATGCATAGTTGGATATTCTGTCTTAAAATAAAACATACTAACCTACTCTAACCCAACACTATTTTTGCACGTGTACCCGTTCGAGTTATTTTCTTGTAGTAAAAATTGTTGAGATGCCTTCCTCACCATAATTTTCTTACATTTACCAGTTGGAGTTTAGATTCTTAGTAGTAAAATATCCCTACACTAACTTTACCTCAACACTATTTTTGCATGCATACTTTGATATTTTGTCTTAGTAATAAAACATTGCTAACGGTACCCTAACCGCAACACTATTTTCGCACGTGTACTCGTTCGAGTATATTTTCTTAGTAGTAAAACATTGTTGAGCTTAACCTTACACCACATTATTTTCAAGCATTTACCAGTTTGAGTAAAGATCCTTAGCAGTAAAATATCCCTCACACTAACTTTACCGCAACACTATTTTTGCGCATGCAACTATTTTCGCACATGTACCCGTTCGAGTATATTTTCTTAGTAGTAAAGCATTGTTGAGTGTAACATTACCTCGACTTAATTTTCTTATATTTACCCGTTCGAGTATAGATTCTTGGTAGTCAAATATTCCTTACAGTAACTTTACCACAACACTATTTTTTCGCATGCATACTTGGATATTTTCTCTTAGTAATATAACATTACTAACGGTACCCTAAACGCAACACTATCTTCGCACGTGTACCCGTTCGAGTATATTTTCTTAGTAGTAAAACATGGTTGAGCGTTGCCATACCTCACCATAATTTTCTTACATTTAACAGTTAGAGTATAGATTTTTAGTAGTAAAATATCCCCAGCACAAACTTTACCTCAACATTTTTTTGCGCATGCAATTATTTTCACACGTGTACTCGTTCGAGTGTATTTTCCTAGTAGTAAAACATTGTTGAGTATAACCTTACCTCGACTTAATTTTTTTATATTTACCCGTTTGAGTATAGATTCTTAGTAGTAAAATATTCCTTACAGTAACTTTACCTCAACACTATTGTTTCGCATGCATACTTGGATATTTTGTCTTAGTAATAAAACATTACTAACAGTACCCTAACCGCAACACTATCTTCGCACGTGTGCCCGTTAGAGTATATTTTCTTAGTAGTAAAACATGGTTGAGCGTTGCCATACCTCACCATAATTTTCTTACATTTACCAGTTTGAGTATAGATTCTTAGTAGTAAAATATCTCTAGCACAAACTATACCTCAACACTTTTTTGCGCATGCAACTATTTTCGCACGTGTACCCGTTTGCGTATAATTTTTTAGTAGTAAAAGTTTATTGAGCGTAACCTTACCACGACATAATATACTTATATTTACCCGTTCGAGTATAGATTCTTACCAGTGAAATATTCATAACAGTAACTTTACCTCAACACTATTTTCGCGCATGCATAGTTGGATATTCTGTCTTAAAAATAAAACATCACTAACCGTACTCTAACCCCAACACTAAATTCGCACGTGTACCCGTTCGAGTTTATTTTCTTTGTAGTTAAAAATGGTTGAGCGCAGCCTTTCTTCGACATAATTTCTTACATTTACCAGTTTGAGTATAGATTCTTAGTAGTATAATATCCCTAACACTAACTATACCTCAACACTATTTTTACGCATGCATACTTGGATATTTTGTCTTAGTAATAAAACATTGCTAACGGTACCCTAATCGCAACACTATTTTCGCACGTGTACCCGTTCGAGTATATTTTCTTAGTAGTAAAACATTGTTGAGCTTAACCTTACCTCGACATAATTTTCTTACATTCACCAGTTTGAGTATGGATTCTTAGTAGTAAAATATCCCTAACATTAAGTTGACCTCAACTCTATTTTTGCGCATGCAACTATTTTCGCACGTGTACTCGTTCGAGTGTATTTTCCTAGTAGTAAAACATTGTTGAGCATAACCTTACCTCGACATAATTTTCTTACATTTATCAGTTTGAGTATAGATTCTTGCTAGTAAAATATCCCTAACAGTAACTTTACCTCAACACTATTTTTGCGCAAGTATACTTTGGATATTTTGTGTTAGTAATAAAACATTACTAACGGTAGCCTAGCTGCAACACTATTTTCGCACGTATACCCGTTTGAGTATATTTTCTTAGTAGTTAAACATTGTTGAGAGTAACCTTACCTCAACATAATTTTCTTACATTTACCGGTTCAATTATAGATTCATAATAGTAACATATCCTTAACACTAACTTTATCTCAACACTATTTTTGCGCATGCATACTTTGGATGTTTTGTCTTAATGAGGAAACATCCTTAACGGTAACCTAGCCTCAACATTATTTTTACACACTTACCTGTTCTTGGTAGTAAAACGTTCTTAACCATAAGTTTACCTCAACATTATTTTCGCCCATGCACACGTTCGGATATTTTGTCCTAGTATCGAAACATTCCTAACTGTAATCTATCGACACTATTTTCGCTCAGGAATGCGTTGGAGTATTTTTTTTAGTAGTAAAATGTTCTTGACAGTTACTTTACCTCAATACTATTTTCGCATACTTGTTCGTTTGAGTATACTTTCCTAGTAGTAATGTATTCCTAGCAGTAACCTTACCTCATCACTATTTGTGCAGATGCACCCGTTCAAGTACAGTTTCTTAGTACTAAAACATTCTTAACATTCACTTCAACACTATTTTCGCTCATGCATACGGTTGGAAAAATTTTCTTAGTAATAAAGCATTCCAATAGTAACCTAGCCACAACACTATCTTCGTACATGTACCCGTTTGGATATGGTTTCTTAGTAGTTAAACATTCCTAACGTTAACCTCGACACTATTTTCGCTCATGAACATGTTGAAGTATTTTTTTATAGTTGTAAGGCATTTCTAAAGTAACTTTATCTGGACACTATTTTTGCACATGTACCCGATTAAGTATTTTTTCTTAGCAGCAAAACGTTCCTAACAGTAACATTAGCTCAACACGATTTTCTCATATGAACCCGTTCCAGTACAGTTCCTTAGTAGTAAAACATTCTTAACGTTAACCTCGACACTATTTTCGTTCAGGAACGCGTTGTATTATTTTTTATTAATAGTAAAACATTTTTAACGGTTACTATACCTCAACACTATTGTCGCATACGTAGACGTTTAGGTGCACTTTCTTAGTAGTAAAGCATTCCTAACAGCACACCTAATCGCATCACTATTTTTCATATGCACCCGTTCGAGTACACTTCACTAGTAGTGAACATTCTTCACATAAACTACAATATTATTTTCGCTCATGCACACGTTTGAATAATTTGTCTTAGTAATGAAACATTCCTATAGTAGGTTAGCCACATCTGTGCCCCTTTGAGTATAGTTTCTTGTGGTAAAACATTCCTAACGTTAACCTCAACACTATTTACGCGCTGGAACGCGTTGGGGTATTTTCCATTAATAGTAAAACAATCTTAGCAGTTACTTTACCTCAACACTATTTTCATATACGTATCCGTTAGAGTACAGTTTCTTAGTATATAATATTCCTAACGTTAACATCCACACTGTTTTCGCTTAGGAACCTCTTGGGATATTTTTTATTAGCAGGAAACATTTCTTAACAGTTACTCTATCACAAAATATTTTTGCATACGTGTTCGTTCGAGTGTAGTTTCTTAGTAATTTCAGCATATGCACCCGTTAGAGTACAGTTTCTTTGTACTAAATATTCTAACATTAACCTCAACACTATTTTCGGTCATGCACACGTTTGAATCTTTTGTCTTAGTAATAAAACATTCCTAATGGCAACCCATCCACAGCACTATTATTGCATATGTACCTGTTTGGGTATAGTTTCTTAGCAAAGAAATATTCCTGACGTTTAACCTCGACACTGTTTTCGCTCAGGAACGCGTTGGAGTATTTTTTATTAGTAGTAAAATATTCTTAACAGTTACTTTACCTCAACACTTTTTCGCACACTTGTTCGTTCGAGTATAGTTTCTTAGTAGTAATGTATTCCTAGCAGTAACCTTGCCTCATCAGTCATCACTATTTTTGCATATGCACCCGTTCAAGTACAGTTTCTTAAAACTGAAACATTCTTAACATTAACTTCAACACTATTTTCGCTCATGCATACGGTTGGAAAATTTGTCTTAGTAAATAAATATTCCTAATATAGTAACCTAGCCACAACACATCTTCGTACATGTACATGTTTGGGTATAGTTTCTTAGTAGTAAAACATTCCTAACGTTAACCTCGATACTATTTTCGCTCATGAACACGTTGAAGTATTTTTTATTAGTTGTAAGGCATTCCTAAAGTAACTTTATCTCGACACTATTTTTGCACATGTACGCGTTTAAGTATAGTTTCTTAGCAGCAATACGTTCCTAGCAGTAACATTAGCTCAACACGATTTTCTCATATGAACCCGTTTCAGTATAGTTCTTTAGTAGTAAAACATACTTAACGTTAAACTGGACACTATTTTCGCTCAGGAACTAGTTGTATTATTTTTTATTAGTAGTAAAACATTTTTAACGGTTACTATACCTCAACACTATTTTCGCATACGTAGACGTTAAGGTGCACTGTCTTAGTAGTAAAGCATTCCTAACAGTACACCTAATCACATCACTATTTTTCATATGCACCCGTTCGAGTACACTTCACTAGTAGTGAACATTCTTCACATAAACTACAATATTATTTTTGCTCATGCCACGTTTGAATAATTTGTCTTAGTAATGAAACATTCCTATAGTAGGTTAGCCAAATCTGTGCCCCTTCGAGTATAGTTTCTTGTGGTAAAACATTCCTAACGTTAACCTCAACACTGTTTTCGCTTAGGAACGCGTTGGGGTATTTTCCATTAGTAGTAAAACAATCTTAGCGGTTACTTTACCTCAACACTATTTTCATATACGTATCCGTTGGAGTACAGTTTCTTAGTATAAAATATTACTAACGTTTACATCCACGCTGTTTTCGCTCAGGAACGTCTTGGGATATTTTTTATTAGTAGGAAACATTTCTTAACAGTTACTTTACATCAAAATATTTCTGCATACATGTTCGTTCAAATATAGTTTCTTAGTAATTTCAGTAATTTCAGCAAATGCACCCGTTTCTTGGTACTAAAGTATTCTAACATTAACCTCAACACTATTTTCGATCATGCACACGTTTGAATCTTTTGTCTTAGTAATGAGACATTCCTAGTGGTAACCCATCCACAGCACTATTATCGCACATGTACCCGTTTGGGTATAGTTTCTTAGTAATGAAATATTCCAGACGTTTAACCTCGACACTGTTTTCGCTCACGAACGCGTTGTATTTTTTTATTAGTAGTAAAATATTCTTAACAGTTACTTTACCTCAACACTTTTTCGCACACTTGTTCGTTCGAGTATAGTTTCTTAGTAGTAATGTATTCCTAGCAGTAACCTTGCCTCATCACTATTTTTGCAAATGCACCTGTTCAAGTACAGTTTCTTAATACTGAAACATTTTTAACATTAACTTCAACACTATTTTCGCTCATGCATACGGTTGGAAAATTTGTCTTAATAAATAAATATTCCTAATTAGCCACAGCACATCTTCGTACATGTACATGTTTGGGTATACCTTCTTAGTAGTAAAACAATCCTAGCGCTAGCTTCGACAATATTTTCGCATTTGCACTCGTTCGAGTACAGTTTCTTAGTCCTAAAACATTCTTAACATTAACCTCAACACTATTTACGCTCATGCACACGTTTGGATAATTTGTCTTAGTATCCACATCACTATTATCGCACATGTATCCGTTTGGGTATAGTTTCTAAGTATAGAAACATTCCTGACGTTAACTTCGGCACTATTTTCGCTCAGGAAAGCGTTGGAGTATTTTTTTTTAGTAGTAAAATGTTCTTAACAGTTACTTTACCTCAATACTATTTTAGCATACTTGTTCGTTTGAGTATACTTTCCTAGTAGTAATGTATTCCTAGCAGTAACCTTACCTCATCACTATTTGTGCATATGCACCCGTTCAAGTACAGTTTCTTAGTACTAAAACATTCTTAACATTAACTTCAACACT
Organism: Platerodrilus igneus; assembly: GCA_036346225.1. Classification (NCBI taxonomy): domain Eukaryota; kingdom Metazoa; phylum Arthropoda; class Insecta; order Coleoptera; family Lycidae; genus Platerodrilus; species Platerodrilus igneus. The sequence continues at coordinate 11,641,586 of JARFIW010001700.1, read as the reverse complement.
ATTTTCGCTCATGCATACGGTTGGAAAATTTGTCTTAGTAAATAAATATTCCTAATATAGTAACCTAGCCACAACACATCTTCGTACATGTACATGTTTGGGTATAGTTTCTTAGTAGTAAAACATTCCTAACGTTAACCTCGATACTATTTTCGCTCATGAACACGTTGAAGTATTTTTTATTAGTTGTAAGGCATTCCTAAAGTAACTTTATCTCGACACTATTTTTGCACATGTACGCGTTTAAGTATAGTTTCTTAGCAGCAAAACGTTCCTAGCAGTAACATTAGCTCAACACGATTTTCTCATATGAACCCGTTTCAGTATAGTTCTTTAGTAGTAAAACATACTTAACGTTAAACTGGACACTATTTTCGCTCAGGAACTAGTTGTATTATTTTTTATTAGTAGTAAAACATTTTTAACGGTTACTATACCTCAACACTATTTTCGCATACGTAGACGTTAAGGTGCACTGTCTTAGTAGTAAAGCATTCCTAACAGTACACCTAATCACATCACTAATTTTCATATGCACCCGTTCGAGTACACTTCACTAGTAGTGAACATTCTTCACATAAACTACAATATTATTTTTGCTCATGCCACGTTTGAATAATTTGTCTTAGTAATGAAACATTCCTATAGTAGGTTAGCCAAATCTGTGCCCCTTCGAGTATAGTTTCTTGTGGTAAAACATTCCTAACGTTAACCTCAACACTGTTTTAGCTTAGGAACGCGTTGGGGTATTTTCCATTAGTAGTAAAACAATCTTAGCGGTTACTTTACCTCAACACTATTTTCATATACGTATCCGTTGGAGTACAGTTTCTTAGTATAAAATATTACTAACGTTTACATCCACGCTGTTTTCGCTCAGGAACGTCTTGGGATATTTTTTATTAGTAGGAAACATTTCTTAACAGTTACTTTACATCAAAATATTTCTGCATACATGTTCGTTCAAATATAGTTTCTTAGTAATTTCAGTAATTTCAGCAAATGCACCCGTTTCTTGGTACTAAAGTATTCTAACATTAACCTCAACACTATTTTCGATCATGCACACGTTTGAATCTTTTGTCTTAGTAATGAGACATTCCTAGTGGTAACCCATCCACAGCACTATTATCGCACATGTACCCGTTTGGGTATAGTTTCTTAGTAATGAAATATTCCAGACGTTTAACCTCGACACTGTTTTCGCTCACGAACGCGTTGTATTTTTTTATTAGTAGTAAAATATTCTTAACAGTTACTTTACCTCAACACTTTTTCGCACACTTGTTCGTTCGAGTATAGTTTCTTAGTAGTAATGTATTCCTAGCAGTAACCTTGCCTCATCACTATTTTTGCATGTGCACCCGTTCAAGTACAGTTTCTTAATACTGAAACATGTACCCGTTTAAGTATTTTTTCTTAGCAGCAAAACGTTCCTAACAGTAACATTAGCTTAACACGATTTTCTCATATGAACCCGTTCCAGTACAGTTTCTTAGTAGTAAACATTCTTAACGTTAACCTCGACACTATTTTCGCTCAGGAACGCGTTGTATTATTTTTAACGGTTACTATACCTCAACACTATTTTCGCATACGTAGACGTTCAGGTGCACTTTCTTAGTAGTAAAGCATTCCTAACAGCACACCTAATCGCATCACTGTTTTTCATACGCACCCGTTCGAGTACACTTCACTAGTAGTGAACATTCTTCACATAAACTACAATATTATTTTCGCTCATGCACACGTTTGAATAATTTGTCTTAGTATTGTAACATTCCTATAGTAGGTTAGCCACATCTGTGCCCCTTTGAGTATAGTTTCTTGTGGTAAAACATTTCTAACGTTAACCTCAACACTATTTTCGCTTAGGAACGCGTTGGGGTATTTTCCATTAATAGTAAAACAATCTTAGCCGTTACTTTACCTCAACACTATTTTCATATACGCATCCGTTAGAGTACAGTTAGTTTCTTAGTATAAAATATTCCTAACGTTAACATCCACACAGTTTTCGCTCAGGAACGTCTTGGGAAATTTTTTATTAGTAGGAAACATTTCTTAACAGTTACTCTATCACAAAATATTTTTGCATACGTGTTCGTTCAAGTATAGTTTCTTAGTAATTTCAGTAATTTCAGCATATGCACCCGTTAGAGTACAGTTTCTTTGTACTAAATATTCTAACATTAACCTAAACACTATTTTCGTTCATGCACACGTTTGAATCTTTTGTCTTAGTAATGAAACATTCCTAATGGTAACCCATCCACAGCACTATTATCGCACATGTACCCGTTTGGGTATAGTTTCTTAGCATTGAAATATTCCTGACGTTTAACCTCGACACTGTTTTCGCTCAGGAACGCGTTGGAGTATTTTTTTATTAGTAGTAAAACATTCTTAACAGATACTTAACCTCAACACTTTTTCGCACACTTGTTCGTTCGAGTATAGTTTCTTAGTAGTAATGTATTCCTAGCAGTAACCTTGCCTCATCACTATTTTTGCATGTGCACCCGTTCAAGTACAGTTTCTTAATACTGAAACATTCTTAACATTAACTTCAACACTATTTTCGCTCATGCATACGGTTGCAAAATTTGTTTTAGTAAATAAATATTCCTAATATAGTAACCTAGCCACAACACATCTTCGTACATGTACAAGTTTGGGTATAGTTTCGTAGTAGTAAAACATTCTTAATGCTAACCTCGACACTATTTTCGCATATGCACCCGTTCGAGTACAGTTTCTTAGACCTCTAACATTCTTAACATTAACCTCAGACCTATTTTCGCTCATGCACACGTTGGAATCTTTTGTTTTAGTAGTGAAACGTTCCTAATGGTAATCTATCCACATCGCTATTATCGCACATGTATCCGTTTGGGCAAGGTTTCTAAGTAATGAAACATTCCCGACGTTAATATCGAGATTGCTTTCACTCAGGAAGGTGTTGCAGAATTTTTTATTAGTAGTAAAACATTCTTAACAGTTATATACTTCAGCACTATTTTCGCATACGTGTTCGATCGAGCATATAGTTTCTTAGTAGTAAAGCATTCGTAACAGTAACTGTAGGTCATCACTATTTTTGCATATGTACCCGTTCAAGTACTGTTTCTTCCTAACATTAACGTCAACACTATTTTCGCTCATGCACATGATAGGAAAATTTGTCTGAGTATTGAAACATTTCAATAGTAACCTAGTCACAACATTATCTTCGCGCACATGTACCCGTTTGGATATAGTTTTTTTGTATTAAAACATTCATAACGTTAACCTCGACACTACTTTTGCTCATGAACGCGTTGAAGTATTTTTTATTAGGTGCAAGGCATTCCTAAAGTAACTTTATATCGATACTATTTTTGCACATGTACCCGTTTGAGTATAGCTTCTTAGCAGTAAAACACTCCTAACGGTAACCTTACCTCAACACTATTTTCTCTAATGTACTCGTTCGAGTATAGTTTCTTAGTAGTAAAACATTCTTAACGTTAACCTCGACACTATTTTCGCTAAGGAACGCTTTGTATTATTTTTTATTAGTAGTAAAACATTTTTACCAGTTACTTTACCTCAACACTAATTTTGTTCGGGTGCATTTTCTTAGTAGTAAAGCGTTCCTAACAGTACACCTATTCTCATCACTATTTTTTATTTACACCCGCTCGACTACACTTCATTAGTATTAAACGTTGTTCACATTAACCTCAATATTAATTTCGCTCATGCAGACGTTTGAATAATTTGTCTTAGTAATGTAACATTCCAATAGTAGGCTAGCCACTTCTGTGCCGCTTCGAGTATAGTTTTTTTGTGGTAAAACATTCTTATCGTTTACCTCAACACTATTTTCGCTCAGGAACGCGTTGGGGTATTTTCCATTAGTAATAAAACAATCTTAGCAGTTACTTTACCTCAACGCTATTTTCATATACGCACCCGTTAGAGTACAGTTTCCTAGTAGTAAAACATTCTTAACATTTACCTCAGCACTGTGTTCGCTCATGCACACGTTTAGATATTTTGTCTTAGTAATGAAACATTTCTAACGGTAACCTTACCTGAACACTACTTTAGCACGTGTATCCGTTCCAGTATATTTGTTTAGCAGTAAAACATTGTAGACAGCAAAATAATCCTAATAGTAACTCTACTTAACATTGTTTGAGAGATATAGTAATGATTAGCCTCAAATTTTTTATTCATGTTCAAACGTACTTTAATTAAGGTGCGTGAAGTTAGCCGCAACATTTTTGAATTTTTTAAAAATATTTATGTCATAATTAGGCGCCAATTAGGCGCTATTTTGCGTCGCAAAAACTAAATTTTGCACCGTCTTGGCAAACAAGTTATTGATAAAATAAGATTTTTCCGGACAAGTTCACCAAGCCGCACTTTTTTTCAATTTTCAGAAAATCTTTATTCCATAATTTCGCGCCAATTAGGCGCCATTTTGCGCCGTTGAAACGAAATTTTGCGCCCTCCTGTGTATCAAGTTATTCGCAATAAACTATTTTTCTGAACTACCTAAAAACGTAAAGTTGGCCGCAACTTTTTTGAATTTTGAAAAAAATTGTGTACCACAATTAAGCGGTAATTAGGCGCCATTTTGCGCCGTTGAAACCAAATTTTGCGTCCTTCTGTGTAAGAAGTTATTTAAAACAAACTATTTCTCGCAAACTAACCAAAATCGTGAAGTTGGCCGCAACTTTTTGAATTTTGAAAAAATTTTGTACCACAATTAAGCGGTAATTAGGCGCCATTTTGCGCGTTGAAACAAAATTTTGCGCCCTTCTGTGTAAGAAGTTATTTAAAAACTTTTCTCCAAACTAGCCAAAACCGTGAAGTTGGCCGCGACTTTTTTGAATTTTGAAAAAAATTTGTACCACAATTAAACGGTAATTAGGGCCATTTTGCGCCGTTGAAACGAAATTTTGCGCCCTCCTGTGTACAAGTTATTGAAAAACTATTTTCTAACTACCTAAAACGTAAAGTTGGCCGCGACTTTTTGAATTTTGAAAAATTTTGTACCACAATTAAGCGGTAATTAGGCGCCAGTTTTGCGCCGTTGAAACAAAATTTTGCGCCCTTCTGTGTAAGAAGTTATTTAAAAAACTATTTCTCCAAACTAGCCAAAATCGTAAAGTTGGCCGCGACTTTTTTGAATTTTGAAAAAATTTTTGTACCACAATTAAGCGGTAATTAGGCGCCATTTTGCGCCGTTGAAACGAAATTTTGCGCTCTTCTGTGTAAGAAGTTATTTAAAAAAAACTATTTCTCCAAACTAGCCAAAATCGTGAAGTTGACCGCGACTTTTTTGAATCTTGAAAAAAAATTTGTACCACAATTAAACGGTAATTAGGCGCCATTTTGCGCCGTTGAAACGAAATTTTGCGCCCTCCTGTGTATCAAGTTATTCGCAATAAACTATTTTTCTGAACTACCTAAAAACGTAAAGTTGGCCGCAACTTTTTTGAATTTTGAAAAAAATTGTGTACCACAATTAAGCGGTAATTAGGCGCCATTTTGCGCCGTTGAAACCAAATTTTGCGTCCTTCTGGGTAAGAAGTTATTTAAAACAAACTATTTCTCGAAACTAACCAAAACCGTGAAGTTGGCCGCGACTTTTTTGAATTTTGAAAAAAAATTTGTACCACAATTAAGCGGTAATTAGGCGCCATTTTGCGCAGTTGAAACGAAATTTTGCGCTCTTCTGTGTAAGAAGTTATTTAAAAAACTATTTCTCCAAACTAGCCAAAATCGTGAAGTTGACCGCGACTTTTTGAATCTTGAAAAAATTTGTACCACAATTAAACGGTAATTAGGCGCCATTTTGCGCCGTTGAAACGAAATTTTGCGCCCTCCTGTGTATCAAGTTATTCGCAATAAACTATTTTTCTGAACTACCTAAAAACGTAAAGTTGGCCGCAACTTTTTTGAATTTTGAAAAAAATTGTGTACCACAATTAAGCGGTAATTAGGCGCCATTTTGCGCCGTTGAAACCAAATTTTGCGTCCTTCTGGGTAAGAAGTTATTTAAAACAAACTATTTCTCGAAACTAACCAAAACCGTGAAGTTGGCCGCGACTTTTTTGAATTTTGAAAAAAAATTTGTACCACAATTAAGCGGTAATTAGGCGCCATTTTGCGCAGTTGAAACGAAATTTTGCGCTCTTCTGTGTAAGAAGTTATTTAAAAAAAACTATTTCTCCAAACTAGCCAAAATCGTGAAGTTGACCGCGACTTTTTTGAATCTTGAAAAAAAATTTGTACCACAATTAAACGGTAATTAGGCGCCATTTTGCGCCGTTGAAACGAAATTTTGCGCCCTCCTGTGTATCAAGTTATTCGCAATAAACTATTTTCTGAACTACCTAAAACGTAAAGTTGGCCGCAACTTTTTTGAATTTTGAAAAAAATTGTGTACCACAATTAAGCGGTAATTAGGCGCCATTTTGCGCCGTTGAAACCAAATTTTGCGTCCTTCTGGGTAAGAAGTTATTTAAAACAAACTATTTCTCGAAACTAACCAAAACCGTGAAGTTGGCCGCGACTTTTTTGAATTTTGAAAAAAAATTTGTACCACAATTAAGCGGTAATTAGGCGCCATTTTGCGCAGTTGAAACGAAATTTTGCGCTCTTCTGTGTAAGAAGTTATTTAAAAAAAACTATTTCTCCAAACTAGCCAAAATCGTGAAGTTGACCGCGACTTTTTTTAATCTTGAAAAAAAATTTGTACCACAATTAAACGGTAATTAGGCGCCATTTTGCGCCGTTGAAACGAAATTTTGCGCCCTCCTGTGTATCAAGTTATTCGCAATAAACTATTTTTCTGAACTACCTAAAAACGTAAAGTTGGCCGCGACTTTTTTGAATTTTGAAAAAATATTTGTACCACAATTAAGCGGTAATTAGGCGCCATTTTGCGCCGTTGAAACAAAATTTTGCGCCCTTCTGTGTAAGAAGTTATTTAAAAAAAACTATTTCTCCAAACAAGCCAAAATCGTGAAGTTGGCCGCAACTTTTTGGAATTTTGAAAAAAATTTTGTACCACAATTAAGCGGTAATTAGACGCCATTTTGCGCCGTTGAAACAAAATTCGGCGCCCTTCTGTGTAAGAAGTTATTTAAAAAAACTGTTTCTCGAAACTAGCCAAAACCGTGAAGTTGGCCGCGACTTTTTTGAATTTTGAAAAAAAATTTGTACCACAATTAAACGGTAATTACGAGCCATTTTGCGCCATTGAAACGAAACTTTGCGCCATCCTGTGTAACAAGTTATTTGGAAAAAACTAATATTCTAAACTACCCAAAATCGTGAAGTTGGCCCCGACATTTTTGAATTTTGAAAAAAATTTTGTACCACAATTAAGCGGTAATTAGGCGCCGTTTTGCGCCGTTGAAACGAAATTTTGCGCCCTTCTGTGTAAGAAGTTATTTAAAAAAACTATTTCTCCAAACTAGCCAAAATCGTAAAGTTGGCCGCGACTTTTTTGAATTTTGAAAAAATTTTTGTACCACAATTAAGCGGTAATTAGGCGCCATTTTGCGCCGTTGAAACGAAATTTTGCGCCCTCCTGTGTATCAAGTTATTCGCAATAAACTATTTTTCTGAACTACCTAAAAACGTGAAGTTGGCCGCCACTTTTTGGAATTTTGAAAAAATTTTGTATCATAATTAAGCGGTAATTATGCGCCATTTTGCGCCGTTGAAACGAAATTTTGCGCCCTCCTGTGTAACAAGTTATTTGAAAAAAACTATTTCTTCAAACTACCCAAAATCGTGAAGTTGGCCGAGACTTTTTTGAATTTTGGAAAAAAATTTATACCAAATTTAAGCGGTAATTAGGCGCCATTTTCCGCCGTTAAAACAAAATTTTGCGCACCCCGTGTAACAATTTATTTGAAGAAAACTTTCTCTGGCTATCTTAGATGCGTGTCTTCAATGTTGAAATTTCCGTTCATTACAATAAGCATTGTAGTTGAGAGACAATTGTATTATTTTAAAACCTTACATACAAGGAATGTGCTATAGAAAATATTATTGTAGTCTAAACAAATAAATACATTATAACCAGTAGCGTCTTGCATTTTGCTGAGTAGACAAGATTTATTTTAGTATAATATAGAGCCAAGAATTAAATAAATAAAAGTGAAATACAATTCGCTGCTGACTTTCACAAAATCTCAGTTAGAGATATTAAAATCGGCATTTAGGATCTTAGTCTTAAATAATAAAATACTTGTATAAGCGTTTTTTAAGAAACGACGCTTAAGTGTGTAGAATAGAGAATGAAAGTTGGTATGAAAATTTTATTTCCTGTTATTAACTTGAAACTTCATAAAAATATATTAGAGGCGGACGACAGCTAATTTCTGATAAGAGGACACCGCTGGTGGCCAACTATATTATGTTCGCTTACTAGATGTGTCCGTTAGTTCTAGAATTTGGTATAAATCAAGATATGAATGTATATACAGTTCGGAAAAATGGTTTATTCTTTCAAATAACTTGTTACACAGGAGGGCGCAAAATTTCGTTTTAACGGCGCAAAATAGCGCCTAATTACCGCTTAAATTTGGTACAAAAATATTTTCAAAATTCTGAAAAGTCGCGGCCAACTTCATGATTTTGACTAGTTTGGAGAAATAGTTTTGTTTTTTAAATAACTTCTTACACAGAAGGGCGCAAAATTTTGTTTCAACGGCGCAAAATGGCGCGTAATTATCGCTTAAATTTGGTATAAATTTTTTTTCAAAATTCAAAAAAGTCGCGGCCAACTTCACTGAGTTGTTCGATGGCGTAGTGGTATGTGTGTGACTACTACGCCCAAGGTCCCGGGTTCGAATCACGACACGGTCCGCTAGAAAAATGTTAGGTGAGCATTTTTCACAAAAATACACCCTCGTTCGGATGATAGGTAAAATGGAGGTTCCGTGTGTGAGTGTTGTCACGCACGTTAAAGATCCCTACCTTGCTTGGAACAGCAAGGGTTCGGCAAAATTCCAAATTTTCCAAGTAAAAAAAAACTCGCTTCCTGGCCAATGTAGTACCTTCGGGTGGAGCATTGGGAAAAAATCACATGTAAGGCCAACTTCACGATTTTGGGTAGTTTGGAGAAATAGTTTTTTTCAAATAACTTGTTACACAGGAGGGCGCAAAATTTCGTTTTAACGGCGCAAAATGGCGCATAATTACCGCTTAACTGTGGTACAAAAATTTTATCAAAATTCAAAAAAGTCGCGGCCAACTTCACGATTTTGGGTAGTTTGAAGAAATAGTTTTTTTCAAATAACTTGTTACACAGGAGGACGCAAAATTTTGTTTTAACGGCGCAAAATGGCGCCTAATTACCGCTTAATTGTGGTACAAAATTTTTTTCAAAATTCAAAAAAGTCGCGGCCAACTTCACGATTTTGGGTAGTTTGGAGAAATAGTTTTTTCAAATAACTTGTTACACAGGAGGGCGCAAAATTTCGTTTTAACAGCGCAAAATGGCGCCTAATTACCGCTTAATTGTAGTACAAATTTTTTTTTTAAATTCAAAAAAGTCGCGGCCAACTTCACGATTTTGGGTAGTTTGGAGAAATAGATTTTTTCAAATAACTTGTTACACAGGAGGGCGCAAAATTTTATTTCAACGGCGCAAAATGGCGCTTAATTACCGCTTAATTGTGGTACAAATATTTTTTCAAAATTCAAAAAAGTCGCGGCCAACTTCACGTTTTTAGGTAGTTCAGAAAAATAGTTTATTGCGAGTAACTTGATACACAGGAGGGCGCAAAATTTCGTTTCAACGGCGCAAAATGGCGCCTAATTGGCGCTAAATTATGGAATAAAGATTTTCTGAAAATTGAAAAAAAGTGCGGCTTCGTGAACTTGGCCGGAAAAATCTTATTTTATCAATAACTTGTTTGCCAAGACGGCGCAAAATTTAGTTTTAGCGGCGCAAAATGGCGCCTGTTTGGCGCCTAATTATGACATAAATATTTCTAAAAAATTCAAAAATGTTGCGGCTAACTTCACGCACCTCTTTAATTACAATAAAATTAAAAACAGGTACCTTTGTTGTTGCTACCAAAAAAAATTGTACATAAAAAACCACAAACGTTTAATTAAAACAAACAAAACATATGTTTAAAAAAACATAAACATGTTTTTAGGTTAATTATTTTTTTGCTATACATCAAACTCGGCATTTGCTTCAAATACTGAATGCGACAATGGCGGTATTAGTGGACCACAAATAAATACAGAAACAGTAAAACATAAATTCTGAGACACAATACAAATAAATGGCTAAAAAATATTGTTATACAAAAGAAAATTATAAAAGATATTGTAAATCGCTTATAATTTTTGGAGATGTGCAGCATAACGCTGCACATTATACGCGCATCTACACGCAGTAAAACAAATGTGTGTGTACAAACTATATCAAAAATACTAAAAAAAAAATACAAAATTTGTATTAATATTTGAGAATTTTAGGACCTATTTCCTATCAACCTCGTTATTTTGATAAACGATATAGCAAGATGCCTATTTATTTTACCTAAAAGATTTTTGTTCTTAGAAAAAGTTTCTTAGTGCAAAACTTGTACAAATGCAGATAGGCGTTTACTTTAGTTAGAATAAAGATATTAAAACATGAAATATACAAAATCATCTAATGCGTAATTTATTTATTTGTATTTGTTACCGACTACTGTGGTATGTAAAGTTTTTGAATTACAAAATTATTTAACATTGCATGCAATTTAAATTACAAGTCTTACAGTTTGCAGTTACCAACAAAAATATCGTCGGTGAGTACTTTACAAATAGGTCGACTATTATGAAGGACCGATTTGGACGAATCCCTTAATTATTGACCCGCTTTATATAATAAAATCATCAATACATCTCAGGTTCTAGTGAATTTCTACACTTTTCTGGTTAGTCTTACTCATCGCATGATGTAACTTTTTCTAAATTGTTGTTAGTGCCTACCTTACGTTATCTAAATTGGCTAATTTATAAGGTTATAAAAATTGTACTATCTTCTATATTTGGTGTGGTTGACAGGAATGATTGTAAAATACTGTTTTGTTATGAATGATAGTGTTTGTTATTTGACTTCTAATCTTAACAAGTCCTTATTTTATCTAAATTATGGCTGTAAAAGCTTTAAACTCATTAACTGGACTGTTTTTACTTGTTTGTTATCATATAAAATAATTGCCTGTCATTTGTTTATGATGTATAAGTTTATTCTCGCTACTGAATTGATGTTCACCATTAGAACAATATAGAATATCAGTCTTGTTAAAAATTAGATCTTACGTTATTCATTCAAATGGAATTATAGCTATAGAAAAATAAATGCCGTATTCCTGCTTCTTGTTAAATATTTACAAAAATAAAGTTGTAAAATGAGGAATACTTTTTGATAATAAATTCAGTTGACCCTTAATGTTATTTAGTACTTTTGACCAAGTTACACAAATGGTATAACATGTCCTTAGAAGGACAAATGATATGTTTTTTTATTTAATTGGAAGCACTTTTATTATCAAGGAATGATTTTGAACTCTTTAAGGGTTTTATTTATATACTAAAATAAATTATATTAAGCTTATCGTATAACTAAAATATTATACAGGGTGTTTTTTACAAAAAATTAAGTATTATAAATTCTTGATTTTCTCTGGTTTTGGGTTATTTTGTTTACAAAATATGGTGCTCATCGACCTCTTATGACCTCCTTATAGTAGGTGTAGTTATTTACATGTCGCTACCTCGTTCGATTTGAAAATTTGTACCTTAACTATTAACTAACGCGGTTTTATTTTGTTTTGCAGAACACCAAACAACCTGAACTATCAATATATATGCTTCTCTTATATATGAAAGTTATAGTTAAGTTGCTTTTAAAGTATTGTCGAATTGTTAATTAATATGTATAGACCCAGTTTTCGAACGTGTCCTATAGCGTATCCAAGAAACCGAGGACGTGTTAAAAATTGTACGGCCTTCCCCAAAATCCAAATGTAGGGCGATGTAGCTTTGCGCCCAATAGTAATTACAAATTATGGTTCAACTAGGTAAAAAATACATTTATAATATGGACACTTGGAAGGGATTTTGTCAGGAATTTTATAAAATATTTCAACAGTATTCATACAAACATTTGTTCATTATTGTGGTAGAGAAAAATACCACACTATTATTCGTTGATGTCTTAGTAAAGGAAGCGGAAGGAATATTTGAACCATGGCGTTTATCGAAGGCCACCTTGATGGATACCTCGATGCTAAACATCATCATTCTACCCACTTATAGTTCTTAGTACAAACCGCAGTTGTACGTACCCACAAACTTGCAAATGGGTTTCGTTATTTTTGCAGCTCCCAAGATTTATCGAGTTTTCCCTTCACACAATGCCAACAAAGTTGTGTCCCAAATTTAAATTGGAAAATTTCCAAAATACCGTCTAACAAAATTGAACAACATTGCTGCAATTGATTTAATAATACTACTGCCTAACAGCCAGACCAAAAATTGTTTTTAAACCGAAAACGAAATTTATATCAGCTATAGTTGCAGATAACACCAAAGACAATGTACATTCATCATCTAGAATCTGTTAAAAGCTAAAATCCTAGCTTCATCCCAAAACCAGAGCTATCGCTTAGCAAAACATACGTACAGTTCCATATAGGCGCAAAATGTTAGGAACTTTCAATACGTAGACTAATAGGAACGCGCTTAAGGAATCCTAAAAAAAATTTCGTTAAAAGATCCACGGGCCCATACAAAATTCCATACCCCGACTACAAGGAAACCTACATCAGCCTAACAAATAAAGGACTATGTGTAAATAAAGAAAAAATGGCATATGATATCATGAATTACGAGAAGATACAATCTCCGGCGTAACACTTTATTACTGCTAGACAAGTAGTGATCCTAAGAGCACCAAAATTCTAGCCAAAGCTGAATCTCTCATACATCAAGGAAAATTTTTAAAACTTTCAATTCAGCCTCAGCTCTTGGAAAATGCCATCAGCATGCATACCAGTAATTATACACCCATCACATCATACTAATTGCGCTCCAAACAAATCATGCGCTAAAACCGAACAAAACATACTTTGACTAGAACCTCCCGCCGCAACAGAAAGCAGTAAAGGAGTAACTATAGTATTTACAACGATCTATAACAGCCACTAGGCTCCTACTATAATCTTTATCCCCAGGACTTACATACCGGCAGATTCACAACTTGTTTGATTTTTGAAATTTTCGCTTGCTTAAAGGATATGCTGGAGAGGCAACGTGGCGTAGTTGGTTTGCGTATAGCAGGATAAATTCTCGATATGTGCTTCTTGAAAGATGTTTGAGTGAACTTTTTTTTAGAAAAATACACCTTTATTGCGCTGAGAACCCGTTGAGCAGAATCAGACGTATCTTGCGCTCTAGTAACACATGACCTCAATGCTTTGGATTTCTATTTCTGTGGTCATTGGTGAACACCAACTAATAATATAGATAGTTATATATACCACATAATACGAGACTGATTCCAAACAATTAACATAATACAACTTGTCCAACAAAATTTTGTTCCGAGTCCAGGCTTAGCGTGAGCCCAACGTCGGTAATTTGAACATTTTTAGTAAATTATCCTGGCGTTGCAGTATATTTGTTAATTATTAGTTCATTAAGGAACTTCACTTTGACCTACAAACAGAGAGATTTTACGAGTTTACCGCCCCTAGGCTGAAAATAGTTTTCCGCCCCTCATTTACAATAATTTTTACTTTTTGTTTCTGCTGCTGGTAAACAATATTTATTATACTCACAAACTAAAATTAATTTATCTTTATATTTCTGGCGCCACAATTAGTAGGTACCGCGCAGGCAACCGGACGTCGTCTTGCTTTATAATGAAATAAAATTTCCACTATACTAGGTATGGTCGATGCGTCGTATATAGCTTATGAATGTATTTGTATGTAAAATGTTATATTTTTCGTATGGTTTTAATTTGTCTAGATTCCATTTTGTTATTTATTTTTTTACCTCCAACATTTCCCGCTCCCTAAAATTTGCCGCCCTAGGCTATAGCCTCTCTAGCCTTATGGTAAATCCGGCTCCGCCAACAAGGAGGCATTTCTAAGCACATGTTAATATGAAATTCTCTCAATTTGGTGAGATGAGCACGCCTTATGCAGGTTGCTGTTTAATGTGAACCACTCAGTTTATATGGTGATGTATGTACACTATAGTTCGTTCATAAACGCTGCGCAGGAATAAATTAAACTCACAGCGGCATCCAACAGGTGTTTCAATTAAATGCGCGAAAAATGTTTTATCTAACGAAAAAAATTATGGCGTTAAATTGCTATAAAACAATACCACATTGCATACATCAGAAACGGTACTTCATTGTGAAAAAATATTATGTAAGATGATAGGTGTATCAGAAACTACTTTATATAAAATATTTAAAGAATATAAAAATAATGTCGTACAGAAAGCAATCGCTTTTGGCCTAGAAAAAGAAAATGGGATTTCAGAAGACGACAACAACGCTACTCGACGTAAGGTACATTCATTCTAGTTCAATAAAGAGGTTCCATCGTAAAACAGGGTGTTGTAAGTTACCAAGTCGATAATACGTTACGGCAAATGGGTAGAATAGCTTTGAAAAATATTAAAGGAACTTAATTTTTGATGAAAAGAACATAGCAGAAACTCCTGCCTAATTGATAAAGCCCATGCTGTTTCGTGGAGAACAAAACGCCTTCGGGCAATTAAATGTTACCGTCTAGAAGTACGACCAATTTACCTTGTAGATGAAATCTAGGCGAGTGCAGGATACACGTTGTCGAAAATATGGTGAAACTCTAATATAAAAATCCATCACTGGAATGTTCAAGAAGGTTGATCTACAGGACTTCATTTTTCGACTGGCAAAGGTCGTCGGCTGTTTATTATAGAGTTACCAAGTCGATAATACGTTACGACAAATTGGTAGAACAGCTTTGAAAAATATTAAAGGAACTTAATTTTTGATGAAAAGAACATAGCAGAAACTCCTGCCTAATTGATAAAACCCATGCTGTTTCGAGGCGAAAAAAAATGTCTCAGTGCAATTAAATGTTACCGTCTAGAAGGACGACCAATTTACCATTTAGATGAAACCTAGGCGCGTGCAGGATACACGTTGTCAAAAACATGATAAAACTCCAATATCAAAACCCATCATTGGGTTGTTCAAGAAGGTTGATCTACAGGACTTCGTTTTTTAACTGGAAAAGGTCGTCGGCTGATTATTATAGATAGGAAGTTTAAATGGTTTTCTTGACAGAGGTGGTTCAATATTTGAATCCAAGATCACCAACGACTATCATGAAGACAAGAACGCAAACCTTTTCGAGGAATATTTTTCACAAACAATTACACTACTTCTCCAGAGTCCTGTTATTATTGTAGATAACATTTATTACCGTTCGCAATTTATTGAACGTTTACCAACTACAAAGTGAAGGAAACAAGATATATCTAATTGGTTGCATGACAAAAATGTTTCGTATTAGAGAAATTTCTTGAAAAAAGAGTTGATCACCGTGGCTAATTTCATTAAATATCAGTATAAAAAGTAGATAATCTACAATTTAGCGCCTTCCGCCATACTGTTGCAAGGTCAAGCCAATTAGGTTAGTATGAACTCAAGTAAAATCAGAAGTGATACGTAATAACGCGGACTGTAAATTAGATTATGCAAAAATGATATTACAAACGGTATTAAAAATGTAATTTTGGACAAAAGAACAAAATGTATTCAACATATTGCTAAAACTGAAGATCAATTTTGGAAATTAGACAATGACATTGATTTTTCTCGAACGTTTAGTTATTTTTGTTAACGATAATGATAGTGAATGTGAGTATAATTACAACCAGTAAAATGTATGTAGCTTAGTAAAATGCCCCGAACTCATTTATGTGCTGTGTGCGTACTCTGATCTTGATAAATAACACTACAAAAATGTGCTATTGAAATTAATATATTGATAATTTATAAACGTAATAGAGGTCGGGTTTCTTTTACTACACACTACTCCGGAATACCGTGTGCACAACCCAGAAATTCGAATAAAACAATGTATCTTATTTCTAAATTTTTTTCTAAATAAATTACCGAAAACATGTTATACTCAGAAGCTTACAATAAAACTTATTTGCACACTATCTGCGATGCTAATTCAAATTTTTTCTATTTCAGATTTGATGTCGTTAATATTGCTTACTTCAAATTATAGTTAAAGTTTGGAAATTCAATACTTTTAGAAATAAATTACAAAGACAAAAATTACTTTACTTTGGATATATATATATATATATATATAATATATATATATATATATATATATATATATATATATATACATATATATATATATCAATTACCTGCTGATCGCCTTGTCTCTGTGCCACTAGAATATCCAAAACAATTTAAAAAACAATACAATAAAATTTATGCCCCGACTAGCTCAGTTATGCCCTGCACAAAGTGAACGACGATATGATAACAAAGAATATTTACCACTTTCCCTCTAACACTTCATGTACCTGAATAAAATAAACACAATTCGTCAAAATTTGTATAATAAGCTAAGAACTATGTGCAATTTACAACTTTACGACTTTCGTACTGTCATATGCTATTTAAGAACCTTTGAATCAAAATTAAAATTAATATTGAATTTGTTCAGTACCATAATTTATAACCCCTTTTAAGCAATTAAAGCCAGCAAAAATAATTATGTATTATATTGATTGTTTTGTTGAACGTTCAATGAACCTTTCATTTTCTTTTAGCGTATTTTCTACGTATCACCAAATTTTTGATAATCCTTTACACAAAATATCTAAGTACATATAAGTTTCAAATATTCAAAATTAAAAATGTTATTAATTGAAAGTTTAATTCTAACCTTATATTCTTCCGATTGGTTCCCATGGGAGTTTCCTGTTTCAAATCTGTTGCTAGTTTAGTGGTTGTTGACCCACAACTCTCCGTAGACCTGAACAGCTTAACGAGTGGCTTCGAATGAACGTGTTGCTTATAGCTTTACTTAAAATCTCAACATCTTAATTTAGAGCTTTCCCGTTTATTATATTTAGTACTTAGAGGTATTGAAGTATTAGTGTTGAAGTATTATTTTGAGTTTTTCTTCCGTACTTGATTGGAGCATTGAAGTATTGTTTTGAGTTTTACTTCCGTACTTACTTGGAGTATTGATCTATTGTTTTGAGTTTTACTTCCGTACTTACTTGGAGTATTGATCTATTGTTTTTAGTTTTACTTCCGTGCTTAATTAGAGCCGTTTTATGCCAACGGCAGATTTTCATACACTCGTATGTTTAAACGCGCAATTATACAGGTTTCTTCACTTGAAATTTTATTAATTTTTAATTTAACTTCACGACGTTGCAATCTACGTAATACTTTTGTTACGACTGGTACAATTCGTGCTTCGGTTAGGGAATCAATGTTTGTTTTCAGTTTTGATGCATTATATAGACAAGTCGTCCTACGTGTTGTTATTGGTTGACTGCCCGCTATCTTGTCATTCGGCCATGGCAGAGGCGTTGCACTGTGCTATCATGCAGCCGGTTGGGTTTTACTTCGAGTTGCTTACTTTATGCATTGCTCAGACGCTCCAAAATCACGTGGACAAGAAGCTTTATATTATGGATTTCATTAGCCAATGATACTTTGTACCTTTTAACATCCCGTAGTTGTAATTTTGTACAGGGACTTTTAAATATTAACCTTTAATTCTGAACGCATATCCAAAATTATAATTTCCATACTTTGTTTACCTATGTTGGGTTTCTTTTTATATTATACACGCTGATTTGTATTTGCTTTAGCGCTTGAGTATGTTTTTAAATGTTTAGAAATGTATTGAAAAACTTCCAAAGTTATTTATTTTAATTTGTTTTAATTTATTGCAGAATGAGCTTCCTTTTATTGATTGTGGCTGGTTGTTGCTTTTATACAAAGTGATTGGAATTTACCTTTTTGCATAATGACCGAATTATTTACTTTTATGGTTTAAATGGTTGATTTTCTTTATTTTTATGATGTTTACAAGAAGTATACCTCCCCTGTGACCTTATATACCCCTAAATAATCCTATTATCATAGCAATATATATATATATATATATATATAGTTATTAAGATGAAATGAAAACCAACTTTGTATTTAAGTTGAATTACCATTTCAAATCGAACTAGTAATTGAAAACCACTAAAGAACGGCTACAGTAGCCGTTCTTTTAGTGGTTTTCAATTACTAGTTCGATTTGAAATGGTAATTCAACTTTAAATACAAAGTTGGGTTTCATTTCATCTTAATAACTATTAATCTATATTAAGCATTCATTTGCATTCCTAATGTGGATTATTCTTCTCTATTAATAATATATATATATATATATATATATATATATATATATATATGTATTGCGGTGACAACGGCTCGCGTTGAAGGGGGAGCTAAAAGAATGCTGTGACACGGACGAACTTTGGCTCGATGCTAAAAGAGTGCTGTGACGCGGTACAGCAAATTGGGAAATCTGAAATTATTATCTTACCTTCCTTTTCTTTACTTCACTTGGCTAGCTCAACGGAGGTTATGGAATTTGCAGAATGAAATAAAATATAGCGATCTTAAGAAAACATCTATACATTCAAATAACATTTTTTTTCATACAAAAAAATTTATGAAACAATGTACCGTTTAATTTCATACAGAATATAATTCCTACGAGTTACGGAATTATTAAAATATTCCTTACCTAATCTTTGTTAAAAGGTACAAATTTTCTTTAATTAATAGCTAGTCAAATTGCCTACATATTACTACCACGTTTGTAAGTATGTTTGGCCAAAAACGCTTCACAGATGTTTCATTAAAAATCAAAAGGCTTCGAAATTCGACCTCAAAATTCGATTTAAATTATCCCCTTTACAAATAATAGAATGAGAACATATTCTAAACTTATACTACAAAACATTCAATTACGTTTATCAATTAATAGACAAGGAAATAACGTACACCTTCGAAGTCAGATAGTGTTAATCCAGCTGGTAACTAATGGTATTTAAAGCTTCTGATTCCATTTTATTTTGACATTAACTCCCAGCAGTTTGTCCATATCTCAAATCTCCTTTTAGAATATTAGTTTGCGAAAGTGCATTTTCTATTTTTAATTAATTAACTTTAGATGAGCTTTTTGTATCGAAGAAAGTTCAAGTTTCATAGTATTTCTACAAATAAATGATGCTTCATTTAACAATGGCATTGAATAACTTCTATGTTTGAAACTATTCAAATTTATAAAGATTGATATTTATGCAAAGTTCTACGGTGCTTATTGTATATCGTAATATTATAAATCGTTCAAACTTATGCGTTCAAATTTTTTCTCGACGTTACATATGAACTTGGTGACAAATCGCTAATTAATGACTAAATCGCCGAATACTAAATTTCAATTCTTACATGCTACTTGGCAAATCGCGAATAATTTTTGAATCAATCGTTCTAATCAAGTTTCGGTTTTTATGCACAATATAATGTAACTACATCATAATTCCAGATATTTTGGGATTCATCTCACAAATTAGTCCCAACTGATGTAAGAATTTATAACAATTTCATTCTTTTAACTGTCTAATTAGCGTCAAACTATGCGGCCGAATGACTGACGAGCATCATATAAATGTCGTCGATCTTATAGTAATGTAGAAAACAATAAAATCAATTTTATGGGTTTTTTAATCGTCGCGCGAGTTCCTTAGATAAACGTTTATTTAATTAATAAAGTTTTGTAAATCACGAAGATACCAGAATGTTTTGTTTAAAACCCCTAAAATGGATATTATACAAACGATATAATTATTTTAGCTTTGAAAGTACCCGGAAAATATACTTCATTTTGCTTTTTTAATGAGTGTTTTGTATTCTAATAATTGTAATAAAAAAATTGGTTTATGCGGCAACTAGAACGTGTTACACACAGAAATTTCATTTTGTACTTTAATTAGTTAAGGCAATAAATTGATTCTGTTCTTACTCGGATTAAATAGTTTTTTGTATTTATCTTTTAAAATGATTGCAACATACATGGGAAGTGTGTTTCTATGATAAATGAAAATGAATAAATTTATATCTTAAGGACCGGAACTCCTTTTATGGTATCTCTCAAAGACTAATTTGCATTAGATTTAAAATTTATATTCATTCTACGATCTTTTCACAGTCCGCCACTAACGTAATACACGGAAATTCAATCACATAGTTAATAAGGGTTTTGTCTTTTAATGGCAAAGAAGTACGCTTGTATTATACAGAGTAGCGACAATAAATATTTGAAAATTTTAACTTTTTTTTGTTAACTTCTATTTGGGTGAAGTTTTATTTATGGAATTTGAGTTTCAATGACCTCTCGCGACCTATTTATCACATGAATATGTATATATATATATATATATATATATATATATATATATATATATGGCTATGGAAAATATTGGCTATGGAAAAAGGCAGTTGAGCCGGATCTCCTCCGTGCCGACTGTTGTTAAAACCTGCGATGTTAGGTGAAACGATTCGAAGACACAAATTGTGAGCTAGGTGATGCTGTACTTTCCATACGGTGTTTGTATTAAATATTACAACTTTGCTACTCCTGTCCTGATGAGCCCCAATTAGGGCGAAACGCGTCGACAGGATGCCCTCGTGGCTGAATCTGAGTCACTTGCTATTAATTCTTTTTTATTTTTAATTAATTTAAGACTCATTAAACTACTTCTCGTTTATATATATATATATATATATATATATATATATGCCGATTTTTCATCAGAAAGTACTATAAGAAAGTAGTGTTTGTTTTATTTTGTTTGCATTTATTACACTAGATATTTAATACCCTTTAAATCTCAAAAAAAATTTTATCAAGGTAACTTCATAACCAAATTTTTCTAAATCTGTAAACACTAAGATTATCACTGCAATTCCGCAACGTTTCTTCCAGTTTGTATATCTTACCGTTACAAAGATTCAAATGCTGTGCGTCCTTATTTTGGATACCTGCGTGTGTGTGTGTGTGTGTGTGTGTGTGTGAGGGAGTGTATATATATATATATATATATTGCTGAGAAGAAACGCCATCTTGGTCGAATAAAGGCAAAATTCCACTTCGCAATGAATAATTCTATAAGCGCAAACTATCATTAAGAACGCTCGGTATATAAGTCTACGTTCTTGTATTAGTTAAATAGATGCATATTCTAAGCATATCCTTCATTCTGTATCTAGGCAAAAAAAATTTTATAAGAAAGACTCTTTCACTCTTTTGAAAAGATGTATCAATTCTTAATGTAAACGCTGCACAGGTAAATAGCCACGTACGTGCTAGTTAATACATTCAAGTAAAGGCCAATATTTGCACGATAAGCAAAACATTTGGAGTTAATAATAATTAATATGATACGGATTCACGTCTATAAAATGAATGAATGAAATGTTTTATTATGAACTAAAACGTCTGTCATTGATCTAAATTATGTGACTGCTTACGAGTTTTAATACTTTGACAGAATGAAATTTCCTAAACGATATATTTGTTTATAATCAAAATAATACATTATATATAAGACTGGAGTTATTTTAAAATGATTATTTCTGTTGTTCTACGAACAAGTGAAGCAATTTAAAAGTACCTCAGTTCTATCAAATAAGTGCTAGTGTTGCAAAAGTTATAAAAGTGTTTTTCAGTTAGTCTGATTTTCGCCAATTTTAAAAATCTGCTTCAAATATTCCTTCAATTATTATTTTTATTATTCATACAAATATTCTTCCAATTATTACTTCTTATGAAAGTGCTAACTTCACACACGCACACATGTACTATCTTTATTACTTTGAAAGTTAAATGCTCTTGAAACACCAGAAAATATAATGAAACATCTTGTTACCGCATTGTTATTTTTGAAATTAATTTTATAATGTTTTTTCTGCTTGTGTGTTATGAGCATCATTATACGTTGGAAACTGATTTTTTAATTTTATAGTGTGTGTTCATGTTCATTTAGGACATCTTTTACTATGTTTGCTTGTATTACATGTTTCATATTAATCATTAAATTAATAGAATCAATTAAAAATATGGAAGGCTGGCTGTTAGATCCCCCCGGATTTTTCATATTTCTCGGTATAAGAAATTGAGAACAGTAGAAACCAACACCGACAAAATTTAGCACAAAATTATCACAACTCAGTGAATTAAGAAAAAATTAAAAACTCAAAAATCTTACTATAAACAAATGAGCACAATTAAAACAAACACTGGAAAAATTGAAGCAAAACTTGCACAATTCAACGAACTATGAAAAAATTGAAAACTCAAAAAGGCGGGAGTTAGCGGTCGCTTAAGTCCCCGGATTTGTTTTCAATTTTTTCGCTATGACCAAACGAGCACGAAACGAGCAGAATTCAATTGACTTTGGAAAATTTGAAAAACTACATAAAGCGGTGAACCTGGTTCCCAAATTTGTTTTTAATTTCTTCACAATAAGCAAATGAGCACAACTGAAACAAATATTGATTTTTAATTTCTTTTGTTACTTCCTTTAGCAAATTCTATACTTTAAAATATTCACCCGAGTTTTCACCTAATGTATTCAAATCAAAGATTAATAAATCAAAGTCACCTTCAATTTGTGTCATAGATGTCAAACTTAAAAATTTTTTTTATTTTGACAACGATACTAAGTCATGGATCGAAACGTAAATAAAGATAATTTAAAAACTCTGAGTGGTTTAATACCCAAGAAAAATTAAGAAAAATACAAAACAAATCACAACAAACGATTTTTGCCTGTAAAGCTAAAACAAATATTGATTACATCTTTAATCTTTCTACATCTTGACTATTGCCACTCAATTTATACTAACCTATCAATAAATCTCAAGGTACGATTACAACGAGCTCAGAATAGCTGTATCCGTTTTATTTTTGATTTATAGTATCGGGATTGGGTATCTTCGTGGTACGCTAAACTAGCACGGCCTAAGCTGGACAAAAAACGTAATCTACATCTGGCAATTCTTACTTATAAATTATTTCTTAGTCCTCATTTTATTTACTCACCTTTTTCTAACCACCATTACAGTACAAGGTGTGACGACCTATTATCTATTCCTACCCATCCTACTCAAAAATATCACTCCTCCTTCTTGGTTACAAGCTCGATTATCTGGAATTCGATCCCTTTGGATATTCGAAAAGCATCGTCTCTTGTCAGATTCCGTAAACTCTATTATGAATATCTATTAATTAGTCAAATTTCAGAATAAGTGCTATGGCAGTGTGCCTACATACACCACTCCGCATGCAGTGCGTGTGTGCGCGTGTGTGCAGTGTGTGCGTGCGCGTGTGTGTGTGTGTTAACATAAGTAGTTTGGTTTGCTCTTAGGCCCATCAGGCCGATTAAGAATTAAGAATGTTATTGTTTATACCTAATTTTTTTTCAGTTGTTCTTATTTATTTATTTCTTTTTCTCTGTTGTTTTTATGTTATATATCTACATTAGCAAGTTAGATGTAAGAAAGGGCCATATGGCCTTAATCTCGCTTGTGGAAATAAAGACGTTATAATACAATACAACACAACAAACATACAGGGAGTATTTACAAGTCAGGTATGGGCCTGAAATTTGTATTTGTTTTAGACACCTAGACAATCTAAATCTAAAGCTATCACACTCCAGAAATTCGCTCACGTTCTTAAGAAAATGCATAAACAACAAAGTAATATTAAAAGGATTCAGATTCAAATTTGACCAGACAAGCAATAAACTATCAAGGATCCTTGAAAGAGCAAGTTACAGTATGATGAGAAAAAGACCACAAAACGATCGACACACTGTTTATAAGATAAAACAAGATATTGAGGGTATTATAAATTTCATACGAATAACGGTAACAAAAGACGATTTTGATAAAATTCTCGTTATTACAAAAACCTACTACAAATCGGAATATTTCAAACAAAAAGAAGTTCACCTGAAGAAATTTAATAATCTATTTATAGAGAAAACTAACACGCAAACTAAAACGTTAAAAAGCAGCAATACCATACTAAACACCGTCATAAATTTATGAAACAGAACTATTAACGACACAGAAAAACTAATTCTATCAAAAGGCCTAAACTTTGCAGTAACACCAAAATTAATACCGACATTTGGAATAATCAGCTGTATTGAGAAAATAGCAAACCAACTCGAAGAAGATCAAGCAAACGAATTTAGAGTACGATGCAAAATCGAAATAGAAAAGATTCACAAAATAAAACCAAATGTAAATCGTAACGAAATAAAAGCAATTCGCAATCTAAAAACGATAACTCAATTATAATTTTACCTGCTGAAAAGGCAATGCAACAGTAGTAATGGATAAAATCGATTACAACGCAAAAGTCAACGAACTGTTAAACACTGAGAATTACACTAATTTAGAAACGGACCCAACAAAATCAATTGAAAATAAAATATACAAAACTCTATACAAATTTAAAAATGAATTCGAAAACAAAGAAAGAAGCAAACTGGTCACACATAACAGTAAACCTCCCCACTTTTACGGTATACCAAAAATTCATAAAACTGACATTCCTTTGAGACCTAAAGTAAGCTCCATAGCTTCACCATGCCATAATTTAGCAAAATTTCTTCTAAAAATTATAAATCTATTAGCAGGCAAAACGAGTTCTTTCATGAAAAACAACCAACACTTTTTAGAAAAATTATCAAACATCAAAATTACAAACACACACACACACAATGGTAAGTTTTGATGTAGTAAACCTTTTCACAAATGTCCCTGTAAACAAAACGCTTAATATTATAAAAAACAAACTAGAAAAAGATGTCAACCCTAAGGAAAGAATAAAACTAAGTATATCATCGATCATGGAATTACTTGGTATATGCGTCAATACCACATGTTTTCAAATAAATGACCAATTCTACAAACAGAAGTTCGGAATGACAATGTGAAGTCCACTATCACCAATTTTTAGTAATATATTCATGGAGGAATTGGAAAAAGATCTAATATTCACACAAGAATTGAAACCACTAATCTGGTGGAGATACGTAGATGATGTCTATGCTATTTGGTCTCATAATACAGAACCGACTAAAAACTTTGTAGATTCGATTAATAAAATAGAACGCACTATTAAATTCACTTATGAATTAGAGCAACATGGAAAACTTCCATTTTTAGATATTCTAGTTAGCAAAAACGGTATAACAATTAATACACCAGTATACAGAAAACCAACACACAAATAGATACTTAAACTTCGATTCAAACCATCCACACTGTGTCAAACGAGGAATTATTAAAACCATGTATGATAGAGCAAAATTAATATCATCAAACGAAGAAATTTTAAAGAAAGAGAAAGACTTAATCAAATGTACACTAATAAAAAATAAGCATCGTAAAAGAATATTAGAAAAAGAAATAATAAAGTCCCAAAAAATAGAAATGAAGAAAAGAGAAACAACGATACACGTCAAAAAATGCTCTCAATACCATACATAAAAGGATTCTCCGAAAAATCCAAAAAATAGGGAAATAAATTTAAAATCAAAACAGTATTTAGAACCAACAACACACTAACAACACAACTAACAAAAACAAAACCCAAAAATGCTATACAAAGTTATTACCCGAGACTGAACGGATTTTTTTCTAACAAAGCGGACGATTGTTCATCAGTAAACACTATTTGTTGAGTCTTGGTTACCAATAAAAGAATCTAGCTCTTGAGGAAAGTAACCTCTCGACAACTCATAACAGTACTATTAGACCTTTTAAAAGCTGATGTTCTAAAGTATGGCAAGAAGAGTACGTGCTAGGTGGGGTTAATATGATATAATTTCCTGTTACCTTCATCTAGGCTAGTTAGACTAAGGTACCTATTTAGCTGTCAGCAAGTATGTGACTGTGTGTTTGACAATTCTAGATGAATTTAGTTTATTTATTAGTTTACCAATGACATATTCGGTTCTAATATAAATAAAGCCTTATATTCTAGAGGTAATTAATAGTACAACTAGGTGATATGTACTTACATACAACATAAAATGCAACGACAAAGAGCCACAGGGGAGGTTTGCATATACATAAATATAAATTACAAATTATATTATTGATAATAATTGGTTCATTTGCTGTCTTATCTTTTCCGCAACGTCGGAAAGTATCTTTATGGGGTTGTTAAACTTTAAATTAAAGTTGAAATAGAATACCTATTTATATTTTGTAAGACTGACTGGTTGATATATGACTTCTTTATATAATTCACCCATTTGTCAAATTTAATTTTGGATTTAAAAACTTGAGTTTGTCTTTTTGTGACAGTAATGCGATGCATACTTGTGAAGTGATGATATGTGTTGTTTAATTTCTATAATTCTTGCAGCATCAATAGCATTTCACCTGCTACTATTTGTTCTCTGTGATCGAGTATTTAGTGATGGATTCGAACCGAACTGAACCGAACCTTGCCCTAGGTTCGGTTCAGTTCGAAAACTTTTTAGTACGGTTCGGTTCGAGGTTTGGTTCGAAAAAATATATTCCGGTTCGGTTCGACATTTTGATATTTTAAACAACTAGTACGTTCAACTACAACAATTTAAATGTGTAATGTAGTTTTTATATTTAGTAGTTGCTACTTTCAAATAAACACAACATTAATTTGCATTAGATTTTAGTAGCATAAATCATATTAATACTATTTGTCCATGTTTGATTTTTCAATACGTACTATCTTTAACAAAGCGTAATTACAATTAGGTTAATAGTGAAAGCCACTCTAAAATTTAGAATGTGTTAATAATTGATGATTTTTACTAATGTCATTTTATCGTGCAAGAACGATATCACACGATCTTTGCGATTACTTTTATTTTAGTTTTAGTTAGTATAAAAAGAGTATCAAAAGAATAAAATGTTGCTGATCTCTTTTACAGTACAAACAAAAAGCTGTTTGTCAAGTTATCTTTATTATTATTTCTTTTAAAAGACAATATCAGATGGTTCTCGGAAAGAATCGTAAATCTACCTCAAACAGCGTTTACGTTTGTCTTAATAAAATATAACAGTATTTAAGGCACGGGCATTACGTCTGCTTATTATTTATACTGTGTTATTTTATGTTGGCATTGATTGAAAAGTTTATGCCGCTATAAGTCATAAACTTCAACCCTTGGTTTTGAGAGATACTTCGGGGTCATTCTTCTGGAGTATCGGCTACTTCAAAAGACGTTGGTGGTAATGGCCACACTAAATAAACAGTAAATATTAAGGTACCGTGCGTTTTATAACACCATTTTTGGAGCAATTATGTACAAAAGGAAAAGGAGATAGTTTTTGCTACAAGGTCACATTTTTTAATATTAATAGAGAGCTGGTTTTCATACAAAAGTAAAAAATTCAAAAAGATGGATTAGTAATACATACTTAATTAAGAATTGAATTGTTTCGTTTATTCTGAAAACTTCTGTAGTCTCTAGACCGTGACGTCGGCTTGTATATGTTTAAGATAGTTTTCAACATGACTTCTGTTCATTAAATAAAATAAGCTTGTTTTTAAAACCAAATTTTTAAAATCATTTCGAGTTTCTTTAATATCTAATGCTAGTTATAAACAAACAACAATTTGAAATAAGGAGCATTAAACAAATCGAACTAATGTAGAATTTTTTTATCTACAAACGTGCTTCGATGACAAAATTTGTTAGATACGTAACACTAATACCTATTACATTTTTACCTATTGGCTTAAAACTCGATGACCATGTACATTAGAAGATCGTTCTACTTCTTATATGCTTGCGAATAGATATTTTTAAAATGTGCATTTGGGAGAAATTAAGATTGACATGTTTTTAGTGAAAATTAAATTTTTAAACTAAATTTTTATTTAAAAATCAAACTTTTCGAACCGAACCGGACCGAACCTTGAGCTAGGTTCGGTTCGGTTCGAAAAATTTGCCGGTCCGGTTCGAGGTTAGGTTCGAAAATAAAATGTCCGGTTCGGTTCGGTTCGGTTCGAAAAATCGAATCGAATTTCGAACCTGTTCGGTTCGTGTCCATCCCTAAGTATAATATTAATTTGCAATTAACTCAAAAGCACATCAAATTCGATTGTCGTTGATTTGAAGTGTATTTAAAAACAAGGTCTTACATACTTTGTCATTTATGTAATAGATGCTTGAATTGCTTCTCTTTGAAACCTGGATTTTTATAACACCCTTTTTTGCTATTTCCTTAATGCACCTACCAAGCATTTCACATTGTCCCTTAAAAATGCCTATGGTCCAAAATTGTTTAAACAATCGTTTTCTCATCTTATTCTTACACATGTACATGAATACTGTTCATTAAATATTTACTGGGTTTTACCATCTTGTTTCGTGCCAAAATGTATTCAATATTGCAATTCGCAAATTTTTTCCCCTCATGTTGTGATTGATTGGATATCTTTCATTTTCTTCTAAATTTTTTCTGCTTTTATTTTTCATTAGGTTTAAGTCGAATTTTGCATTTTCTACCATTGTTAGCCAAACAACTTCTTTATAAACGAGAGGCACCAAACTATCTGTCACAGCAATTCCTTTTGATATTATTCTCTATCCGGAAGATCATTTTCTGCATGGGACTTCTTTGTTTTGGTATTCTAATTTTGATTATCTTATATTTACCTTTCTTGAAACGACCTTAAAAACATTTATTAATTCGTTGATCACAATTAAATAAAATTATAAAATAAAATGCTTCCATCACTGGGGTAACTAGATCCTTTCAAGTAGCTGTTAAAGGTGAATTACACCCTCCCTAATGAGTTTATTCATTTCTTCAGCAATGAAAACAATTTCATGATCACAGTGTTTTCTTGCCTTAGTAGCTATGGGGCGATAGTCTACTGAAAGAAACTTAAAACAATTCTGTTTGTGGCACTTCTGCGGCACCTAGGTTGCAGAAAGTTATGGGTCCTTTGTTTCCTACAAAATCAACGGATATAATGGAATGTATCTACAAAATTACATGCCTAATTATGAGTTCTGTACATAGGTTAGGTTTTGATTGTAATTAATATGGAACTTTCAATTAGATGTGATTTTCAGAGAAATAAAATGGACACTCATATATCGAATTAAAATGGTAAAAAATAAATGTTAATAGCATGATCTTTCATGTCTCCTAATTGTGATAGATTTCAATTTCAGTCAACAAAATTAATCGTTTAGTTGCAAACAACAATAACGGTTAGTTTGAGGTTAGTGAATTAAAATTTTGAAATACATGCAAAAAGCAAAAAATACTCGTACTACTGTTTAAATACCTCCTGTAGCATCAACTAACCTATCATCATTATTTACTTCATTATCGTGCTTCATTTCTTGCAGATTGGATTTTTTTAATGCTACTATCTTAATGGAACTATTGTTGCCACAACGTTTTGTGTTACAAATCTAATAAAATTTTTATGTTTTCCATTTGCAATCATATTAACCTTTTTGCACCAAAAATATAAAGAATATCTAACAAATCCTTTGTTATTTATGTTAAAAAATGTTCCAATCATGAAGTTATTGAATTTAAATGAAAGTACTCATTTTTCTATACTTTAAAATTTTCACCTAATGTATTCAAATTAAAGATTAATAAATCAAAATCACCTTCATTCAATTTGTGTAATAAATGTCAAACTTAATTTTTTTTATTATTTTGATAACGATCCTAGGTCATGTATCGAAACGTAAATAAAGACAATTTAAAACTCTGAGTGGTTTAATACCAAAGAAAAATTAAGAAAACACATCATCATTGGGTCTTCAGTCCTGAAACTGGTTAGACGCGTACCATCATTGTTTCCTATTCTGAACTAACCTACAGATTTCCCCGAAATTTGCACCTGCATCTATCACTATCTGATCTAGGTCTACATCCACCACTTTTTTCCTATCTCTGGGTGTCATATATCCCATACTATTCCCCAAAAATGCCTTAGAACGTATTCTGCCCTTCTATTTCTCATATTTTTTCCCCAAAGATATCCTTGTTCCCTTATTGTTTCTATAACCTATTTATTATTACCTTTGTCTGTCCATCCTCATACATCTGAAGCACGGCATTTCAAAGGCTGCTACTGTTCTTCTGTCTGCTTTTCAGACTGCTCGTATTTCGTAGGCATACTGTCTGTGCTGTGCTCCACACATACGCTTTCAACAACTTTTTGTTCTATGTTTGTTGTCTTTCATCATAGGCGCCGTTCTTTCTTGTTAGATGCAGTTTGGTCACTTTCTATCGTTTTACAATTATATACCCTATTTCTCCGACATTCAGTGGTTGCGAAGGGGGGTAAGCAGCCTGTGGCTGCCAAGTTCCCCCCACACTTGAACATATCCTGATTTAATATTTTTTCCAATATATCTTTTCGCACAGTCAACATTAGTTGCAGATATTTCACAACAAACAACTAGTTGTATATACTAATCATCAGATTTATCAACGCTTATTTTTTCGTCATTGGGTTTTCCATTTCAAAACTGGTTGGACATGTACTTGCACTTATTTATTTTCTAAACTAACCTACATAGTTCCCTGAAATTCTCACACAGCAATACAGCTAGGTTCCCCTTATATTGTTTTTCTAATATTATGCCCGATTTCACTGAGATTTATTGAAGGGGGTTAAGCAACCTGTGGCTGCCAAGACGCCCCAACATTTAGACATTTGCCGAAATAATAGTTTTCCAGTAAATGCTTTCACGCAATTACCATAATTCGAGAATATTGCCCATCCAATGCTTGTAGTTGTTTATAATAAATATCGTGTTTCTTCTATTGTTTTCTAATATTATGCCCTATTTCACTGAGATTTATTGAAGGGGGTTAAGCAACCTGTGGCTGCCAAGATCCTCCAACACTTAGACATTTGCCGAAATAATAGTTTTCCAGTAAATGCTTTCACGCAATTACCATTATTCGAGAATATTGCCCATCTAATGCTTGTAGTTGCTTATAATAAATATCATGTTTAAGTGCAGTTACTTTCTTCGTCATTAATTTATTCATCTTGGGACTGGTTGGATGGTACCTCCATTGATCTCTATTCTGAGCTAGCCTACACATTTCCATGAAACTGCTACAGTCTACACCTTTCACTATCTGTGTGCAGTAGTCTAACCTAGGTCTACCTCTTCTTCTCTTTTTTCCTATCTCTGCTTCTAGTATATTACGCACTATTCCTTCATGCCGTAGTATGTGGCCTATCATCCTATCTCTCCTATTTTTTACCGTTTTCCACATATTTCTTTCTGCCCCTACCATTTTTAGTACCTCTTTGTTCTTAACTTTGTCTGTCCATGATATCTTCATCAATCGTCTGTAGCACCACATTTCAAAGTCTTCTACCTTTTTCTTGTCTGCTTCTCCTACTGTCCAGGCTTCACAGCAGTACAGTGCTGTGACCCATACATATCTTTTTGTGCTAATCTTGGTTTTATATCTTTTGTACTTTTCCCATCTTGCGTTATTTGGCTTCCTAGGTAGCAGAAATCCTTAACCTCTTGTAAGTTCGTGTTACATATTTGTATTCTTGTTTTTGACTTATTTTTGCCTCCTTTGCATACTAGTACTTTAGTTTTACTTTTGTTAATTTTCATACCGTATCTCTCTGTTAGAACTGTTCCCATTTCATTGAGAGCAGCTTCTAACTCTTCCTTGCTAGATGCTAATACCGCTATATCATCTACAAATCTAAGCATATCAATTTTTTGTCCCTGCATAGTAATTTCAAATGTCTTTCTGCATTTGACAGTATTCATTGCCTCTTCGATGTACAAGTTAAAAATTAATGGGGATAGGGAACATCCCTGTCTCACCCCTTTCCTGATGTTTACTTCTCTACGTTCCTGTTCTAATTCTATTACTCCTGTTTGCTCTTCGTATAAGCTATGTACTATCCGTCTATCCCTATAACTCATTCCAATCTTTTTGAGTATTTCGAACATTTTTTTCCATTTTACATTGTCAAATGCTTTTTCCAGGTTTACAAACCCTATATACACGATTTCCCCTTTTTCTATTGTTTTCTCCATTATCACCCGCAGAGCTAAGATAGCCTCCCGTGTTCCCCTGTTTCGCCTAAACCCAAATTGGTCTTCTTAGTGTTTCTTCAGCCCGTTTTTCCATTCGTCTTTGTACAATTCTAGTTAATATTTTTGATACGTGTGCTGTCAAACTTATTGTTCGAAAATTTTCACATCTATCTGGGCCTTTCTTTTTTGGTATAGTTACTATGATGTTATGTTTGAAATCTTTGGGTATCTCACCTGTTTCATACATATAGCTTACAAGTTGGAAGAGACGTTCTGTTACTGCTTGACCAGCGGCTTTTAGAGTCCCCGCTTGCACCTTATCTGTACCTGGCGCTTTACCATATTTCAGACCCTTTAATGCTAATTCAAATTCATCTTTAAGTATAGGATATCTCAAGTCATCATTTTCAATGTCTGATTCCTTTTCTAATGTAGTTAGTTCTTCTCCTGCATATAAATTCCCTATATATTCTTGCCATCTACCCACTTTCTCTACATTTTCTATAATGACATTTCCTCCCGCGTCCTTTATATTTTTGCTATACGGTTTTATATCCTTAAAATTGATTCTAATTAGTTTGTATGCTTTATCTGTCTTTCCTACTTCCATCTTAGTTTGTACATCTTTGCACTTTTCATCAATCCATTGTTCTTTAGCTTTCCTGCATTTGCGAATAATTTCCCATTTTATGGTTTTGTATCTCTGTTTTCCTGTTTCATCTGATTTATTTTTGTATTTTCGTCTTTCTTCTATTAAATTCAGGATTTCCTTTGTTATCCATGGTTTCTTATTTTCGTTTTGTGTATACCTCAGAATATCTCTGGCCGCCATGTCGAGGCTGGATTTAATGTTATTCCATTCTGTTTCTACTTCCTTAGTATCGGATATTTTCCCGATATCTTTGAGCAATTCATTTGACCTTTTTTCGAATCTTTCTTGAATATCTTTATCTTTTAGTTTCTGTAGGTCCAAGTGCCCTTTTCTGTTTCTTTTTTTCAAATTTTTAAATTTAAGTGCGGCCTTCATAATTACGATCTTGTGGTCAGTGTCTATATCTGCTTCTGAGTAGCTTCTACAGTCTTTTACTTGATTTCTAAACCGTTGTCTAACAAGAATGTAATCTATTTGATATCTTCCTATATCTCCAGGCATCTTCCACGTATATCGTCTTCTAGCATGATGTTGAAATAATGTGTTTGTAATGATTAAATTGTCCTTGTCGCAAAATTCTACCAGCCTATTTCCTCTGTCGTTTCTAGTGCCTAAACCAAATAAACCTACTATTGCTCCTTCCCTACCCCCACCTACCACTGCATTAAAATCCCCCGTAATTATTAATTTTCATGTCCTTGTACGTGTCTTAATATGTCTTTGATATCTTTGTAGATCGCTTCTACCTCTTCGTCACTGTAGCTAGAGGTGGGCATGTATACTGTATTACTGTGTTGACCGGTTTAGATTCTAATCTAACCATGTGTACTCTTTCATTCTTTTGTAAGTAATTTTCTACACAGTATCCTATCTTTTTCCTAATAACTATCCCCACACCCAAATTTCCCTCCTCTGCTCCTGTATGAATTACCCTGAAGTCTCCACTCCAAAAATCCCCCGCCTCTGGCCACCGAACTTCGCTGATCCCTACTATGTCTAGTGATAACCTATTCATTTCGATTTTTAGGTTCCCTAGATTACCCACTTGCTTCATAGTTCTAACATTCCACGCTCCGACTCGCAAAATGTTCCTGCCTCTTATACTTAACTTTCCGAATTAGTCTCCTCCCGGAGATCCGAATGGGGGGACTATTTTAACTCCAGAATCTTTACCCCAGAGAATGCCATCATTTTAGTATAATTTAGGTACGTTGTGTACTTGGGAGGTAATGTGGTGGTTTCCCGTTGCCTTCCACATCGCGGTAGTGTGTCTTAGACTGCCATACCGACCCCTATGGTCTCTGCCAATCTAAGTACCGAAAGAGCCGCTGCCCTCTTTCGGGGACCTATCTTCGTCTGATTCCTCACTAACGACCCTACTACTTTGGTTGGACCTGTAGTTTGTCTCTTTAGCTCATTAGAACACGCAAGCCATTTCACCTGTTCTACTAATCTAGAACTTCGGCAAGGTGCAGGTCCATTCGAAATGGCAGAAAAACACAATTGAAACAAAAACCGGCGTACAATCAAGCACATAACGAAGATAATTCAATGGACTGAGAAAAATTCAATGTTTTAATTTTGTTGCTATTAGTAAATGATCACAAATGAAACAAACACCGGAACGAGCAGAACTATATCAAATAAGAAAAGATTGAAAAACTGAATATGGTGGGCCATTGTAACTCACCTCAATTTTGCACTGTTTGTGAATTCACTATAAATATTAAAAACTGATTTTGATGAGCTTGTTCTAATACTCTATTAAAATAATTACCAAAATCAAACATCCCAAGGTCAGGAAACTATCCCGAATTTAATTATTTTGAAATTTTTGAATGAGATAAATAAATTTCTACAGAAATAAGAATATTTCGTTTAAAATGGAACTAGAGAAATAAAAAGAGGGTCAGTTTGGTCCTGGATTTCGTTTTACCATAATTTACAGCTGAAGAGAGTTTAATAATCATTAGTGCTATTAAACACAAGTATGTAGATTACCTAGCACCTTTTAAGAAGTCACTCGAATTGAATGTGTCGTGTCTGCTCATATGCAAAAGTAATTTTTTTTATATATATTATTCTAATTTATTGGATTAGTAGAAAAGTGTGTTTAAATATGTAATTAACCCAGTTTATAATAAAATAAAATAAATTGGTCAGTTGAACTTGCAGCTGCTCTTTGTCGTTCTCATTCTGAATAGTAAACGGATTTTACATTTAAAATTATTATCGCCCAAGTATTTCCTGTGCTGAGAAAGGACATTTCGTGTGACTGCAAGTTTGTTTCTGTTCTGAAATTATCAAAGGAGGCGTATAAAAAAAGGCTTTTGTATTTACAATATAGCAAAGAACGCTTGTACTTGCTAATCGCGAAGAGATTATTCACAGGAAGTGATAATAGTTTTGCTTAAACTACTAGTTACAATATCATTTGTCTGTGGGAAACACGTGGGCTTATATTTCATTACTTGCATTAATACATCATTACATTATTATGTTACACGTTGCTAAATTAATAATCACACGAGGAACCTTTGATTTTTTGTATATGACTGAATGAGCTTTCATGGGAATTGCTTTACCATTAAACGGAGATATCACAACCGGATAGCCATATCGAGTGTATATATACCCAAGTACAATAATTACGAAAGTTTAACAGAGAGGTAATATGGGAGAATCATCGGTCTATTGATGCAGCTTTCTTTTAATAATTACACTGGACAACAAAATGTTAGTTTTTGTTTGTTACAAGAACTGTAACAGCAGAATCTTACAGTATTTATGGTGCTGATTTCAAATATGTTAGTGGGGTTTTCTATCGGGCATAGT
Organism: Platerodrilus igneus; assembly: GCA_036346225.1. Classification (NCBI taxonomy): domain Eukaryota; kingdom Metazoa; phylum Arthropoda; class Insecta; order Coleoptera; family Lycidae; genus Platerodrilus; species Platerodrilus igneus. The sequence goes on along the minus strand of JARFIW010001700.1, from coordinate 11,605,822 downwards.
TTTTTTGTAATTTCAATTTAAAGAAAACCTTTGTTATACACACATGTAATATTGGTACATTCCTAAAATCTGCTTCGCTAGGATTTTCTGGCGTACTCTGCTGCAGGTAAATGTCTTAAGATTCCAGCAAAAGTCAGCTAACATTCTGGGGCTCCACTTTCCTTGGTAACGTGTTTCCATGGTGAATATTTTCTGATGGATGCATTCACCATGTTCGTCACTCACAGCTGCAAGATTGTTTGGAAAAAGTCCAGATGTGAATCTAAGAAGTGGATCTTTAGTGACATATTACAGCCAAGTGCTTTATAGTTTTCCAGAAGCTCAGTTATCAGTTCTTTGTAGTTATCTGCCTTGTAATTTCCAAGGAAGTTATTAACAACATTTTTAAAAGATTTCCAAGCAGCAAGTTCACAGTCATTCAAACTGCCTTCGAATCCAATATCATTCATTAGTTTTCTTATATCCGAACCAACAAATATACCTTCGTTTATTTTCGCATCACTTAAATTGGGGAACTACTTTTTAGGAACTGAAATCCACTTCCCTCTCGATCCATTGCTTTAACAAAATTTTTCGTAAGATCTAGCTTAATGTGTAGGGGGAGAAGGCAAACTTTTTCAGGTTTTACTATAGTGCTGGACTTACAACGTTCTTTTCTCCAACAGTCAATGTTTCTCGTTTTGGCCACTGTTTCTTAAGATAATGATTCTTTCTATCTCTGCTGTTCCACTCGCACAAAAAGCAACAAAATTTTGTATAACCAAATTATAAACCAAGTAACAGTGCTATAACTTTAAGATCTCCACAAACATGCCCTGAATGTTTCTCGTACTGAATCAGATCCAACACAAGTTTCATACTTTCATATGTCTCCTTCATGTTACCTGCATGAACCAAAGGGATCGACGGGTATTTATTCCCAACATGAAAAAGAACCGCTGTCAAACTACGTTTTGAAGAGTCTATAAAAAGACGCCATTCATCAGAATTGTGGGTGTCCGAAAGCTTCCGGTAAAGATTCCACATCATTGCAGTAAACTAAGTCCGCACTCTGTGAGAAAACGCATTCGAAATCACACTGCCTGTCACGGAAACCACTTATTTTTGTGTTGCGTTGTAAAAGATTCCATCAGTAGTGTATAACCAGGCTATCCACCACCTCTTTTCCACCAGCATCCTCATTTCCACACACATCTGAACCAAATTTACATGTAAATTCCAATAAGGAGGATCTGAGGAGAGGAATTTTCTCCTTGCTCCCTCTTGCTCTCCTCCTTGCTCGGACACCAACATATCAACCCCGCGAGATAAATATTTCTCCACATTTCCACCCACGAGATAAATCTATATTGTTTGGTATCAATTAATATTAGATTTTTTTCAGCTACCTGAATTTCTAGGAATTTTTCAGATAGCATCAATCCTCACGGAGCTAACCTCATTTTAAAATTTTTTGCTGGTAGCGATTTTTGCCCGTCCGCATAAATTTTTTAGCCATGCGATACGTCAAATTAGTCTAGAATTTTACGCACAATCCGAAACTGTAAACAGATTTAAAATAGAACCACCCCTTACCGTTTTACACACATACCTTCTAGCGAGCATACCGCCACCGCACCACTACTCGCTTTTAATGTCATACCATACTTTCTATCTTGTTTAGCTCATCTTTCGACATAAACAGATCTTGTTTGGTATCAATTAATATTATATTTTTCTCAGCTACCCGAATCTCTAAGAATTTTTTAGATTGCATCCCCCCCCCAGGGATTACCCTCATTTTAAGATTTTTTACCAGCAGCGATTTCTAACCGTCCTTATAAATTTTCTTAACCATGCGATGCATCAAATTAGTCTAGAATTTTACGCAGAATTCCAGTCTGTAAATAGATTTAAAATCGAACCACCGCTTACCATTTTATACACATTATAACTTTCCTGCATCTCATACCTAAAAGAAAATCTAAAAACTATTCTTAAAACTTTTTATTACAGACAATTTTTACTAATACAGTTTAAATTTTGTGAACCACATTTCTAAATACATATTCACAATTTTTATTCTTAACCTAGAAGTCCTCACATCGGCTAATACTTATTAATATTTATTTCTAAATAGAGCACCTTTTCCAAAAACCAACCGGACCCACGTGTTTCAAATTCCTCTGATTTTGTTCTCATGGTTTCGCTTAAGACCTCGTACATATTTTCCAGATTACTAGAAGACGTTATAACCATATTTTTTGTGTTAAAGGGTTTCACATCGGTAGTCTCTTCTCCCATTTTTGTGTAGACGCTGTAGAGTTCGCAATTAACTCTTATTGCTATATGTTGTGTTCTTTTTTCATTAAGTAATCCAATAAACCGCTTCTTCTGCTTCTAAAGAAACTCGAACGCTCCATCGTCGACACTGGCGTTCTTTATGCAATAGCTAGCCATACGGTTGTTAAACGCTGTGCTAACCATTTCTACACCATCGTCGCTAGTAGCGGTAACTGTTGCATTTTTATGTCTGTTGTTCCTCAAGTGTGCGGTATACGTAGTTTTTCCATTTCGAAATCGCATACTTTACATATAATTCGTGGTTGTTTCGTACAAGACCCTTTAACAGCTGGCGGAGCTGAACATTTACGGCTTAATGACATACCGTGCTGTTCTTCCTTGTGCCGCAAGACCCACAGTTTAATACTTTGCTGCTGATGAATGTATAAGCTTAACCGTGGACGATGTTACACCACAACATTTGTTCTGGTGCCGTTTGAGAGCAATTTTCTAGGTATAGGAAGCACCGCAAGAGTTGCAATTAAAAATATTTTCGGATGACATTTTTCTGCGACCAGCATCCATGGATAGCGGCATGGTTTATATACATTTTGGAAACAATCGAAGATTGCCGAAGACACTCGAAGAGTGCACAAGCGCGGCCACTAAACCAATTAGCATTAATACCAAATATTCCGTACTTTTGTAGGTTGCTCATTTCCTAGAACCAAATCTTCCGCATAGTGGTCGGTAGCACGTAATTATTTCTAGAACCGGCAAGTATTCGATACCACCCAAATAGAGAATTAGATGCTCGATGTCTGTCAACTTCCGATTCCCTCGTAAAAGGTAGAAAAAACTCGGTCAATCATCCATCTAACTTATATTTCGACCCGCCCCCGTTCTGATAATTTCTAAACATTTTTCAAACGACTTTGGTCTCAGAATTTTAAACCTCCGAGGGATCTATAAGTCGTGATCAATTACACGTTCGAGATACCGGTAAACTAACATATTTTATAGTAACAGTGCACTGTATAATACATGCATACCCCTTGTCTGCGCTACTGCTATTCTTGTAGTTGTTTGAAAAAGTCAGTAGCCTTTTTACTGCTAGGACCGCTGCAAAGCAACATTCTATACTTTCTTTATAAGTATAGCACATCGCGCACTTTTTTTTGTCTGATAATTAAATTTTGCTTGTGTAGGCTTTTGCACTTTCGCATATTTAAACATCTAATACGATCGATTAACCACTTTCGATTATTCTAACGGAAACCGACATACATTCCGTCGCACCGTTTTTTTTAATCCAACGATCCGATGGGCCCATGTCCGTATGTGGACGTAAGCAGACGTTTGTGGATGTGTACGGAGATATGTAACCATATACATTAATCAGTCTAAGCTATTTTATTTAGTCCAAGCCACTACTATTTTTCTAAACCACAATTAATAATCACCTATATAGGATTAACATTTTTACCATTTCCCAATGACTGGTGCTACGCACATGGAAACTTTAATTTCTTATTGGACAGAATTCTTATTCTCCACGCACTGTTGCGTAGTTGCATGCCCACCCCTTTTGGGAATATATGCTGGTTATAGGTTGTAGGACCCTCGGTTTTACTTAACTACACTTCGTGAGACCCCTTTAATCTTTTTATTCGTGTCTTTCTCGCTTACAATACAGTAGGACTTAGCCCTGCTACCAACAAATTATAACACTAGATCCCCATTAAATTCGTCTTTAAATTTCCTACAACTTTTTTGTCGACAAGCGGTATATTGTATTTATTATCCGCGGAGTAGTTACACTTTTAAGATAACTATATTTGTTTGGTATCAACTAATATTAGATTTTTCTAGGGAGCCCAAATTTACAAATAGATTTTAAATAGGATCACCCTTTACAAAGTTACGCCTTTTAAAGACTCAAATCTCTAATTTTTGCCCATCTATATTTAACTCATTCTTTAAAACCTTTTTTTCGCTACCCAAGACATATGCTTTAACCAACCATTTCCCGAGAAATCTAAAACCGCTGTGCGCCGCGAACACCACGTGGAGATAACACGTATACTCTGTCCACCAGGATAGAAGGAGGAAGGATTTGGAAGAAGGGAATGTGGGAGAAGAACTTAAAAATTATGGAATCTTAAAACGAATATAATACAATAGATTTACAAAATCTATACAAATATAAACAACTATCTTAGACCTATATCTTTATGACCCCATGCTTCCAGGGATGACGTTACGCTTGTCATCTTCGCTCGATAAACTAATTTTATTAATAATCTGCGTGTACAAATCGTGTTTTTTTACTCCGGATACATACGCCGGCAAGTACTACATACCACCCAAATAGGAATTAGATGCTTGGTGACTGTTAACTTCCACTTCCCTTGTGTACGTCCAAACACATTCCAGCCCATGAACACCTTTGACCATGCGCACCCTGCCCATGCGCACTCCTGCCCATGCGCATCCTTGCCCATGCGTACCCCTACCCATGCGCACCCCTCTCTGTGTGACTGCTATTTCGTGGTGACATCATAGCCTTTTGTAAATAAAGAGCAATGTAATACTATTCTAAAAATTTTTATGCCGACATTATACATACAATGTAGTACCTCCGGGTGGAGCATTGGGGACTTGGCCGCAAGTATAGCGGCCCCTAATTCAAATTATAATGACATTATACATAACAAAATATAAAAATATTTAATTTAAACTTAATTTTAATACAAAGTTATACACAGAAAACAGTCCTTTTTTATGTTTGTTTGGAGTGGTTTTAATTTTATCTAATTTTATGCGCAGCTTAAAATTTAAATCGACACCCAAGTTCTCTATCTCCTTTTCTAGTCAGTAGTTTGATACATAGAGACCGTCTAGGTTTTCGAATTGCAAAATGTTCTGAAGTTTGTCTCTATATATAAAGTATTTGATTCCACCGACAACCAGATCCATTTCTTCGTGTAATTCTTGCAGCTTATAACAATCTTTTAATCGCAGCTTTCCCACTATATCCTGCGTACGTATCTTGTTAGCTTGATCGACTTCTTCTTGTCGGTATTCGAAGGAATCCTAATTCTCCCACTCACTGTTGTGTAGTTGCATGTGTACCACTTTTGGGAATATATGGTCGTTATAGGTTGTAAGGCCCTTGGTTTTAAACGATCCGAAAGGTTCTTTACTAGGCAAATATACAATGTTTAGCGGAACCCCTTTGCGTGTGGTGTACGCCAAGGTTACGAAACCCGCATTCCTTAGTTCGTCTTTGTTATCTGCCATTCTGATAAATACGTTTTTAGAATAACCTTTTAAAATGTATACGGATTTAGTACCATCCTTTTCTGCAAGAACACCTACATAACTAAAAGAGTCTTTCTTACTAACCGCAAATGCATACAGCTTGTACAACCTGGATGTATCTAAGTCAGTCCATCGACACATAAAATAATCTTTTAATTCTTCCTCATTTTCTCTAATAAGATGTTCTTTGTCTAACACATTTTTGTATTGTTCGCATATTGTCGCAGTGTTTTCCATGTAGTCCAGCTTTCGCTTTTTTACATCCATTTCCTCTAATTCCAGCTGTCGTTTTCTTCCACTTACAGCGTATGATATGCCAATATTTACGCGTTGTCGTACAACCTCTGGGCGAATGTTAGGCGTATCTATCAATTCTAATTCCGAAATGACTATTTCTTTTGGAATTGTAGAATATGGTGTTGCAGATTGTGTAAAATATTTACTACCTGCTTTAATGTAACACTTGTGTAAGATTTTTTATTTTATCTTGGCTGTCTTCTTCCTTTACTATCTCCAAATAATTTACAGGTAAATAGTTAAAACTAAAAGCCGATAGCGCATACTTTATCAGTTTTTCCCTTTCCTCTGTTTTTTCGGACAACTTAATTTGCAAGTCCGTCAATTTCTTTGGATTGCTATTTCCCTAATACACGTACTGTAGTAGGTTATTATACACTAAACAGCAGTTATATTGTAGCTTGTCCGATAGCTTACTCCACATTTTGGCAAGTGGTACCGAGTACATTGACGCCTTTAGGAAGTATAACTTACTATCTTCCAATAAGGTTAAACAGTCTTTTAAGGGATCATACACCCTTTTCGCACTGACATAGTTTCCTATTGTACATTATAATTTGAATAAGGGCCGCTATACTTGCGGCCACGTCCCCAATGCTCCACCCGGAGGTACTACATTGGGTTTAAACGCGAAAAATAATCGTGCTTCTAATTAATTCTAACTTCATAATTAACCCACCCTAAATAAAAACCTAACAAACCTAAAATCTAACAAACCTAACAAACTCTAACAATCTAAAAAACCTAAAAATCTGACAAACTGAAACAAAAACTAAAAACAAAAACTATAAACAGGGTTGTAAATAATGGTATCCCTAGCGCTGACTTTGGAGTGTACCCGATCAACAAGACACAAGCAAAAATGAGAGGGGGAGGGATCCGTAATACCGGATAGCAGACGCCGGCTCTGCTTACCAGTGCGACCTGAAGGGTCGTCTTAAAACTATCCAAATCTAGCTAACTAATTTAAATCCATCCCTAGCTTTCCCTATCATTCCCTAACTGATTTATATTATGATTACAATCTTCACTATTCTACTCTTCCTTCCCAAATATATACTGCAACCAAAATGGCGACAGAACGTCAAACAAAGCAAATATGCCACAAAATACTACAATACATGCTAATAAATATAAAGTGTAAATATAAAATATAAATAAATATAATTATATAAATAAATGTCTAATAAGCGTTAAGCATATAGCAGTGCACAAAATAGCAAAAGCATCACCCTATTTATCAGGTGCACTCGCACAAGCATTATGTCGGCTAACGCGATTACGCACAAAACGTGCTTGTTAAATTATTTCAAAAACTACTAATTAATGTAAATCAATGCTTGTGCGAGTACAGCCGCCACAATTTAAGTCTTACCTCGATGAAAAATTCTCCAGCATCCGAAGATCTGGTCGTCTGCCTACATCTAACTGTAACTTACTTCTAAGGGGAAGATGGGGTGCACTGCTAAAGTCCTGGTGGGTATGCACTAAATGTTCTGGGGGGGATTACAATCACTATCACTATCACTTCACTTTCAAGTCCTGGGGGGATGCGCGGTTTCACTCTATTTTATTATCTTTGTTTATTTTATTGATTTAATTTAATGAGGGTTTCTGATTTATTTGTTATTGTTTATTTGTTATTATTTATTCCCGATTTTCCGCACATAATTATGAAGATAGGCAGTGACTGTATTAATGGTGTGGGGGTTTCTCGTGCATATTGGACATTTGGGTATAATTATCATGTTATTTTTTTTTTTATTATTATTATGTTTATATCAGGTTTTGGTTATATCTATGCTCGTATCCTTACTCACGCCAAGTCAATCTAAAATTTTCCAATCCTCCCACCAACCCCACCGAATTTTACACGCGGTTGTCATTGTCTAATCTCGCGACCCTTCCCGCGAATTCTTTTAAGGCTGTCCAGAACTTTTTCTTATTGTACAGCTGTATATTGTCGCTTCCAATCGTATAATACCATGTGCTTTGGCCAAAGTAGACGCAAATGTTTCCCTTAAACGTACATCCGGACAACGTAAAGAATCTAGTATATGATTGCTAAGTTGTTTATTAACACCAGGACTGGCACACAAATTTATTGTATATATTAATTTTTGCATTGGTCGTTAGCCATGTTAAACCATGATTCCCACAGTTTTATCGTTGTCAACTATAATGTTGCAGTTTTCTTCGTATTCGCCCTTGTATCAAAAGTTATGCTTTGTAGTTAAATAATTACACATCTCCATCTTGCTAAATATGCCAGCAAAATCTTGGGTTACATCCATGTCAAAAAGATAGTAATAATCTTTTTTGAGTTCGTCTAATATATCTGGTAGTTCCTCCAATAAAGTTTCCAACTTAACATCTACTAGTTCCACTTTGTACGGAACACATATAGGATTTTGGAATTTTTTATTAATGTTTTCGAGGTCTTCTTTTCCAATAATTTCTTTTACTCCCTGGCTCATCTTGTTAGTGCTTTTCAGAGGGTGAAATTGCTTTATAGGGCGAAATTGCCTTATAGGGTAAAATTGCATCCAACCTATGTCGGAGGCTATAAAAGTCGGGATCCCCCCTTTTTTCATCATCTGATAAATGTGTACAACCTTCAACAACATCGTCGTCTAATTCTCATGTTTTGCTGCTACCGGAATTGGAAACTGTGGACTGTGAGGCACTGGTCTTAAAGCAGAAAAAATAAAAGCTTGTATTTTTTTATTTTCAATTTCTGATTTTATTTATTGACTTTAATTTGGAACATCCAAACAAGCAATAACAAACAGTTTCTGCTTGACTTCTTGCATGCAAATATTGGTCCAGGAGATGAACAAACTACTGGTGATTTCACTTGTCGTTGAACAGCAGCGTATGTGTCATATTAAGTGCATTTATATGCTTCTTTGGTTGTTAACAAAATCTTTTTGGGGTTTCTGCTTGGTTGACAATCTGTAAGGTCAAATTTACTATCTGATCTATTGCGATGGAAAATTATTCAGCAGTAATCACTCAACGATAAACACTTTTCAATTTGTAGCTGTTGAATATTTAGCCTCTTACAGTCGAAGTAACTCCAGCAACCCTCAAATAATTATTCTCGAGACTCTTTTAAAAGAATTAGATCATGCATCTGTAAAGTTAGCACGACGTTTTGATGTAAAAAAAGCACAGCACCACCTCCAGTGGCTCGGTTTATAGTTCTATAGTTTTTGATAAACAGAAAAAGAATTTTGCATTTATAATACCAAAAAAATCGAAACAGAAAAATATCGAGCTAAGTTCACGTTCCAGCACGAAACGGCTTCTCTTAAAGTAATACAAGGGGTTGTTAAATATATTTTACACAGACATATCTCGTCGGTCCTAGACTAGCTCTATAATAATGGAGCATTCCCGAACAAAACTCCAACAATTAACAAATTTATACTATTTTAATTATTTGACATCAGCACGACACTGGCAAAATGTGTTATTTTGATAACTTTTTGCACTTCTGATGATAGTTCTGGCTTGTTCTACTCTAGTTCTATGTAATTTAATTAGTTTTAGCGATTGTTCTTTTATATAACCTTTTTTAAACAGTCTTTTATCGTTTAGAACAGCATGACACTCGAAAAAAGTACGTCCTGCTGACGACTTTTTGCACTTTCGATGGTAAATCTACCTTGTTCTACTTGAGTTCTATACTGTTCAATCGATTTCTGCAATTGATCTGCTGCACAACTATTTTTAAAAAATTAATTTTTTCGGATAGCACGGCTCTCGACAAAAGTGGGTCCTGCTGACGACTTTTTGCACTTCTGATGATAGTATTAGGTTGCTCTGCTCGAGCTCTATACTGTTCGATCAGGTTTAACAATTGTTCCGCCGAATAACTATTTTTAAATAAACTTTATCTTTTGGAGCCAGCACGACACTCGACAAAAGTACGTATCCTGCTGACAATTTTTTGCATTTCTGATGGCAGTTCTAAGTTGTTCTATTGGAGTTCTATACTGTTCAACCAGTTCAGCGATTGTTCCGCCGTATAACTATTTTTTAAATAAATTTTATTTTTTTGATCCAGAACCATACTCGACAAAATTACATCCTGCTGATCACTTTTGCACTTCTTACGATAGTTTTAGGTTGTTTTACGGGTGTTCTATACTGTTCAATCGGTTTCAGTGATTGATTCGCAGAAAATCTATTTTTAGTTAATCTTCATCTTTTGCAGTCAGCGACACTTGTCCAAAATATGTCCTGGTGACGACTTTTTCACTTCTGGTGGTATTTCATGGTTGTTCCATCTATACTGTTCAATCAATTTTAGAGATTTTTCTACCGTACAACTATTTTTAAATAGACTTTATCTTTTAGAGCCAGCACTTCACTTGACAAAGGTACATCCTGCTACCGACCTTTTACACATCTGATTGTAGTTTAAGGTTATTCTACTGGGGTTTTATACTGTTCAATCAGTTTTAGTGATTGGTCCGCCGGATAACCTTTTTAAATAAACTTAATCTTGTGGAGGCAGTACGACATTGGACAAAAGTATGTCCTGCTACGACTATTTGTTGTTCTATTCGGGTTCTATAATATTCAATCAGTGTTAGCGATTGATCCTCCGCATAACTATTTTTAAATAAACCTTATCTTTTGGAACCAGCACACGTGACAATAATACGTCTTGTTGCGCTAGGTTAATCTGTTCGAGTTCAATACTGTTCAATCAGATTTAACATTTGTTCCACCGAATAACTATTTTTAAATAAACGTTTTCTTTTGGAGCCAAAACGACATTCGACAAAAGTACGTTCCGTTGACAATTTTTTGCACTTTTAGTGGCAGCTCTAAGTTGTTCTATTGTAGTTCTATACTGTTCAACCACTTCAGCGATTGTTCCGCCAAATAACTACTTTTTAAATAAAATTTATGTTTTGGTTCCAGTACCATACTCGACGAAAGTACGTCCTGCTGGTCACATTTTGTACTTCCTATGATAGTTTTAGGTTGTTCTACTGGTGTTCTCTACTGTTCGATCGGTTTCAGCGATTGATCCGCCGAAAACCTAATTTTTAGCTAAGCTTCATCTTTAGCAGCCAGCACAACACTCGTCAAAAATAAGTCCTGGTGACGACTTTTTGCACTTTTGGTTGTATTTCTTTGTTGTTCCATTCGAGTTCTATACAATTCAATCAATTTTAGAGATTTTGCTACCGTATAACTATTTTTAAATAGACTTAGAGCCAGCACTACACTTGACAAAGGTACATCCTGCTCACGACCTTTTACACTTCTGATGGCAGTTTAAGGTTGTTCTTCTAGAGTTCTATATTGTTCAATCGGTTTTAGTGATTGATCCGCCAGATAACCTTTTTAAATAAACTTTATCTTTTGGAGCCAGTACGACATTCGAGAAAAGAATGTCCTGCCGACGACCTTTTGTTGTTCTATTCGGGTTCTATAATATTCAATCAGTGTTAGCGATTGATCCTCCGCATAACTATTTTTAAATAAATCCTATCTTTTGGAACTAGCACGACACGTGACAATAATACGTCTTGTTGCGCTAACACTGGTTGAACAATATAGAACTCAAGTAAAAAAACTTAAAACTATCATCAGAAGTGCAAGAAGTCATCAGCAGCACGTACTATTGTTGATTGTCTTGGTGGCTTCGAAAGATGAAGTTTATTTAAAAATAATTATACGAACGTACAATGGCTAAGACTGATTAAACGGTATAGAACTTGAATAGAACAACCTACGACAGTTATCAGAAGTGCAAAAGGTTGTTAGCAGAACGTATTTGTCCGTGAATGTCGTGTTGTTGGCTCCAAAAGGTAAATGTTTGCTTAAAAATAGTCATATGACGGAACAATTGCTAAAACTGATTGAATTGCGTAAAACTGGAGATCTACGATTAGAAATACAAATAATCCTCAAGATGACACATTCTGCCGAGCGTCGTGCTGATGTCAAATAACTAAAATAGTATGAAATTGTAAATTGTCGGAATTTTGTTCGGAATTTATTTTATTTATTTAATAATTTATTTATTTGTTACTAATAAGAAACAAATAGATTCAAGGCGTTATTACAGGTTTCTTATCTTATTTATCTCACTCCGAAAAAGCTGAGCATATTTTGCAATGATAGACTAAACATAAAGAAGAAATACATTAATAGCTACTTCACAATGTAAGGATCTTAGCGTGTTTCATTATTACAGAACTAGTCTAGTAGAGCGAGCTTCCTGGCTGATCCTGGCCCTCTTAGGGGACGGCTAGTAGTTAGCGTTAACCTTGTGGTTTTTGCTGTCTTGTGTGAATCCTTTATTTATCGTGCGCGTGTTCTAGGTGTTTGTTTTCCCACCTAGTGGTCTGTCATGTGTTGTGTTCTAGTTGATTTTTTTTTTATTTTGCCAACTAGTTATGGTCTGTTGTGCTTTTGTCTGATGTTATGTTACACATCTAGTAGTCGGAGTGGACGTTTTTTGTATGTTTGGTACGTGCCTTGTAGCGGTGCGACGTCTCGTATGGATGGGTGTGGTGAGTGGTCTATTGATTGGTACGTTTTTATGGTGTTTGTTCTACAGTATTTGTGTACTGTGGGAATGTTTAAGTCGTTTCGTATTGTGTTGTTTCTGACGAACCACCGTGCGCCGGTAATCAGTCGGAGGATGGTGTTTTGGAATGTCTCTAGACGTCGTACGTTTGTCTTAGATACATCAGCCATGCATTTGAGCCGTAGGTGATGACCGGTCTTATGTGCGTTTTGTATATTCTGGTCCGTGTTTCTGTCGGTAGTTTGTTGTTAAAGTTTAGCATCGGATGTAGGTGGCCTTCGATTTTTCTTGCTTTTTTGAGTGTCTCGTCTAAGAGTTTTTGAAAGCAGAGGTTTCCTTCAATAGTGACCCCGAGGTATCGGATGCTGTTCTTCCACGGCGGGAGTTGCTGCCCTTTAAACGCTGGCGGAGGGTGTCGGTATTATTTGTGTCGTGAGGATAGTATGGCTTCGGTTTTGTCTACGTTGATTTGGATTCTCCATCTTCCCAACCAGTCGGGTAGGGTGTCCAGTTGGCGTTGTAGTCTTTGTGTGGCTAGTCTGGGGTGACGTGCAGTAGTTATGAATATAGTGTCGGCGTATAGTCTGCATTAAACATTGTCGTTGCATGGTATGTCTTGTATGTAGACGTTGAATAGTTCCGCTGAGAAACATCCGCCTTGTGAAACTCCAACCGTGATAGGTGCTACGTGTAATAGTTGTCTATCCACTCGTACTTGTAGTTTTCGGTCTGTGAGGTAGCTGTCGAGTAGCAGTTTGTATCGTAATGGTACTTGGTGTATGGTCGTTAGTTTGTGCAGGAGTTCTCTGTACCATACCTTGTCCAATGCGTTTTGTATGTTTAGAGATACTGCTGTCGTAACGTGTGCTTTCTTGTAGTTCTCTGCGATGTGGTCTATGACGTGTATAACTTGTAGTGTGATTGAGTGATTTTCTCTGAAGCCAAATTGTTCTTGTCGGTCTCGTAAGTGATGTCTTAGTTTTTGTAATAGTAGTCGTTCGAATATCTTTAACATCGCGCTGAGAAGCGATATCGGTCGGCAGTGCGACGGGTTTGTCCTTGTTTTTCCGGTTTTTGGGATCATTTCTGTAATTGCGGTCTTCCATGCTGTGGGGTAATGTCGTTGTAGGAGTATAGTCTCGTGATGTATGCTAGTGAGCATTTCGTAATATTTTTGAGTGCTTGATTTGTGATGTTGACTTTCCCGGGTGCTTTTCTGTTTCTGTTGCTGAGGATTGTTTCTTTTGTGTATTTTGTTGTTGTAAGTGGTATGTGGTCTTGTCGCTGCGTTTGTAGTAGTTCGTTCATAGTTTCGTTGACTTGTGTTTCATGTTGCTGATGTTTTGTTGGGTTCGGTGAGTATGTGTCTTGTAGTGTTGTGGCAAATATGTTTGCATTTTCTCGGGCGTTGTAGATTTTTCAGTGGTCCATCTAGTGGTGTGTTGGATAGTTGACGTCTCCTTGTGAGTCCTCTGTTAAATTGGTGTAAGCTCCCTTCAGTCTCAAGAACATTGTTGATATGTTCCGTCTACTGTTGCGTACTGTGTTCGTTTAGTAGAGTTTTGAGTGCAGCCTGTGTTGTGTTTTAATGACTGGGTCCCTCGTTATTTGCCATCTCCGGTCTAACTTCCTTTTCTGTTTGTTGACGTCGCGAAGGTAATCAGGAAGTCGTGGTTTGTTAGTGTTACGGATTCTTGTGATGTATTCTGTGGTTGCGTCAACTTGTTCGTGTTTATCGACGGTCGGGTTTCCAGATGTTATTTTGTGCTGTAGGTACTCGTTGACCTTCCTCCAGTTTGTTGATGTCACGGTGTTAGTCGTCTCTTGTGTATGTGGCGTTGTGTGAATCGTAGTTATTATGGGTAGATGGTCGGAGCTAAAGTCTTCAATGGCTTCTGTCGTGAAGTTGTATGGCATATTTTTAACTAGTGTGATGTCTAGTACGTCAGGCTGATGCTCTGGATTTGGAGGTATTCTTGTTGGTGTGTCTGGTCCAGTGATATCGAAATCTTTACCCAGTGAGTGAGTGAAAAGCGCCAGTCCGTCGTGATTGTTTATTCTGGAACCCCATGTAGTGTGTTTGGCGTTTAAGTCGCCCGTGATTATTGTAGCGGCGTCTCCTAGTGTTAGGTTGTCAATGCCTTGCGTAGATAGTGCTCTGCTTGAACTACGGTATGCTGAGATGATTCTCAGTAGTCCTCCGTTTGCGTTGATTTCCACGCCTGCAGCATCTAGCTGCGTTTGCGGAAGGTCTAGTGCGTGATGTGTAATCCGTCTGTAAACAAGTACGGCTACTTCTTCGCTTGATACGTGTCCTGGTTCGATAATCTTGTCTTTTCTGAGTTGTGTATTTGGCGATCTCAAGTGCGTAGTTGTGGTTTAATTTTGTTTCCCGAGTAGTGCAACGTGGATGTCGAATTCGTTGAGGAACTGTCGTAATTCAGTTAGCTTGTTTTTGATTCCGTTGGCGTTCTAAAAGAGTAGTCGCAGTTGTCGTGATCGTTGCTTATCCATTAAGCGTCGTGAAGATGTCGCACAGTGCCTTCAGCAGAAGCGACATACCAGGTTCCCCAACCATGTAGGTCGATATTAGTGTTTGTGTCCATTGTAGTGCCTTGTTTAGTAGTCTGTTGATGCTGCTTTTTTGGTTGATGTTTGTAGGGGGCGTGACTATTTCAGATGCTGAAGCTGCTGGAGTAGTCCTTTTGGTCGTGTGTGGTTTTGTTGCCTTGTAGGGGTTGTGCTGGTAGTCGCTGTCGTCTGCTCCTTCTTTTCTCTCGTTTTTCGGGAGCGTGGTCCATGCTTACATCGGTGGAGCTGTCGGTTTCTGGTGGACAGTGCGTGCTGGAAGTGGTTGCAGTAACCGCTTCTGTCAATTTTGTCGGTGCTTCCTGTGGCATCTTGCGTAAACGTATTTTCTTGTTACGGTCGATTCTAGTCCAGCCATCCTCTTCGTCTGTGTCGGAGCTGCCTGATGTATTTTGTGCCAGTATTGGTTCTGGTGGTTGGTGTGTCTTCTTTTTCTGTTCC
This sequence comes from Platerodrilus igneus, assembly GCA_036346225.1. NCBI lineage: Eukaryota > Metazoa > Arthropoda > Insecta > Coleoptera > Lycidae > Platerodrilus > Platerodrilus igneus. The sequence goes on along the minus strand of JARFIW010001700.1, from coordinate 11,590,350 downwards.
AGTACTTGTTGGTAAGCTGAACAGTTTCTGTAATTTGCGGGGTACGGTCTTCTGCAGTTTGCACATGTCGGAGTCGTTTCGCGTTTCTTGATGCATTCATAGGCGTGACGTCCTTTATTGCACTTAATGCATCGCGGTCTGTATCCACAGCAAGCGAATCATTGAGGTATCTCTACCCCCGATTGAAAGGCAGCAACCCTAACGCCGTGATAGTATAGGAGTTCAAGTATGTCGTAGATGGTCTATGACGCCGGTTCGTTCTTCAGTATCACTAGGAATGTGTTGCTGTATGGTTTGTCTTTTGATTGTAATCTTGTCACGTGTTCTATCTTGCAGTTCCTGTCCAGTAGTTTGTTCGTGAGGCCTCTGGTGTGATGTTTGCGGCTAGTCCTCTTACTACAACCTTGAGTTGTCGTTCAGATTTAAGTCCGTAGGTGTGCAATTCTATTGCATGTTTTTTCAGGTAGTCCTGAACAAATCTGAACTCGTCTGCGTCCGCTGCATGTAATCGTCTCCCAATGTACTACCTTCGGATAGAGCATTGGAGACGTGACCACAAGTATAGCGGCCCTTATTCACTTTATAATGCATAAATTCGTGCACCTAGTCCTGGTGCTCGAATGTTAATGTCCCTTTTCGCGATACGTTCCATTTCTTTGGTATGTCTGATAAAATACGGAAATGTCGATATGAAAACTGACGGTAATCTGTTACTCGTCATGTCGGTCTTGTTCGTATTTGTAGGATTTCTGGGCGTAGGTCTTGCAGTGCTTGTGGATGGTGAAGTAGAAGTTGCTGAGGCGTAGGATAGTGGTTTCTTCGTCGGCTCAGCGGATGTTTTTGGTTTTTCAGGCACGATTGTAGTTGGTTTTTCAGTTGTGTGGTCTATTGTCTTTCGTATTCGATTTGTTTCTGTTTCGGTGTCGGAGTGCTGGTCCTCTCGTAGTCTACGTGCATTGGTCGATTCCGCGTTTATATCAGTGTTGGTAAACGCCACCGAAGCACGCTTCGGGTTCGTCGTATCCATCGCCCTGAGAAGAGCAATGTTTAATTCTTATAAGTGCTTAATTCTTATAAATTTTGTACTAAAAAGTACAACTATTCGCCGTAGCCTAAGCTAAATTGTGTTTTGAGGAGAGTTCGTAGATCGATGCGTTCTGTTCAAATTACAGCAGGCGAATACCAACAAGAACGATCCGCCTAAAGTATATTTAACAACCCCTTCTGTTACTTTAGAGCATGCTGTGACGTGCTGAAACGTGAAGTTACCTCGATATTTTTTCTTTTTCGATTTCTTTATATTATAGATGCTAAATTTTTCTCTGTTTATCATAACTATAGAACTATGAAAAGTGCTATAAGAACTAGTATTGTGTGTGTGTTTTTTTTTAAATCAAAACGTCGTGCTAACTTTACAGACACTTAAAGCATGACAGAAAAATACACGACCATCTAGCTTAAGACTAAATGCTTATTGTTTTACTGAGGATATCGTTGCTTTCATACGTAGCAAGTTCCTCAGTACACCCTCCGTTTACAAAAATTTAGTAAACGTCGCGTGCGAAATGCAGTTTGTAACATATGTTGTTTTATGTCATATTATGCACAATTATCATTTACTTCAGCTGCGTTCTTCTTAGATACATAACTTTGAACGTATCATGCACTTTTTCCAAGCAGGACTATGCAGTACGTGAAGAAAACAGGATGTGTAACAATTTGGACAGATTGCTTCTTTTTACCAATAGGATAGCTACATTTCTGCTTGTGTATATGTGTCTATGTATATGTTGGTAATACTGATTAATTCGAAATGTTGTTCATTTCCAAATGAAGGACATTTATAGCATTGGTACACAAGAGCATTAAAATTCAGTTAAAATAAGTAAACCTTTAACTTCTTTGTTTCTTGCAAAAAATCGACTCAAGTATCTAACTCATTATTCAAATATCCTGTATTATTAGTATAATGAGCAATAGCTTGATGGTATCTTCTTTTAAGGAGATACCACCTGTGAAAGAAGAACCAGTTTATTTTATAAAAAGTTATCCAATGCTTGAATCGGGTATCAACAGCGGTTATAACAATTCCTTTGCAGTATTAAAACATAATTACTGATGAAATTAATTAAAAATTTATACACATGTATTATAAAGCTGCCCTTTAAAAAGAAATCATGATTTTTATTTTCACCTTCTTCATCGTGCTAGGATGCTGTGGCAACTGTTACTTCTATTAATTAATTTAACGTTTTTATTACCTGTTTATAGCACGTTATTTAAACATTAGCAGACTACTATTACATGGAGGCTGGACACGTATTATATTTACTCTAAGAGGTATTAACACTGTAAATACGCATTGTAATTAGCTGCACAATACTTCATGCAATTATGTTCACCGATTTAGTTTAAGAAAAAGATGATAACTATCAAGAAATTTTCTGTATGGTAATGTTACGTATGGCCTCTTTTTGAGAAGAGCTACAAGGGCAAATTATATTCCACAATGTTGTAGCTTGTAAAAATGATTTAGGTAAATAACATGTTCACAGAATTAAAATATTACATTCAGCACCCCAGTGATACTCATGGAGATGATTAGTTATCACTCGCAATCGTTAAATAACAATATTTAAAATGTTTATAAAAATGGTAATTTTCTTTGAATTTAGTATAATATATTTCAAACAATGTAAAATCCGATGTTTCATCAATATTTATATGTCATGTAGAAGCATCGTTGCCGCTATAATTGTGTTAAGCTGGTGTGACTACAATCATGATTATAATTGTTGGTTATTTTACAAAGAGAAAATCAATGACCGGTTTCGTTGTGGTTGCAGCACATCAGATTGAAGGATTTTTCTCTGCAGAACAGTCTACAAAGTTCTTGAGTTATATGCGAATCACGATGTATTAATAAATACAAAACATTTCCTATCTACCCTCTATACTTGAATGTAAATGACTAAGTATCGGTGATTTCTTCAAATCTCCAACATGATAGTTAAGATGGCATTGTCAAAAAAAATTTGTAACTAGTCTATGACAACTAAGGTGAAAATAAACAAATGACCGATTACCCACTATAACATTAGTCGACTTTCTAAGAAAGTACTACACCTATAATGGTACTGAGGAAGTTCGTAGACAAAAACTAATGCGCTTCTAGCCTATAGTGGGTAATCAGTCATTTGTTTCTTTCACTTTAGTTGTGATGGATTAGTTATTAAATTTTGTCTAGCAATGCTATCTTTACAATCATGTCATAGATTTGAATAAGTCGCATATAGATAGTTATTTACGTTCAAGTACAGAGGCGAATGGGAAATGTTTTGCATTTTTTAATACATCATGATTTGCGTACAATTGAAGAACTTTGTTGGTTGCTTTGCAGGAAGAAATCCGCCAATCTGATGAGCTGAAATCGCAGCGAAACCGGTTATTAAGTTTTCTCTTTGTAAAATAACTAACATTTTAATTTTCGTTCACAATGCTTGACCTATTTTATTAATACCAGACAAAACTATTTGTTACCATTGAGCTAATAGCCCATTGGTTTCTGTCGAACAACTTCCCCATTAACATTAGGTGAAGTACTTTCATAGAAAGTCCGTTAATGTTGTAGCGGGTAATTGGTCATTTGTTTATTTTCACAAACATCGTTTGCTATTAAATAGTTTTATCCATTTTTATTGTAAGTATTTAGAGAGGAACGATTAGTCAGGGTGAAGTTATCGTTTTTCAAACTGTGTTATTATATCACAAGAAACTAGAAATTTCAAGTTCTTTACTAAACAAGTATTATTAACATTACCATTTGCGTTTACAAACGAAAACGTTTGATTTTAAACTTTGCTATTTTACAATGGACACACCGACGAAGTATTAGAGGCTGTGAAATCAAAAAGGGTTATGTTTAAAGTTAAATTAAATATACAGCAACAGGAACATTAGTCCTGAAAAGAACAGTTTGTAATTCAAATGCAACGTGAAGTAAGAAAGTACAGCCAAAATTAACGAAAACGACACAAGCCAATGCAAAACAGTATAACCTATATTGTTACTAGGATTTTTTAAATTTTCTTTAGGAATTAAACCACTCAGACTTTTTAAAATAGTCTTTATTTACGTTTCGATCCATGACCTAGGATCTTTGTCAAAATAATAAAAAATTTTAATGTATTCAAATCAAAGATTAATAAATCAAAGTCACCTTTAATTTATGTCATGTGTCAAACTTAAATTTTTTTATTATTTTGACAATGATCCTAGATCATGGATTGAAACGTAAATAAAGACGATTTTAAAAACTCTGAGTGGTTTAATTCCCAAAATATATTAAGAAAAGTACAAAACAAACCACAACAAACATATCTATTGTTACTAGGGTTGCGGCAATCACATATAAAAAAGCTATCAATTATTTTTTCCATATTTCATGTTTTGCAAATTTTGTTTGATTGATTTTAATTAATAAAGACGCTTCTTTGTACGTAACTACGGCCGCATTTGTTAACCTAAGATCGTTAATAATGTGTACATATTTTAGTATATTGTTCAATGAAACATCGATTTGAATATTCATGTTTTAACTAAACAATAATTTGTTAGAAGAGTCGGCAATGTTGACTTTTTAACCAACTTAGCGCGTGAAACTTGTTGAAGATAAACAAAGGAAAAATATACTGGTTTATGTTAGTGTATTAATTCATTTATATGACGTAAATCGGATTTTAGGTTGCTTGGATTATAAATTATTTCCATAAGAATAGAAAATTTGGTTGCTGCAGCTATTGTTGATATATGAGAGTTGTAACGTTTCTATTTTTTTACGCATTATAATTGCAAACAGATTTAGTTTTAAGTTTTTGCAACATACCCTGTATTATATTGTGTTATTTCTTATCAAGTCGAAGTTATAAATTAAGGCCTATTGCAAAACAAATGTTAGTTCTACTTGTTGAATTCATCGAAAACAAAGTATATATACTTAAACCTTGAAGCGAAACGCTGAATTTACAGCTATATTTAGCCGTTGTTGTTTCATTGTGCAGTGATAAAACTAGATAAGTAACATCTGGTGCATGTTTGTTATGTACTGAAATTGTCGTTCCAATCCGGCAGTTGTTCGTTGCTCTTATTCGAAGTAACATGGGAATGAAGTTGACTGCGAGCGACTGGAGCCTCGCTCTAAAATATATTTGAGTGGGTGTCTGAATAAACGGACACGGCGAGTTGGAGTAGTCAACTCAAGATGGTTAGTAATTTTGATCTACTTAAATATATATAATTTGTTCCCTTTTACACCGCAACAAAATTTAAAACGAAGTTTAAAAAAGTTTAAACAACTACGTATTTATAACACGTCTTTATAATGTTGTTAAATAGCAGTTTTGTATCACCATATATATCTACGGCAATATTTTTAGAAGTATAATAAAAAAGTACGCTTAATTACTACGTTCAACTATTTGTGGTTTTTCTATTTTAACATTTATTGGTACAACATAAGAAACAAACCGCAGTCCGGTTGAAGTGACTCGAAGAAATCCTATTACGGAATTGGTTATGAAAATTCAGTAGTAATTCCCAGTCGACATTTGCAGAAGTGAGGCCAATTCAAGGAGTCTGGCGTTCAATTAAATTAGTATAACCTTCAAATTACACTACACAAACTGTCTGGTGAGTGTTATTTTATAGTCTAAAGATCTTTCCTGTTTTCGCTTTTTCCAAGAACCTAAGTTTATAAAAACTAGTTTAGACTTATTTAATTAATTTTGCGTTCTTAGTTCATAAAGAAATCTAAATTATGTCATGATAGAAAGATCTAGTTTTGTTTGATGTAATGCCAAACTGTGGTTAATGTAAAAGATCATTTTAATTGTTATATACAGTTAACGTAATTTGTAATGCTATAGTTTAGATCTGAAGCACAAACAAAATTTTTGTCAACGGTCGCTGTAAGTATTTTACCTACTCGGTCATTTTAAATAGATAATAAGTGCAATAACTTATTTTCCTTTTAGTAAAAAGTACTTGATTTATTTGTGTAAATATTCCAAATGAATGCGGTTTTCATTATTTAAAAGGAGAAACAGAAGTGTGATTTACGTTGTCCAGTCTTATGATTTCAACAAGTGACTATGCTAAAAGTATGACGAACACCTGTCCATAAGTTTCACACAAAAAAAAGGTTACTGATAAAAAGTTTATGCTAAAAGTGATAAATAATTTTCCTCATAATAAGTAGAGCGTCCGTGTAGGTGTGAGTAAAAGCATACATGGTCAATACATTTACGCTTTTTGTTACTGTTAAAATTCTTGAAAATTATATAAACGGCATTATGTGAATCGCTTTATTGCTTCGTAATATTTACCTTTTTCACTTTTATATTCGATGAAGTCAATCTTCAAAATAGTTCTTCCACTTTGAAAGACGCACCTCCGAAACAAACGAATTAAATGCTTCAACGGGCTCTTCTTTAGACGAAGAAATACGCTCCCCACGTACGTATCGAAAAACGACGAAGTCATTGGGCGATAAAAACTTGACAGTTTGTTGTACCACGTGTCTGTTCGCATTCCCATAATGACCAATGATTCTTCCGATTACGTTGCTTTTTCTGTTTGCAGTCATAACTACATACTATTTTTAGATTTTAGATATTTGGTAACAAGGGAGTCCTTCAGAGCAGTGGTATTTCAATATCGTCAGCATCACAGCTGGATTAACGTTTCTGTTAGGGAAGTGCTTCGAATCATTACGAAACCCATACTTTCAATTTTTATACCAAAACGCTCAGAAGACATGAGAGCAAATGCCCAAACTTACAATGAGTTGTGGAACTTCACTAATTGTTGCGGATCCATTGATGGAGAACATGTCTGAATACAATTCCGAAAACGGCGGAGTCACTTTATTATAATTACAAGCAGTTTTACTTTATCGTATTGCTGGCTCCAAACAATGCACGCAATAGATTCATCGCAATTGATGTCGGTCCCTAGGGGCGATAAGGAGATGCAAGTATTTTCGAAAAATCAATGGCTGTGTTCAATTACAGACTCAGCCGTGGGAGACGGCCTTCTGAAAATTCTTCTGGAATTTTATGTCAGTACTTTCGAGTATTTTTTACTCTAATCGCTATTAATCCCTACTGCTGCTGATGACCTAATAATTTCGGCATTTATCTTGCATAATACGCTTCGAAATTTTAAAATCCAATTTCCTAACAAAACCGCGAACACCACTCCTCAATTGCTAAAAGCAAATATACTTCCATTAGTAGCAGCATGTGCCAAAGGATCATTCACAGCGGCTGCTGTGATAAAAGATACCTTCAGAACATATTTTGTTGATTCGCATGGATCAGTGCCGTGGCAGAATTCAAAGGTGGAGAGAATGGAATAATCTAGTTATCGCACCATTTCCTTCCAAGTGTTGTTTTTTACAAATACACCTTTATAGATTTTACCGTCAACACTATATGACAGTGGATACTGCCTCACCAATTCTATTAAGAATTCATTGTCTTCAAATGAGAATTTGTTACTCATTATTATAATTTCTTTTTACTACAAAAAGTCTCCGATCAGATAAGCGGGTTCCAGAAAATCAGTCTGAATTAAAGTACTCTGGTTGAATAAAATTGTCAAATCGCGGCGGTTGACGGACTATCCAGTTTTTGCGACCGAATGTTGGAGGTAACCAGGCCTTAAGAGTTATCCAAAACTTCAACGCTCAGATGACTACCTGCAACGGAAGTGGGGGTGGATAACTACACGATATCATTTTTCATTATTAAATTAGAGAACATCTTGATTAAAAATTGTAATGACAATTACCGACGTCAACGTGACGTTTCAAGTAGTTATAAGTTAACCTTATGTTTCCTACATGTTAAACCTACCGTGCCCATAGTCGGCATTTAGCATTGCCCGGTTCGTACCCATTGCCGACGTCCATAACCCCGGTATAAGGTTTACTGTGCCCACTGTTGCCTACCTTAGTTTCCTCTTGTCACAGAGCACGTTCGGTAGACCTAAACTCTCGCAGCGGAGTCGGTAGGTCTAGTAACGGCCACTGTAGTATCATACCGGATGATAGTTAATGACCACCGTCCACTGCCACGCCGGTGACTAAGGACAGAGACACATTAAATTGGCGGCCCATGATGAAGTAGAGCACGCAACCAAAAGAACAATTACAAGGGTGACCCGCACGAAGAAGAACACGCACCCAGACGGTCACTACACATTACATTGGTGATGTCATCGAGCGAAGAGGAACATTGCCAATCCAGACGAAGTAGAGCACGCAACCAACGGGCCATTACATTGGTGACCCTGATGAAAAAGAATGCGCACCCAGACGGTCACTACACATTACATTGGTGACCCCTACGAGCGAGGAACACAAAAGTAAGAAAAGAAAGACGCGCGCTCAATATATTGGCGGGTGCGACGAAATAAAGCGCGTAACTCGACGGTCAACAAATTGATGATCCAGACAGCGAACATAACGCAAGAATAATTCTAACTCCGACGAAAAAGAACACACCATTACATTGGTGATCACGACCAAGTAGGCCACATAACCGAAGTCACCACGGTCATTACTTCAACGACCACGACAAAGGTTGGCAAACACCGTTTGAACTCGGTCAAAACATCGATCACCCCGACTAAGAAATACACGCAAACGCTATACCTTGGTAACTACAGACATGACAGAAGAAACTAACGAACAACACGCGCAGGCATCAACCTCCGTCGAAACGGTCAAGAATAAAATTGGATTAACGGAGTTCTGAAGGAAAACACCGGAGCTATGATTTCTACAAACGGAAGTTTCATTTGTAGCTCACGGTATACGATCCGAACAAACACGATATCGATTGTTAGTACCAAACTTACCTGCTAGTTTGTTAGAGCAATTATCAGCTAAAATCACAACACTATCAGAAAAGTCAGGGGATCAGCTATATATTGATTTGAAGGTAGATATACTGCGCATGTATGGGATTACGAGAGAGGCAAAACACGGAAGATACTGGACGGTATATCACTCGGGAATAGAAACCATTCAACTATTGGCAACGATGCGATATCTGGCCGGTACAGACGCCACCATTGAAATCATGGCAATGCAGTGGATAAACGCACCACCGCTACTCGTGCAACGTATTCTAACTGCATTTGATTCCGTCACACTAGACAAACAAGCACCGTTAGCGGATAAAATGATGGACGTCAACGACGAAACATACCCCAATGCCATATCAGAAGATCAAGTTAGCAGGAAGCTGCAAATGCGGACGGATCAAGTGACACAGATGTAAGGCGCACTGCAGCGGTACATCGGACACGTCGAGAAAACGGCAAGTAACCGCTCTGCACAGGAAAATAAGTTAAACAATACACTCGCGCGAAAGTGCTATTACCACTCTCGCTTCGGAGACAAGGCTAAGCGCTGTAGGTCACCGTGTTCAAGAAAGACGCCGAGTTACAATCCAAAAAGCAAGAAATATCAGAGCTACAACGACAAACGTACGCTCACTATTCGGCAATAAGAGACCGCAAACGGCGAATAAGGGCACCAGGGCATCCTTTGGTAAGCAAACAATTAGGGTGGAGTATTGTAATGACAATTTACCGACGTCAACGTGACGTTTCAAGTAGATATAAGTTAATTGCATGCCTACTACATGTTACATCGCTTTTTGGTTAATGAATACACAAATCGAGTCGGTCAAACAGCGGTATAAATCAGCGCGCTTTTGATAGAGAGGCGAGTCTGCTTTGCCGAGTTGCTCTGAAAGGTTAAAGACTCTTTTACTACTGTACCCATAGCCATTCTTAAATAGTTAGTACCTACCACACCGTCCCCATAGCCGGTACTCCGAACCCAAAGAAGTCGTGTCCATAGCCGACGTTTACTCTCTTTTCTCACAGCATCCAAAGCTAACTGTTACTACAGCCGTGCCCATAGCCGGCATTTAGCCAATAACCCCAGTAGATGGTTCTCCGTGCCCACTGTCGGCGCCCTTATACCTTCCTTCTCCAACCTTAGTTTCTTTTTGTCACAGAGCACGTCGGTATACCTAGACTTGCGCAACGTAGCCGGTTAGCAGCGGTTAGACCATTGTAGTATCATACCGGATTCTAGTTAATGACCACTGTCCACTGCCACGCCGGTGACTTAGGACAGAGACACAATAAAAAATTAAATAAAAGTTTAGAATTTTACTTCGGTTTTCTCTGATGCGTTGCATTTTCCGTATTGTACTTTAATGAACACCATTTAGCGTAGTCTGCTCGGTCGCCAGATCTAATACCTCTCGATTTTAAGGAATGAGAAGTCTTAGGTTCAAGATGGAACCTACCGGAACCTACTACGAATTATTCAGCATTAACATTGATTATGATTTCACTTAAACAACTCCGTTGTCTGTAATTCTTATGAATAAAATCTTGAAAACCTAAGCGGTTGTAACTCAGTAACAAACCATTTTGGAGTTGTATAAACGTTTTTCTTTACTTTTGTCGTAGAAACCAAGCCGCCTGTATATGATCAGCTTACTTTTTGTTACACCCTGTATGTGATATTTATTCTAACTGATACTGTGCATATTCCTTCAGTGCTATTATTCAAATAAATAAAAATTCCTGGAAATGAATAGCAGATTAATGGATTTTTGTGAAGGGAAAAGTAATATAAATAATATTTAACACAAAAGCTCTTAAAAACTAAGCTTGAACTAGAATTTTCAACCCTGGCTTTCAGATTTCACATAACACTTCTAAGCGTTGCTTCCATTTACTCCTAAATATAATTTAGCAGCTGGTCATACCCTCCACCGAGTGTTAGTAACGCCAAATTTCACCCATCAAAATAAATATTAAATCGTTATAAATCACTGAGGGCTCAGGGTGCACATATACGAGGTAGGACCTGAAGCGATTCGCCTGAATAACTTTTTATTATGCTAGGGGAAGCCAAATTTTCTAAGTGATGAATTGTTTTCGAATGTTATTTTTTGTATGCCGTCGAAGTAAAATATGTTTATTTAGTAGTTCGCTAATGTACCGTAAATGATTCCCTCCAAAGTGATACTTTATAAGTAAATAGTTCCCCTTTTTCCGTAAAGGTTTTCTAACCACAGCTGATGTCAACATAATTGCATTAAATGCAATAGTTCCTCTTGACATTATTTCCCACCACTCTTAAAATGATACTGTTGTCAATTATTTAGTCATGGATGCCTAGCTTAAAACTATATCTTGTTCGGTACTGAACTGATTTCACTTTATAGAGAAGTGAGAAAATGTTATTGGTTCATATCATATCCCATTTACCTACATCTAGCATATGAATTGCACTTTTCAACCGCTATTCAAATAAATTCGGAAAAAGATTTTGAATTATGAAATCTTTATAACGAAATTAGGAGTGCCTGAACTAATATTAAACCTAAATTTTCATTTATATTTTATTATTTATACTAAACCTGTTACAATACGATTGTAATTTTAATTTGCGGATCATTTTAATAAAAGTTTAGGGCATCAACACTTTTTACTAACTATAGGATTTTGAAAAAATTTGTAGAATATCGTTCTCATTGATGACATACAAATGTATTTTAAATGCGAATACCTAAACTTTTATCATGTCGAAACAGTGATTATGTAGTACATACGAGAAAAAAAAGGCTTTAGTGGCTGCGTCTCCTAAAATGTACGTCATTTGATTAGTAAGCCGGAATGATAAAACAAGATAACAAATTAAAATGTTCCACAAACATCGGGTAACACAAAATTAAGAATTTACAAAAATAGTTGAATATGTTGTCCTTCGACAAACAAACTTACTTAGTTCGCAGTTTCATGTTTTCAAAAACATTTTGGAGTACGTATCTGTCTACTATCTCGCACTGCTCCGCGATATCATTACGCTAATCGCCTATCGTATGCATTGAATTCGAGAGTTTTAAGTCTTTTAGACGTGAAATCAAAAAGTAGCCCAGAGACCGAGCGTAAGAGATGACTATAAAAGAAGTGCCTCCTTTAATACTGAATCGAAAACCTTTACAGAAATACATTGCAAAATAGGTAGAGTATTAGAAGAGAAGGTCTAGAAACAACTTACCACGAGCACGTTTACGCTTATTGAGACAACAACAAACTAAAAAAGGTATAAAAAACGCAAGAACAATTAAAACAGCACACACACACACACACACACACACACACACACACACACACACACACACACACACACATATATATATATATATATATATATATATATATATATATAGCCGTGAAATCCGAGACAGTCTCTGGAACACTCGAGCCTTTTCCTAAAAACCATTCAAGCCCCACGAATTGGGCCAACATAAAATTGCCGTGTTCTCTGGGATTAAGCTTTTAACATTGAGCCCCAGCTTTGGACCAACATAAAATTTTCAGAAAGACTAAAAAAAATTCTTACTCTTTATTGGACGCCTTCGTATTTCTCTGCTCCCCTGGCTAGCTCAGCAATCGGCTTCTTCTTGAATACTTATCATTTTAAGTACATACCTCTCTCTCACACACACACCGTCAAATGAAATTACCAAAATAATACAACATCCATACAACCTTTTATTTACACATATTAACAGATAAAATATTTACACTTGGGTACAAACGGTTTGGAACAATTGTTACTAGTTCAATTATTAAATGCTTTAAAGTTCTTGATTTTTACTATATTTTAACAACTTCTACATGATACGAGTAGATGGGCTCCACATGCAACCCTAGTTTGACTCTATTCTGGTCTATTGTGAGCTCATTATAACCCAGTTTTTGTAAATGCTTTTTAACCTTGCATTTTATTAAAAACAAAATTTAAAGACCCGTTTACTCCTTACAACCACAATTTATAGCATGATTAAACCTTTATTTATCATCAAGAAACCCTTTTTTAATAATCAAAATTAATTGTCCTGCACATGTACCTTTTTAAACAAGTTTTATGGTACTAAATACGCCACCACTAAGTCAAACACACAAACACAAAAATATCAACACAAATGTTTATACAAAAACAAAAATTTAAAGTTCGTTACCTGGAGTCACCTTCATTCCTCGTCACCGCTGAAGATGGTTGCCAGAAACCCTCGTCGTTGTGCCCATCTACTACGAAGATGTCTGGATACACAGATCCCCACCATTCAAATCTTCGCTACCACTACTGTTCTTCTCCCCAGATATTAGTTTTGTCTCAAAAGTAACATTTTATACCAAATATTTCATGCGTACAAATTACGATTATAGCTTCGCTTAACCCAAATATCATCCCTTTATTTAATAGCTTTGTTGTAGTAACGGCACCTTTTATCTAAACAAGTACCAACTCGTGCAATATCACTTTTTTATAACATGCGGTACGCTCATAATTTCTACACAGGATGTTTAATGCAACTTTACTGAACACACAATAATTGATAAGAGCATTTACTACTATTATGTTGTAGATCTAAACCCGTATGCAGATCTAAATGGAAAAGAGAAGAGAGCTTTAATATCTTTGTTCGTGTATTTATATCATTTTCAACCCCCCCAGTGGAACCTGTTTCAGTTGAAAAGCTTATTTTCGAAGCTTCTTCCTAAAATTTTGAGCGTAGCGAACACTGACTTCTCAAAAATCCCACTTTCGTCGTGCAGTTACAAAGAATTTTGTTTACTACCGTAACGGATGCGCTCTTACTGAAAACTGCTGGCCATCCACCAATGATAAAATTTTCCTTCGTCACAGCGCTCCACCTATCCGCTATCTATCTCCGTTCCATTCATGTTGGTTGTCTCCTCTTAAGTTACAGAAAATCGATATTGTATCTGGCCTTCACAATTACCCGTGTATCTCGTACGTGAGTTGTATCCAACGCTTTATTTATACGTTTCTTTGTCTGCTTTATATTATCGATCGTTTATTCCACTCAATCTTCAAGGCATTTAATATTTAAAGCAATTTACAAATCGACCGTTGCAAACAAACTTCTATAGAATTTTGAGCTAACGTTTATTTAAGTTCCCTGAACGTGACATTTAATGAGCAGGTGTTTCATGAAACAACCGACCGTTTGAAATAACAATTCTCGGTTACTTCACTTTTTAGTATTTGTATAAACGAACGTTGGCTTTTAAAATGAACATTTGCGTTTGAAATTATTGATTTTCTTATGCATGCAAGCTCCCTTTTTGCTTCCAAGCGTTTGATTAAAATTTGTTATAATTACTTATGCGTATTCTTGAGTTGTTTATTTACTCAAAAGCTCCTTCCCTTATGCAATTTTAACATCCCAATTTAAATAGAAAAATCCTTAATAACCGTCTGTTTATACTATATAAATTAATTAATTTGGCGCGTAAATAATTTGCTCTTATTTCTATATACACGGTTGCTAAAATTTTATTGTCTACACCTATTGAACCTTTGTTGTAATGCTAATTTGCTGCGAAAGTCCTTGTCGGTCGTCACTCATTCAATACAAAAAGCCCCATTTTCTGGGGGGCCTTAACTTGCTACGACCTTCGGAGCTGATGAAGTGTTAATATGCTATGCCTGAAACTCTGAAAAAGGAAATACATGCCACGACTGCTCAGCTGATTTCTGCAATTCAACTAACACATAAACAAAAAAATAGCTGCTACGGTAAATCACATACATTTATTGCATACTCAAAATATATATATACACGCCAAATCATGTTTAAGCTCCTACATCACACAGTATTTATACATTATATGTAATCCCTAATAAAATAATACATTTGGCGATTAATAGTTCCCTAGATTAATTATTTCTCATTGATTATCCAAGAAAGCAAGGGCTTTACCACATGTTTTACTCTAACCTAGGTTTAATAAAAGCTCCTAGTAACCCTAACTCCTCGTGCTACTTTTCGCACATCAAACAGCAAAAAGTCCCTTCTACTTTGTACAAATTACCAATATCGTAAACCTTTTCCTCCTAATATAAATTCCCACATAAAAATACAGTAAAATAACACAATATTAAAAAATTTCAATCAGTAACTCTTTCCAATTTTATCCTTTTTGTTCGTAAATTATACCCACAATGCACAAAAGTCATTGAACACCAGTTTATACACATAAGCAATAAAAAGTAACAGTTCAAGCAACCATTTGCTCAGAGACTGCGGCGTACAGGAACACCATCTCGACTTGCAATACCCATAACTGTCAGCAGCAACCATTTAACCATGACATCTACTCATCTACCACATTGAAGATGCATTCAAATTCCCCAAGCTGCTCTACTAATATCATCGAATGTTGATACACAACCAAATTGACTAACCACTGATGTCTACTCCATCTCCATTTGTATGCTTTTGCACACTTAGTGCAAATTAAAATTAAGCCAATTTTTACTTACGTAAAGTACACTTTTATTATACTCGTACACGTATTTTACTTGAAGCAATCAGCTGGTTGTACTAAGCGAAAGCTTTCCACTATTCAAACTCGGAGACCCAGAAGAACTAAGATAGCTCCACAAGAATCGGTTGTGGTTTATATTCTGTTTCGCTTCCTACAAAAATCTGTCAATTCCAGCAACGTTCCTTAATACAAATATTCACTTCCATGTAAAACTTTCAACCGTCCACAATTCTAAAAATTCCACTACACAAACAACTCCAACACAACGGCCACCGTTTTCCAGTAATATTCTAACGTACGTTCAAAATTCCTTATAATTGCTCTAACCGCCACGATTTTTTGAAACTTTTTCTTGAAAATCTAACTAAAGTTCCTAATCTACACTTTTACTCAACTTGTTTCTCCGTATTCAAAACATATCTCTGTCTTATTTTGTACTCACTCCACTTTGTATAACCACCCCTTTGTTATCACTCCTTTACCTTATATTTTTAACATGTGCTATCCTCATCTCATTCTAACATACACACTAAAGCAACTATCCTTTACTTCATTTGCTTTCCCCGTTGTCAACGAACGTTAAGCATTCAATCTACATCTATGTCACTTGTACCTATTTTACCTAATACTTTTTCTTTGTTTTCTTGTTGGCAAGCTGAATTTGTAACTGACCACAGAAACCATTGACTCACACCAACTTAAGCTTATTATCGTTTTAATGAGGTTATAAATTACTCTATAATTGAAGTCGGACCTAACAAGTCCCAGGAATTGTTGTTTGTTATTTCGGGCGGCTCCGTGGCGTAGTGGTATGTGTGTGACTACTACGCCCAAGGTCCCGGGTTCGAATCCCGACACGGTCCGCTTGAAAAATGTTAGGCGAGCATTTTTCACAAAAATGCACCCTCGTTCGGATGAGAGGTAAAATGGAGGTCCCGTGTGTGAGTGTTGTCACGCACGTTAAAGATCCCTACCTTGCTTGGAACAGCAAGGGTTCGGCAAAATTCCAAATTTTCCAGGTAAAAAAAACTCGCTTCCTGGCCAATGTAGTACCTTCAGGGTGGAGCATTGGAAAATCAAATGTAATGTTTGTTATTTCGTCTATTTAGGATCGATTAATTTTGAAGCTTTTTATTCAAAGCACGTTATTTTCGCGTCTAAACCCAATGTGGTACCTTCAGGTGGAGCATTGGAGACGTGGTCGCAAGTATAGCGGCCCTTATTCAAATTATAATGTTTGTTATTTCAACGTTATCACGACCCTCTTTATTAAAATACAAGAACTTTGCGACGGTTACCCTGTTTAGACTTTAACAATACGTTTAAAACTTCTCGTAAATAATATAACGGCCAACCTTGCTTGTATAAACACTACTCGGAAAACAGTTTAAAATGAAACTTCTTAGAAATTATTCCTACAATCTAACTTTGGTGTAAATAAGAGGGTTTGAATTATGTAAAATACGACGAATACTTATGACATTTGAAATGCTTTATTCTACGCTGGCTGTTTTAATTTATCAACTATACCATACGCTATACTTAAATATAATGTTTAAAATGTTTATAATATGTTTATAACTATCAAATTTGAAATGCTATCTTATATACGCTATACCTTATGAATATTTACATCTGCAAGCTTATGAAAATTAACTTTTAGTTTCCTGCAATAATATTAATTTCTACACTAACGATTTGAATAACGTTTCCAAATTGTACTTTTTCAAACGTGACCCGCTAACCAGCCCTTGAAGATGATGCCGTCCAGTATGGTACTAGTCCATAAAACAGCTCCCCGGTTAAATCACTATCCTTCTATGCCTGCTGCTAACCCAAACTATCTTCATTTACAATAAAACCATGACAATTTACTTTCCAAGATTGGCTCTTCGTATTCTAAATTAAACTAACCAAACATCGTCGCCTTCACCATCAAATACTTCCAAATGTTTCGTGCATTCCAAAACCACAATAATAATTGTTTGTACTTACCTACATACAAAATTTTACTCTTCACTTAACTTGCTTTATTAGCTTTTTACGTAACTTGTCTTCATACTGCACTGATTTACATAATTTCACTAACAGTAAACGATGAGGCGCGAAAGACTGAAGAAAAATTAAGAGAGCGCTACCCTTTTAAAAGTGATGTATATAGCCATCACTACACCTCCCCTATTTCCAATTCGCATGTAGAAATGTTAACCTACAAGAAGTATTCCACGTAAAAGTAGCAACCGTACTACATTTCTGAATATTGTTGGTTTAACCGTCTCGAGATTCTCGCTAAAAGCTTTAACAACTTTTCGTTTAGCTTGAATTCTCATCACAAACACGCTAAAATACTCGGTAATCCACTTACAATCGCCAACTGTCACTTCAATTCTTGCGAAACTAGCCTCTACTGTTTATCGATTCTGAATACATCCCCGCCTTCAAACTTAAACAAACATCTTTTCATCTCTCTAGTTTATATAACTCCATTTCACACATATGTTTCCACCAGCTTAATATCTGCCCTACCTAATACAAACTTGTCGCACGTATACCTGCATTACCCAATCATCTCGCACAATTCCTCTACCTTGTTTTCTATCGATGCGCGTCTGCTTCTAATATTCCTAGATATTATTGATTATTTTCCCCCGCTAAAAAAAGTATGTTCGTTGTTTCTCTACTATACTATATCCATGATTAAATTTTTGTTTCTCACTCGTATTCATACGTTTCTGTTCCGTCTTTGTTCCTCAATGATAGTTGTTTCTAGCTTCCTTACAATACTACCTTCATAATGAAAAATCGGTATCTTAACAAACATACTGCTTCTTCGTCTTACTTATGTGTTTTCCGTTTTGTCCTCGTTGTGTATTGACTACGCTAACACCTAACGGTGTTTTATTTCTTGAACGGCTTGGGCCAACTTTAAGCTATCGAGACATGTATACCGGCATTACTGTAGTTATTGATATATGAAAAATCAACTTCTGCTTTTGGAGCAACTGTTAGGTCAACCTGCTCTAAATGTTTGGATTGCTACTTTGGTGCGTGGAGTAATAGACCCATACTTTATTAACGGTTATCTCGATGGAGAAAATTACTGGGATCGGTTTGGGGAGATTTTGCCGTAAATTGATATGCTTGGATAGGATTGTATTAGATTGGGAAGGATGGCAAAGGCCACAAGCACTTAGGCCTCTTAATCGGTCCATGGTGGAGCTTTTCCTGCCCTAAATTGGTCTTTCATCACCCATCCACCGGATCTTGCAGGTGAATTTAAGAATGCCGAACCATGGGGTATCTATGACTCTGTCATTGTAAGACCGGAAATCCCCACGATTGATCCTTGAGGTCGAGCAAGTACCAGGTATGTACACAGAATGTGTACTGATGTTCTCGTTCTCCTGCTGACAGCCTCGACAGATGGGGTCGCCTGCCTGACAGACCCATCCCGTGTAGATGCTTCTTTAGTTTGCAGTGCGCGCTCAATACCGGCCAACAACCGAAGTATACGTTTTGGCAAGCATGATGTAAATGTTTGGACTGTTATTTCGGCACAAGGAGTAGTTGGTCCATACGTTAAAGTTTTCATTAAATCAAACGGAAGTGTATTGTTGTTAAACCTGATTCGCTGGAAACCTATTTAAATGAAATTCTGTTTTACCAGATTAGTAAAACATATTCATAATTAGCAGTTTTAAAAATGTAATTCAACATAGCAAAGTTTGTTTCTAATGCACAAAGAACATGCCACTTACGACGCAAATTTTTTCATGTGGAAAATTACACGGCTCTAGACCCAATCTTAACTTTTTTAGCTGTTGGAATTAAATTTTGATGAAGTTTATAAGTATAATATTCAAAATATTCATAAATACAAAGACAGGACTAATTTATTAATGCAGATAACAAAAGTTTCTTGGGAAAAGGCTTATTTTAAATAACAAATATTGCCACGTCCAAATATGTATATACAAACCCCCTACTAAACATTTAGGTACATAAATAAAATTATAATTCTTTTTACTTATAACTTTATTATTTAGTGCTTCCTTAAAGTTAAAAAGCATAGATAATTATACGATAAATGAATAATTTACAAAAATAACTATTTTTTACTAATTTACATTAAGTCTACATATGTTTCGTTAACATAAAAGTATAAAGTATGTTGTATATCATATTTGTTTGATCTTGACATTAAGTCATAATGGTGTAAATGTTTTTTGGACTGAATCTCCTAAATGGGATCAACGCGTAAAACAACGTTCTTTCTCAACTTTCTGAAATTTTTTAAATAAATTTATGCAAAGGGAATTAGTTTAATGTATGGATAGCTTTTGTGTGGTTTTGTGTACGTGTTCTCATGTTATATATTTTAAAACCAGAGTTAACGGATTGTAGATAAACAATACAGGTGGCCCTAGAATATCATTAAATATACAGTGCAACGTATTCTGATCAAAAATATTTCTACTAATTTGTAGATAGATGCCTGTATAATTAAGTCGTTGTCATTTGCATACTAGAAACGCTGTTTACCTTAGGAAAAATCGTCTAAAAATCAATAGCTTAACATATGTTAGTATGCTTGTCTTAATATAATGCAAAGAATTGGTTTTGTAGTAGCAAGCGTTATTCTTGTTTCCAATTTCCGGTGTTTTAGTGGGTTTCAAATATGCGTGCATTTTTATATAACGTATCATGTATTTATTTTTGATGCTTGCGTTTCAATAATTTTAGTGAAGGGGATGGCAATTTTTTTATATCTGTGTAAAGCTTTACTTTAGCCACCTAGAAATTGCCATTTACAAAAGGTATGTACAACATCAGCAATTCTCTCTAGGCATCGTTCAAAAATTTTATAATTTACGAAAACCGTTCGATTATTGAGCATTTGTTAGTGTTACTATGTGGTTTCCTTTAATATGAGAATACTTACTTTTTAAACATACAGCACCGCTTAAAACTGTGGTTCTGTATTAAAATAATTTGAAATATCTTTACCATAAGCTGGGAAACATATATATATAGCAGTTTCTTGTGACCAGATTAATGTTATATGATTAAGGTCAGAAACCGAAACGTCAAGCAGTTAAACGAATTTAAAAAGCTACCGTTTTTAATTTTGACCAAAAGTATCCCAAGCTAAATATACAAACCCGAATTCAATATATATTATATATATATATGTATGTATATGTATATGTATGTATATATATATTACTGTGATATTTGGGGGTTAAAAGGGCATTATTTATTCATGTTGTAATTTATTTCGTGATCCATCACGTAAAAGAACAATAAACAATTTTGAAACGCTTTTCAAAATCCTTTGGTTTAGAAATTAATAATTTTACTGAAAATGTCAAGAAGCTCAAATTTAATATTCAGTATCCCGCATATGTAAATACTTATGAAATATAGCACGTGTCATGCTAGAAACATTCCGTGTGTAAGATAGCATTTAAAAGGTCATATCATAAACATATTCTAACTCTCGTATTTAATAAGTGTAATGTCTGAAACGCTTTTCGCTTCATTTCTAAGATTTTATAACATTTTAGTTTCCAAGTAGTGTTAAATGAAACAAAGTTGGCAGGTGTATTATATTAAATAAAAGCTTTTAAAAATGTTTTGAAGAGACCTTACTAGTATCATTAAGTTATGAACAAATGTAATTGTCGCATGTTTCCGTGTATGAGGAGCGAAAATATTGCACGAACAACAGAAGTTCCATGTAGTTGTTGCCTCCGACGTCAATTAGAGAAATTAATAGCCTCTTAAAACGACATAAGAAACGATTTAAGAAATGGTGTGGGTTAACAGCAGCTGTAGACCGTTACGCATAAAGCTTGCCAACAAAGAAATAAAGAGGGGTTATTTGATAGCATGTGGATAGGTGAGATAGGTGTAGTTTAAACGTTAGCGTTTGTTGCCTTATGTGAAGGAATACAAGGTTAAGTGGAGTGAGGGGCAGACATGAAAAACAAGTAAGAGATAGGTGATTTATAGCGCGTATGTTGAAGTGCGATAGATATAACACGTAGTATATTGAGGAGCGTAGTTTAAAACCATAGCGTTTGTTGATTGGGGTTCGTACAAGGTTGTTTTAAGGTAGGGTTCAAAATACAAGGAAATTATTTAGTAGCGTGCGCGTGTTTGTTAGCTACAAGTGGTTTTCAAAGAAATGAGTGTCGGTTAAATGAATTTCAGGAATTATTGTGTAGGTTCGGGAGGTACTTGTGGAAACGAGTGGCCGTTGAAAGTATTACGTAGAGTGGTGGTAAAGCGTGTGTGTATTGTAGAGATTTTCAAGAATTTTGATAGATTTGGTGGGTGAAAACAGAATATAAACCACCGAACATGGATGGAAAGGTTCTTAGTTTCTTATTCTCTTAGTCTTCAAACTCCGTAAAGCTTACTCTCTGAGTTATCAACAAGTGAACGTCGCTAACGTGACGACGTCTGGGTCATATTGTTGCAGCCTTGTAGTTGCTGAGATTGTATTCCAGATTGGAGTGTTACTCAACGCTGCAGTCATTGATGGAATGATGACAGGCCCATGTGCAGTTATGGAATCCAGGTAACTGATGCTTTTTCATTGCGTATGTGTGTAAACAGGTGCTTTATGACTTAGTGCATTGAGGTGTATAATTTTAAGAACTAAAAGGACAAACAATCAAAAAGGTTTATGATTGAACAATTTAATTTGAATTATGTTTATTATATTTGGGAATTTATGTTAAAAAGTGATTTATGGCATTTGTAATATTTGAGTTATGTACAAGGTAAAAGGGTTTTTTTTGATTATTGATGTGCAAAATTTAGCACGAGAGGTTAAGGTTTCTATGAGTTCGTATTAAACCTGGATTAAAGTAAGAAATGTGGTAAAGCCCTATTGATTTTTTTAATTTAATTAATTGGAAATATTTATCAGGAATAAAATTTCATATCGCATTTGAAATGTACTCTTAAAGGTGTATTTTAAAGGGCATATATGAAAATGTAAATAATGTGTGACAGAGGAGTTAAATTTTGATTTTGGCGTGTACATTGTTTTCTGGGATTTTAATAAGTGTAGGCTATTTTCCGTCGCAGCGTTTTTGTTTTTGAGTAGTTAGTGGTATTTTCAGCCGCTGAGCAGCCGTGGCAAACTACACCAAAGCAAAGGTAGTATTTAATAATAGCAGTGGGTCTTAACAACTAATGACGCCCAAGTCGTAGGAGCCTGAGATCGTAGCAATTAATGGCGCCCAGAACGTGGGGATTTTTGTAACCAGAAACCTCGTAGTACTAAATATAATATATAGAAATAAAAATAACAGGTTATTGGTCATTAAGTAGTAAAGCTGATTTGCTTTCTACCAACCACTAAAAAATGATTGAATTTATTCGCTTCTGACAATGGAACAATATAGTGTCATTTACAGAACTATGAGTTAAAATTGACGACAACATTTAAAATACTGTGGGTAAACATGTACACACAACAACTTTAAAAAAATCGAATACAAACTAACAACTTAACAAGTTACACTAGACACTTACTTATTAAAATAGAATTGAGCTTATAGCTTATAAATTACAACAAGCCTGACAGATAATAGTTTGCTGATATTAAATTGTCACGGCATATAAACCAAACAACCTGTCCGAGGTGGATAAAATAAAAAACATGTCTTTATTTGGTTTATTGGATTTTTATATTTTAATAAAAACATATACATGGTGCTCAAATTGCTCGTGTTAGATTTATAATTGAAGGCATTCACATTGGTAACAATGTGAGTCATTTTTAAAACAAGTTTACCCTTGTAAGAATTTTTTTGTCCAAAATCTTTATATTCTCAAAATTTGGAAGATGATTGGTGTCGTTAGCATGACACGACAACGCATTACAACAAGCCGGACAGATAATAGTTCGCTGATACTAAACTAGCAGGAAATATAAACCAAACAATTCGTCCGAGGTGTATAAAATAGAAAAACTTGTGTTTGTATGGTGTTATTGGATTGCCTATATTTTAATAAATACATACATGGTGCTCAAATTGGTCGTGTAAGATCTAAAATTTAAAGCATTATCATTGGTAACAGTGTGAGCCATTTTTAAAAAAGTCTACCTTTATAAAAATTCTCTTTGTCTAAAATTTTTATATTCTCAAAATTTGGAAGATGATTGGTGTCCTTAGTATGACACCATAACGCATTACAACAGCCTGACAGATAATAGTTCGCTGATATTAAACTATCACGGAATATAAACCAATCAACCTGTTCGAGGTGTAGAAAATAGAAAACATGTCTCTGTATGGTTTTATTGGATCTTATATTTTAATAAATACATATACATGGTGCTCAAATTGCACGCGTCAGATTTAAAATTCAAGGCATTCACATTGGTCTCAATGTGAGCCATTTCCAAAAGAAGTGTACACTTGTAAGAATTCTCTTTGCCCAAAATTTTTATATTCTCAAAATTTGGAAGATGATTGGTGTCCTTAGTATGATACGATAACGTATATGAGTTTTTATTAATTTTACAGTAGCTCTTATGCTGAATAATCCTGGACCGCAGCCATTGAGATGACTGGCCTATGTAAACTTTGTTACGTCCTTGGCATGGAATAGAATATACAGTATTATAGTTGCTCAGCATAGGAATTTTGTCTTTCAGTTTTGAAAAGACACTGCATACAGTAAGTGCATTATATTTTGAAATAATCACCGACTTCACTTGTTTGTTGTTGAGAACACCAGCCTGCGGGTGAGGAGAATATCCTCGATAGTGTTTAAAGCAACAATATAATAAATTGTAGGTTGGGAAGGTTCATTTCAGCCTAAGTGGTGAGGAGAATATCCTCTGAAGTGTTCCAGAACAACAGCTAATTATTTTTTAATTACAGGTTTCCTACTGATGATGACCACATAGTGGTCGAAATACGTATCTAGTAATTTAAATATTTTTTGTGGTCAAGGGTTTTTATTTAATTTTATTTACCGACTTATCATACAAAATGTTCATTAACTTGGTTGTCAAACTATGTATTATCGGCATCTTTTTGTGTATGATCGTGTCAGTTGGTTCCTCGCGGGTGGAACGTTTATTTATAGTACTTGAACTACTTACCAATTTGCTAGCAAGAGGTTTAGGAAAGTAATTTTTGATTATAGTATTGGATCATCATCATTCATCATTTTGTTTTCGACCTTACTTAAGGTCGGTTTGACGCAGCTCTAACTTCTTTTCTAATCTGTGCTAATCTAAAAAGCTTTACATACCCTTCACAACCTAAATTTCTAATAATTTGACTAATATAGTTTGGTCTAGGTCTTCCTAAATCCTTCTATCTTTTTCCTATCCAGCTGACGCTACATAGATATTAGCAACCTGATGGTTGTTAAAGAACTCTAACATGTTTACATGATTACCATTTATAAGGAAATGAAATATAACCTGGTTATCCGTTTCAAAAAGGAAAAGTGTTAAATTATGTTATGGTAAGGCTTAAGCAACGAATCGCTGCCAACATGCCAGACCGCTACCTAATTGTGAGTTATGTCATGGTGAAGTTTATTAAACTATATGTTATGGTAAGGCTTAAGCAACGAATCGCTACCAACATGCCAGACCGCTACCTAATTGTGAGTTATGTCCTGGTGACGTTTATTAAATTATATGTTATGGTAAGGCTAAAGCAACGAAACGTTACCCACATGCCAGACCGCTACCTAATTGTGAGTTATGTCATGGTGACGTTTATTAAATTATACGTTATGGTAAGGCTTAAGCAACGAATCGCTACCAACATGCCAGACCGCTACCTAATTGTGAGTTATGTCCTGGTGACGTTTATTAAATTATATGTTATGGTAAGGCTTAAGCAACGAAACGTTACCCACATGCCAGACCGCTACCTAATTGTGAGTTATGTCATGGTGACGTATATTAAATTATATGTTATAGTAAGGCTTAAGCAACGAAACGCTACCAACATGCCAGACCGCTAACTAATTGTGGGTTATGTTCTGGTGACATTTAGTTAACTGATTTTTATTTTTTTTGTTTTGTTTTCGAACTTACTTAAAGTCGGTTTGACGCAGCTCTAAATTCTTTTCTATTCTGAGCTAGTCTAAAAAGGTCTACATACCCTTCACAACCTAAATCTCTAATAATTTGACTAATATAGCTTTGTCTAGGCCTTCCTACTATATTTTTATTTGGTAGTCTATAATCTAAGACTTTACTAAATAGTCCCTCATGTCTTAACTGGTGCCCTATCATTCTATCTCTCCTGACCTTCAATTGTTTCCACATACAGGGATCCTCACCTATCCTTCTATAAACTTCCTCGTTTGTTACTCTATCTGTCCAACTAATCTTTAACATTCTCCTATAACACCAAGTTTCAAAAGCGTCTATCTTTTTCTTATCTACTTCTTTAATTGTCCAAGTCTCACTACCGTATAGTAGAACGCTCCATACGTACGACTTTAAGAAACTTTTTCTATTATCTAAACTAATACTATTAGCTATTAGTAAGTTTTTCTTTTTTAAAAACATTTTTCTAGCTTGAGCTATTCTAGCTACTATATCCCTTCTGCTACGTCCATCTTTTGTAATTATACTACCTAAATAGCAAAATTCATCTACCTCCTCTAACTCGGTATTACCTATTTTTAATTTTGGTTTAGAACTAGGCTGTAACTCACTTGTCATTATCTTTGTCTTTACTGAGTTAATTCTCATACTATAGTTACTCCGTAGTATCTCATCTAAAATATTTAAAAACTCTCCTAACTCTTTTCTAGACTCTGCTATAATGGCTATATCATCTGCAAAACGTAACATGTCTATTTTCTGTCTCTGCACATTAATACCTATCTCTTTTCTCTCTCTGGCTAAGTTTAAAGCTTCCTCAATATAAACATTAAAAATCAAGGGAGACAGTATACAACCCTGTCTAACACCATTTCTAATCTTAGCTTCCTTTTCTATTTCATCAAATCTAATTACTACGCTTTGGTTTTTATATAGACTGTAAATAATTTTTCTATCTTTATGAGAGATTCCTATTTTTTGCAAAACCCTGAACATAACAATCCAATTAACCCTATCAAATGCTTTTTCTAAATCTACAAACGCGAAAAAAGGGTTTTTTTATTTTTTTGTAGCCTTTTTTCGATAATTACCCTAATCATTAGTATCGGTTCTCTAGTCCCTCTGTCTTTACGAAAACCATATTGGTCTTCGCCTAAATAATTCTCAGTCAAAGCTTCTACTCTATTTTTAATTATTATTGTTAGTATTTTGGAAGCATGAGAAGTTAAACTAACCGTTCTAAAATTCTCACACCTATCAGCTCCTGACTTTTTTGGGATTGGGATAATAATATTTTTTTCGAAATCTATTGGAACCTCACCTGTGTCATATATTACATTTGGATAGAATAGTTAAATATTTCTTATAAAAGGTAGGACGATAAATTCTTAATATTCTGTTCTGTAAACCTACAAGAACATTAATTTTGCAAACCAGTATATGGTTAGAAAAATAGTTTATATATCTACCAGAACAGTAGGAATTTCTCATCCTACCTTTCATAAAAAAAATTTAACAATTTTATCCATTACTATGATCAACAATGACTTTCTTAAACCTCTTGTTAACAAGTTCGTATTTAGTACGAGCACTATAAATAAACGTCCAACCAGAGAGGAACATACCGACATGATCATATACTAAAGGTTACGGTTTAACACCCAAGTTAATAAACATTTAAACGATAAGTCAATAACTATTTCAAAATATAATTCAATTACTGTAGGCAATCTGTCTTCAAAACTGAAAGACAAAACTTCTCTGCAGAGCAACCTTAATACTATTTATTCCATTCCATGCCAAGGCTGTAACGAAGTTTACAAGAAAGTGATCTAAATGGCTGCGGTCCAGAGTTGTTCAGCATAAATGCCACTGTAAAATTAATAAGAACTCATATGGGTTATAGTGTCATACTCAGGACATCGATCATCTTCAAAATTTTGAGAGAATTTAAAAATTGTGGACAAAGAGAATTCTTACAAAGGCAGACTTTTTTGGAAAGTGGTTCACATTGTTACCAATGTGAATGCCTTACACTTTAAATTTGACATGAGCAATTTGAGCTTCATGTATATGTATTTATTGAAATATATGAAATTAAATAACACCATATCAACACATGTTTTCTATTTTATACACCTCGGACAGGTTGTTTGGTTTATATTCCGTAATAATTTAATATCAGTGAAATATTATCTGCCAGGCTTGTTGTAATTTAAAAGTTATAAGCTTAAATCTATTTCAATATATAAGTACATTGTGTGACTTATTTAGTTGTTAGTGCTTCTATGCAATTTTTTAAAAATTTATGTGGGTATATGTTCACCCACAATATTTTAAATGCTTTTCTCAATTTTGACATAGAATTTTAAGTCACGGTTCTGTAAGTGACATTTCCATTGTGAAAGGTAACCACATTCATTCATTTTTTAGTATCCCGATGAAAATCTTAGATAGATCGATAACTTGGTAGAAAACAGAAAAATTTTATAACTTAGTTGATGACCAATATCCTTTTATTTATATTTCTATTTGATAAACAGCTGGTCGTTACATCGATAATTATTATATATATATATATATATATATATATATATATATAAAATGCTGTGATAAGGTCGCAATTTGGAGCGCCGCTAAAAGAGTGCTATGACACGTCTGTGTGTGTTGGGGTTTGCCCAAATTATTGCTGTGATTTTGGTACAGCAATGGGAAATTTGAAATTATTGTCATACCTTCATGTTCTTTCTATGCCTGACTAGCTCAGCGGAAATTATACTGTGGAATTTACAAAATGAAATGAAACACAAGAATGTCAAGAAACATCTATACATTCAAAAACATTTTTCTTTCATACAAAAGAATTTATTAAACAGTTTACAACTTAAGTTCATACAAAAAATAATTCCTAAGAGTTACTTTATTATTAAAATATTTTTGTTAGAAAGTATAAAATCTTCTTTAATCCATAGCTGGTTAATTTGCCTATCTTTTATACCAAGTTCGTGAAATGTGCTTGGCGAAAAACTCTTCACACATAATTTATTGAAAATCAAAATACTTCGAACTTCAACTGGAATACGACATTGTCAGTTATGGTGCAAAATGTGCGTTATAAATAATGCCATTATATAAACATTAGAAAGAGTATACAGGAGCACTGTATATAAAAATGAATATTCTAGTATCTATGTAAATTTTTGAAACACAACATTTTGCTGAATATCTGCCCCGAAAAGTGAGTTTTGCGTCTATGAAAAAAAGACCATTCCATTTGTAGTAATCTATCACGTTGACTAAAAGAACCATACATCTTAACAGGCGCTCAGCAACTGTACTTCCCAGAAGATTTAAATTTCAAGCTAAAAACCAAAATATTTCAGTTTTTTATATAACTTGCCGGAATATTTTATCATGCAATTCGTCAGTTTCTTTAGCTATTCCAGAAACAATAACTGCCGCTTTTGCAAGTAGTTTGATGATAAAATGAAAATCTCTAAACGAATGGAAATTATAATATAGCAAATGTAAAAAATTTGAGAACCTGTTAGAAATTGAACACGAAGAAATGTTAAAAGGTTTATGACAGAAAAAAGGAGCAGCGCGCCTAATACCGCGAACATAAACGGATGTTGTGATCATAGTTTTAGATTTGCAAAAAACATTACAAAAACTGTTTGTCTTTCCTTTTCACGACTTGAAATGGTCCAGCATACGTCGGTTTCAAAAAATTTTCTTATTGCATCTTGTAGCAAAGAAGCGGGAGTTACATTTCTGAGGTCTTTGTGCACAAATTTCTTCTTTTCTCGATGTTGAGTAACTGTCGTAGGACGTATGTGATTTATATGACGACGTACACGTGCCAGGATGTCTATGTAATCAGTTACCATAGAGGAGGGTGGTGTTGTTTGAAGGTAACGTTTCTCCAACCGCAAGTTCAGTTGTAGAAGCTGATAATTCTTTCTACCATGTATTTCTCGTTCACATTAATACTAACGGAAGTGCATTCCTCCGTCGCATGGCATATTATTGCGCTCTTTAGTTTCCGATGAATGAGTTCTACTAACCCACCAGAGCAAGAGTGGTAGGCCGTGATCCTGTAATGTACGGTACGCGTATGTTGTGAAAACTATTTCAGCAGGGGTGACTCAAACTGTTAACCTCTGTTTGTGATTATTCATTCAAAGCAGCCGAAACGTCCGATACAACCAGACAGAAATGCACGTGCAATCGTCTCTACGGTAATGTTTTATAATGGCATACCTCTGGCCAACGCGCAAAGCTGTCTATAGCCGTTAAGTAATACGTATGTTCCTTAGAAATTGGTAGTGGTCCAAAAAGAACAATAGCGTGAGAGAACCTTTCTGAAGGTAAGGGAACGTTGTATAAGGGTGTAGTCGTATGTCTCTAGATTTTTACTCTTCTAACATGGCACACACTCGCTCACGACAATCTTTGCGTATTCCATTTCACACGTACCTTTGAATAATTAATTTTGTAGTTGCTTTTACTCCTGGATGCCTCAAACCGTGTAAAGAATGAAAATTTGTTCGAAATCCCTCGGAAAAATGCGGTCTTGGTGTAGAATTTCTGTTTTTCTTTTAGTGGACGAATTTTACGTAGTAACGAACTGTTTGTAATTAAATTCTATAAACTAACATCTGTATTTTGCGTATATATGATGGTTCCTGTAAGCCTACTACACTGATCCTTACCTCTTGAACTCTGGACAAAGTATCAGCTATTCTCTTCACCAGAAATGTGTTGAATATCAGTCGTATACTGCGACATGAAATTTCGATAGCGAAATTGTGGTGATGAATCTTTATCACGTCCTCTTGTTAATGAGTAAATTATCGGTTTGCGATCTGTAAATATTGTGAACGGTCCTGTTTCAACCATATAACAAATATTTTACAGCTTCATAGATAACTAAAGGTTGACGATCGTAAGTTGACTATTTAGTTTAAGCAAAAGACAATTTCGTGGTAAATGTACCTACAAGTTGCTGATCGTCTTTTTTCTTTTGCTGCAAGACCGTACCAATTGCTACTTCCCTGGCGTCTGTAACAATTGCCAGTTTTGCTTTCAGGTTTGAGTTTGGTGTGAGTGATGCTTGAATAAGATTAGCTCTACATGCTTATAGAGAATTTTGTAACACGGTGGCACAGTTGATTAGGTACTTGTTCTTAATGCTTTTCCCAGATAGTATCGCATTTAATGCTACTTATATTTTAGCCGCTTGAAGAAGGAACCGTCAGAAAAAATTTAGCATTCCCAAAAACCAGTGTTGTTTTTTAATATATATGAGTAGTGCGTAACCTTGTATCGCGTTTAGTTTTTCCAGTAACGGTTTTGTCCTTTCTACTATCATTTGGTAACCTACAAATTTTATTTTGTGTTTGCCAAACTCGCTTTGTGAACCGTTAATGACGATACCGTATTTTCTATATCGTTTAAAACTACGCCCAGGTGCTGTAATTGCTGTTTCTCGTCAATCGAAGCTATAAGAACGTCGTCCAAATATGGAAAGCAGAAATCTGAATTATGAAGGATTTCGTCCCTAAATTTTTAAAACGTTTGAGCCGCATAGCGAAATCCGAAAACCATGAATGAAAATTCGAATAATCCGAAAGGGGTAGTTATTGCGTGTTTTTCTACATCCTCTGGGGCAACTTGTATGTGATTATATGCCCTTCACTAAATTTATTTTGGTGAAATAATTGTAGTCAAAAGTATTATAGGAAAAATCAGCTATAAGACATGGTATTTATCTGGCATGGTGCGTGCATTTAGTGCATGATAGTCTCTACAAGGCCTCCAACTAGTGTCTTTTTTTGGTACTAAGTGTAGTTTCAAAGACAACTGGCTTCGGAACGACGAGCGACCCCTGTATGTGCCTTATTTTCGAATTCTTGCTTGGCTGTTTCTAAAAGATTTATAACTAATCTCGATCTGCAAAACCAACTTGGCTCTTGAGTCGTTTTGATATAATGGATTGCTTTATGTTTAAATACACGTTCTGATGGATTACCAGGGTGTCGAGTGATCTTTGGAAATTCGTGTAGCAGTGCGTGGTAAGGGATATTTACCGCAATACATTTAATGTGTAATGCAGACAATGAAACTGTAACAGCGTCTATCGCATTCTTGATTTCTGTATCTATTAGCTGGTGTTTCCGAATTCATTCTTTTGCCATTTGGTATTTTAGTACTTGGAGTTTTTTTCCGTTTAGGTTCTAATAGAAATTAAGACTCTTTTTGTTTAGGTTGAATGATTTTTAAATGTTATGATTTTGGTGATAAGGATTTAGAGCATTTTGTTCTAGAGGTTATGACGTTGTCTCATATTTGTAGATCATGGGGGTAAAGATTTTACCTCTCTTCTATAGCTAGGAAAAGATCACGTCAATGGTTCCTTTTTACATAACATTGAAAACTACTTACATGTCCACTTTAAGAAGTCGGTTTTGTTTTCAAATTGGTCGAATGTCAAAAAAAGTGGATCCGCTTCATACATAGCGTGCAACATAAAACTGTTAAAATCTGTTAAAATGATATTTATTGCTCATGACAAGTCAGTAGAGTCGTGTAGAAGTGGCCCTGGGTTAGCACAAAAGAGGTCATATTATGACCAAAGTTGTTAACTGAAAAATCGCTTTTGTATAGTATAAAAATTAGAAAATGGTGTGGGGACTTCAATGGCGTCAACGTGAATGGGGATTATGATTTTTTTTCAATATGGGATTCTGAATCTATCGAAAACAAACCCAATCTTCACTAGAGCGTAAGCATAACAACCTATCAACTTACATCGCTTGCCCATGATATTATTACAAATTCCTATACAAGCCATCCTTCCCTTGCTGATCATTTGCATTATCACGAAACAAAAAACATAGACAAACGCGTGTCTACAAATTTTGAGTACTCTGCACACCCCGTTATAATGATGTCGTTTACAGAAGTGACCAAAGCGTCAACACTTATTAAATTCCAAAATTGCTCCCGCTTGTAACAAGTTTAAGATATCTGGAAAAACGTTTGTTAATTTCATAGCACAATTAAAATCTGATCTCTTATTACCTTACAGATTTAACCAGTACCTATGGTCTTATGATTGTAGAAGATACTGTAACAGATTGTATAAAATGTGTATTAATGTACCAATTGTGTGATATATTTACTTCATCTTTATTACGTTGTTCCTTTATGATCTACTAGTAAATGGTATATAATTAAAACTAAAAGTAATGTGTTCATACTTTATCAATTTTCTTCATATATTCTGGTTTTTTCCAGTAAAATAATTTGTACTACGTACTGCAGAAGATTTTTAAATACTAAAAAGCTGTTGTATATTTTTCCCCTAGCCTCCTTCGCATTTTGGCAGTCGACATCCAATACATTGACAAAGTATGCAAGTAGAATTTACTGTGTTCTAAGTAGGTTTATAGTTTTTCAAATTATATATACATCGCTCGTGCTGCAATAATTTCCAGATGTGCAGTTTATATTTTGCTTCCTATTCCGTAATACCATAGCAGCCAAAATAGACGAAAATACGTCTTTTGCACGTATATCTGGATAACTTACAAACACAAGCATGCGACTTTTTAGTTGTTTATTATCACAAGGACGCGCGCATTAAGAACAAGTTTGTTATGTATCTTAATACATGTATTTTAGATGATAGTGACGTTAAACAATCAATTTTTAGAGTGTTACCATTTTTAATTATAATCCAGTTTCCTTCGCTGTTGTAGCAAAAATTCTGATTAGTTGTTAAATAATTACATATTCCCTAAATATTCTAGTGAAATCTAGAATATATCCAAGCCAAATGTTTTTTTCGAACTAATTAATTCAGTAGAATTTCTAACTTTCGATGTGATGGTTTCAGGAAATACATGCAGGATTTCTTTTTTTTCATTAGTATTTTCAATGTCCTTTTACTTTAAGTACCTTAGTTCATACCCTTTATAACAGTGGCTTTCAAGTAAGCGTGGGACTCTAATTTATAGGTATATGTAGTAGCGTTTTATGAACCAATATGTCTGACGGTCACTGCTTACAGTCTGCTGTGGCCTGATAAACATTGTCACACTGAATTTGTGTCAGTAACAAATGCACGTCCAATACATGCGTTAGTCTGCAACAGCAGTATATTTCAACATTATTTTTACTTATTCTAAAGTGGCGTTGGTTTCCTAGGATGACGATCAAAAAGTTCATTATCTTTCATCAGGATGCTTTTGGATAGTAAATAGAACTTGAGTTAAGTAATTTACCAACACATTAAACTCAGCGGAGCTTATAGACCTAATTCACGTACACAAACTAAAATAGAGGCGGAAAGTAAATTGTTTTAAATCTCCTTTGTACGTACATAGAGCTAAAAGCATCGTATATACTACCCACAGCTTCTATACCAACGAGATGAGAGTAGTCATAAAATTATCTCAAATTGTATTATTAGGTAGATGCGCTTTTACTGCATATAACTGTGGTTCCTCTGCTAAGCAGCAATAAGAACCAAGCTTTACGTATAAACATCAAGTTACGAGCGTATTCGTCGAGCTGTAATAACCGCATTATTTATTTACTCAGGGGAATGTTCACTCATGCGACCAAGCATTCGTTCGCCATTATTAAAAATAAATCTGCTTTTCAGGTTCACTTCCCTTTCACGCTTCCCCCTGTATATACTGCAGTTAATGTGATATATTATAACACTGAAAGCGTTCTATATGCGAAATGATATCCTTCTTACGCTTTTCGTATTTGCATGTCTACTATTATATTATTAACCGTTTTGTTGGTATTTATTTATGAACACAAATAATATAACAGTATCCATGACGTCGTTACACACATTTTCTGTAATAAGAAATCGTTACAATAATTTCTTTAATAAAATCTAATAACCTTTTTATTCGCCAATTTCTAAAATACGAATTTGAGGATAACTAATTGTGAAATATCATTGAATAGAAAGTATGTGTTTATCAAACTAATAACAGTGTTTTCTTTATTACGGGAGATTTACACAATAACAGGATATTAAAGCAATATATCTTAGTCCTGAAACCTCAAACGTTAAATAAGAGAAAGCTTTGCGACGAGAGTGAATCACTAGATTGCAATGTGATACCCGCCTTAAACTAACGCTAATCAGCCTTTTATCAAATATCTGGAAAGTTACTATCCCTAAAACTTAGGGATATATAACAATTTCCCTCATACCGTTGATTAATAGAACATTTACGTGTCGGTGGTAGTTGGTAGTTGGATAAAAACCTCCGTCTGTAGCAGAGTTATAGGCGGAAAAGTGAATCACTAGATTACAATGTGATAGCCGCCTTAACCTAACGCTAATCAGCCTTTTATCAAATATCTGGAAAGTTACTAACTCAGGACTTAGGGATATATAACAATTTTCCTCATACCGTAGATTGATAAAACATTTACGTGCCAGTGGTAGTTGGTGAAGGGAATAACCCCCGTCTGTAGCAGAGTTATAGGCGGAAAAGTGAATCGCTAGATTACAATGTGATACCCGCCTTAAACTAACGCTAATCAGCCTTTTACCAAATATCTGGAAAGTTACTAACTCGAGACTTAGGGAAATATAACAATTTCCCTCATACCGTTGATTGATAGAACATTTACGTATCAATAGTAATTGCTAAAGAGAAAAACCTTCGGCTGTGTCAGAGTTGTAGGCGGAAAAGTGAATCACTAGATTACAATGTGATACCCGTCTTACCCTAACGCTAATCAACCTTTTACCAAATATCTGGAAAGTTACTAACTCAAGACCTATGGATATATAATAATCTACCTCATACCGGAGATTGATAGAACATATACGTGTCAATGGTAGTTGGTAAAGAGAAAAACCTCCGTCTGTAGCAGAGTTATAGGCGGAAAAGTGAATCACTAGATTACATGTGATACCCGCCTTACCCTAACGCTAATCAGCCTTTTACTATATATCTGGAAAGTTACTAACTCAAGACTTAAGTATATATAACAATTTTCCTCATACCGGAGATTGATAGAACATATACGTGTCAATGGTACTTGGTAAAGAGAAAAACCTCCGTCTGTAGCAGAGTTATGGGCGGAAAAGTAAATCACTAAATTACAATGTGATACCCGCCTTAAACTAACGCTAATCAGCCTTTTATCAAATATCTAGAAAGTTACTAACTCAAGACCTAGGGATATTTAACAATTTCCCTCATACCATAGATTGATAGAACATTTACGTGTCAATGGTAGTTGGTAAAGAGAAAAACCTCTGTCTGTGATAGAGTTATAGGCGGAAAAGTGAATCACTAGATCACAATGTGATAACCACATTAAATTAACGCTGATCAGTCTTTTATCAAATATTCGAAATATCATTAACTTAAGACAGAGATATATAACAATTTCTCTTATACTGTAGGATCAAAGAACATATATAGCCAAAAACATGAAAAAAGTCGTTTGCGTCATCAATTGTATTCCTACGAATTAAAGTTGAAAATATTAAGTCAAAATGTTGTTGCCATCAGATGTATATACTTAGTTTTAGATTTATCATGCTGATTTAGAGCTATTGGTTTTAGGGGGGTAATTTCGCTTAATTTCTT
This sequence comes from Platerodrilus igneus, assembly GCA_036346225.1. Classification (NCBI taxonomy): domain Eukaryota; kingdom Metazoa; phylum Arthropoda; class Insecta; order Coleoptera; family Lycidae; genus Platerodrilus; species Platerodrilus igneus. Next base: position 11,554,140 of record JARFIW010001700.1, on the reverse strand, counting down.
TTTTTGTTGAAACTCGATCTAGAGAGTAACCTAAAACCGGCATCTCACCATTTAAAAAAAACGATTTGTTCTTTTGGTTGGTATTTTTTTTAGATTTAGTGTGTAATTATTTATTGTGTGTGTACATATTGTGTTTAATTATAGGTTTCTTTTGTTGATATGTTGTGTTTTGAGTATGAATGAGTGCGTGTAATTTTTCTTTCTTTATTTCAGGCCTCCCTTAATTTTTGTTGCAGTTATAATACCCCGATCACTCGCCGATTGAGCCCGGTCCATTTTTTTAATTTTTTTCTAGGCTACGTCAATGTATTCTGACGCCCTGACGTTGACTGCGAGTTTGTTTAGTTAATTTTCTTGTTCTCCGATTTTGTTTCGTGTAACTTTGTCTCCGATTTTGTTGTAGTTAATTTTTCTGTTGCTTCGATTTTGATTTTCGTTAATTGGTGTTCCGATTTAGTTCCGCTTAATTTTTGGCCCAATTTCTGTTTTGTTTCTGGCTTGATATTACTTATGTTTCGTCCCTTACGCTTAATATTATTGGTGGGTTAATTTCAGATTGTTGGACTTGTGTTTTCGCCAATAATCCTAGTCCATTGAAAACGCTAGCGCCCACGATTTTTCTTTTTCTTCCTTTCCTCTCTGTATATTTTGTTCTCCCCATCACATCTAGAGTTGGTTTTTTTCATCCGATTTTTGCTTTATTCTACAGCCCTATTCTAATTTCTATTTTGTTGTTTTGCTCTTATCTGTGTTCCCGAAGTTCAATTATATGTAATGTTATTTTTTGTGTTAGTACTGTAAACAATATCTAAGCTGAAATATTAACTCTATTATCTGACCGCAAAATATCTTTCAACTTCATAATTCTCTAAAGCTGAAATTGGAAACTTTCTTAGCCTCTTTAAATTTTTTTAGAATAAATTTAATAACAATTCTGCAGTTTATTGAAAAGTTGGTAGACTGTAGAATACATTGTACGTGATCTCTAACTGGTTAGTTTTGGTATTAATCCACGTAACTCATTGTGTAATATTTTATAATAATGTAGGAAGCGTAATTTTTGGTATCTAAAAATGTTTCTCGAAATGGAAATTAACGTGTAAGCTGAAATAAAGGTAAGAAAGTTAAATTTGTGTGTGAACTTAATGTTCATCTATAAATGTGAACCTTTAAATTCTGTACTTAATAACGCCTTCAAATCTCGTATTTTAAACATAATTTATAAATAATGTAATAGAGTAATAGAGTAATAGAGTAATTTAGTTTTAAATATCACAATATTTATTTTAACGTTTTCTAATAAATGAGTTGGACTTATTTATTATTTTCCTTGCCGAATAAAAATTTCTTCCCTCTTATATTAAAATACACGTATCGTTTATGAAAATTGCCGTAGCAGAAGTATTCGTAAGTTTTAATAAGTTAAAAAGTATATACCCTGTACTGATTTTTACTTATTCAATTAAGATTTCACCGTTTAACAATTATCCTTTTAAAGTTTAATCCTAAACTTTTTTATTAAATAGACGTTGGTAAAAGTTTTCACTTACCATATTTTGTTTACCTACTTTATTCACTTAACATATTTTTTGATATTTTTTATTTGCAGATTTACTAATAAAAACTCGTAAAGTAACTTTTTAGAATTTGTTTCAAAAATTAGTCTAAACTTCTAAAATAAATTGCCTACAGTTAAAAACGAAAAACGTTTGCTTTGAATCAACAAATTTTCTCTTAAATTACATCCCGTAATATGTCAAGTGATACAATTTGTTAGTCTACTTATTTATGAACTTGAAGGTCTGAATGGCAAACCACAAAAGAAGTGACATATAAAAGACCTCTATATTTTACTGATAATACTCCTTCACGACAATTAATGTTTTTTATTTACCTTTTAAACATATCTTGTACTATAAAATATTTTATACCTCATAATGACTGTTGTCGTTACCCTTTACTTAATTTTCTCCGGATCTCACATTGAAAACCTATCTTACTTTTCATATTTAAATGGGTAAAACTACTTAAGTTTGTGTGAATTTATTTATTGCATTAATAATTGGCTTTCGAAGTTTTTTGTATTTATAACTTACGCACGCACGCACGCACGCACACGCACGCACGCACGCACGCACGCACGCACACACGCACACTGATTTTTCATATATACAATATGCATTTCAATTTTTTATTTGTTCGCTCCTTCGAGTATCTTCACTAATTTTTCTAATATTTTCGCTACCATTTTCTCCACATGGTAGGTCGATCCTTTGTGCGTTAAACAGAATAGATATCGCTCTACGAACTTCCATTTTTGGGACAACGGGACCACTCTGTGAATCTAGTTTTAGGTATATCTATGTCTGCTCTTTATAATTTTATCTTTATCTTGGGGTTATTTTTGAATATTATCTTGGGATATTATCTTTACCTTGAGATAACCTTTGCAAATTATCTTGAGATTTTACCTTTATCTTGGGATTATTTTTGAAAATTATCTTTAGGTGATAGCTTTATCTTTGGGATTTTACCTATATCTAGGGGTTATCTTTACGATTTTACCGCTATATTAAGCTTATCTTAGGAAACTGTCCCTTTGTTCTCATAATTTCACAAAATTTTTAGGAAAATTAATTAACTGATATTTTAAAACCAAGATTTGTATAATTTAGGAGAAAAATAAAAGTTGAAAGAAAGAACTTAACTGGCTTCAGTTTTACAATTTATTAGGGCGGTTAGGGAATAGTATTAAAAATTTGCGGACTTGGATGTCAAATAGGCAGGGTAAGATTTGGATACTTATCTGCATTTTTGTAAATATCTTGTGTAGAATGTTATATAAAAAAGGTCCCGAAAACGTAGTTGGTTAAACTAAGCAATATTTTAAGATTTGGAATTTATCTTAGAACTTTAAGATTTTAGGTTAAGGATGGTCTCTTGCTTTTCTATATAATGTGTTGCTGGTGGGAATTGTACCAAAAATGACTCTGCGGGCAATATTGAAGTAATCGAGTAATTAGTGGCCACTTCTTTTTTTCCATTTCCTAATTTAGTGCGAGTTGTGTCAAGCAAATCAGGTGACGCTTAAAATTTTTATTTAGCTATTAAGGGCTTTAGGTATTAAGTAGTCGTCCCGACTTAGGAGTTTTGCTGCGATGGTTACGTGTTAAGTGAATTAACCGTAACATGCCTTTCAAATTAGTGGATAACCAGTTTCCATTTCTTAAATTCATTGAAGTTATTGTCGGAGGCTTTCACGGTCGCAATCATTATAAATATTTATTGTTGCTAATCTTGCCCATGAATATGGTTATAGTGGAATATAGTCTTTTGTTTTTGTTTTACTTGATTTCTATTGTTTGTGTATTGTAACAAATCATTTGAGAATTTGGCAGAAATATAGGAAACATCACGCTTATCATGCCATTTGGCTACCATAATTATAAGGTAAGCTTTAGAATGAAGTTGTATTGGTAAATTATGTTGATTTGAAGTAGAATAATTGATAAAACTTTCTTATATCTTGGAGAGGAACCGTTAGGCATCAAAATGTTTTCTGTTGTGGTTACAAGTTGAAAATCCTAGAAAACCTTTAACTAAACAAATGCTTAAAAAATAACAATATTATTAGGTTTTTGATATACAAAAGCTAACAATAACAACAGAAACCTATTTTCGACCACACAACAACACTAATCTTGCTAATTTGTTGTTGTTTCGCATCCACCTCTCAGGAGTCTTTCTGTTTTCTAGTACGTACTGTTGCTGGTTGCACGAGTATTCATTGTTTGGTTTTTTTAATCTACCAATTTGGTTTATTTAATAGTAAATATTAATTATGAAAGCTTCAATAACAGCAGACTCTTAAAACTTGGTACACACGTACAAAACGTGAGGGTAATTAAACATCAACAGAATCCAGACAGTCCCACAATGCTGTGGGTGCTCCGCACGCTTTCTGATTGGTTGAAAGAGAGAGCATGAATTTTGCTGCAGAGCAACTGTTGGATAATATGAATTATGTGCCAAAGCGCGATTTTGAGAATTGATTTTATGTCTTAAGACGTTAGTTTTGCTCAAAAAGACTATCACAGTTCGATACTCCTTTACAAGATGAATGCAAAATTCAATACCGTCAACAAGCGAAGAACGCAAGTTTTGCATCTACAACCCTCATTTGTCATAAGCCTTAAGTAAAAGATCACTCTTACTAAACTTCTAATTAAAACTACAGTCTGAAAAGTTTTATCTTATTATCTTTATAGTAAGTGGTCAGGTCACACTTACTGTCCTTGTGATCAGGACTTTAAGGTGAATAAAAATGAAGAAGATGTTCCTATTATTTGTACATTTAAAGATTGGTATACTGGAGTCAGCTCTGTTAAAATAAGAAATCCACTTAAAATTCTAAAGATAAAAAATTCATATTCCATTATAATAAAGAATTTTTAAACCAAGCAACTAATGGAAAACCAGCGGGAAACCTAAGTTGAGTGTTTAAAAATGCGTTCACTAGGTTTTCCAAAATAAATTTCTTCAACAATTCAGGACAAATACTCATATATCAAAAATACACTCTTTTTTACGTTGCAAGATCCAACACCGACAGTACTATATCCTAATGGCAATACTAATAATAAAGCTAAAACTAAGGATGTTACCTTTATACAAGCACGTCAACTGAATTTTAATAAATTATTCAAAGACGAAGTTTATTGAAACACCACTTATACTCTCAAGCAAATGGAAAGTGAATCATATCCAATATCACTCAATGAAGTTTAAAATATATTTCTGTAAGTTAAATTTCCTTGTTGAAAAACCATGGAAGTCAAGTATCTAATATTCATATCGGATCACAACTTACTGCGGGATGGCAAAACTATAACTTTATTGTACTGATGAGAACGTAGTACTATTTGTACTTATTATTCACTAGTTTGATTTTTTTTGCTTTTGTATGAGAAGGACGCAGTTCTTAGAACCGAAGTTTGTTTAAAAAACTAGAATATCAGTTATTCTATATATTTTTATTATGTAATTGTGTAACGCTTTGGCGATACCTTAAATAGAAACCGGATGCAAAAAGAAGAAAATTAATTTTAAAGAGACAACCTAATATTGATGCACCCTGTACATTTTGATATGATTAGTAATAGTGTTAATTAAGCATGACATTTCGATACATTTTTTATTCTATTAAAATAACTTCAGGTCATAAATGAAGAAGCCACAAAAGCATAGTCTTATTTTTGAGCTATACATATGGTAATGTACCTACTCAGGTTGATAAATTTTTTTAAAACCACAAAAATAGAAACCGTAAATAAAAACCGTAAATCTTCATGGCGTGGTTGTCATTTTAAGAAAGCTTTAGAATAACGAAGTTAATAACAAGAAATTTTTAATATACATCTTTTATACCATAACTATCCTAAATAGAGGAGAGCTTTTTGTAAATTTTAATAAGATAAATCATAATTAATGTTACGTAGTTGCAATACCAAATAAATAATTAGTAATAATTATTCAAAAATCCAAACGCTGAATAGCAGAACTCACCAAGATCAAGTTACAGATAGTTAATTATATCATCCTATACAATGTAAAAAGGGTTTCAGTGTATTTATTTACATTGATTAGAAATTAGAAGTTATGAACACGTGATTTTTGTGTGATGTGATCTTATGGGACCTCTCTAAGTTACAACATAGAGTTAAATCATTAGACATAAAATCTAGACACTGACAATTTTAAGTGAAAAATTTGAGACGTGTTGTAAATTATTATCAGTAAATCCTTACGGGTATAATCAATTGAATATGTGGGCAACTTTGAAAATTTTTATGTATACCTGCTTACAGGAATAATGGAATAATATTGTATTAAAATAGATTTAGGTGACGTAGCAATTGGAAATTGTAGTTTGATTTGTTTACACATACATGCAACATTTTGTAACAGGAATTCCAACTATCAAGTAGCGGCCGTAATTAAAATCTCACGGATTTTGCATTGTCCTAGGGTATCTTAGTAAACTATACGAGTTAGCGCCCATAATCCTGATAGTGATAAAAAGCACTTTCAAGGTAAGTGCTATTGGTAACGTAGCTTAAAATTGCACCTAGTATATTGATATATTTGCATCAATGTAGTTAGCCAGTGCATCCTAATTTTGTTACGGAATTCCCACCCCTTTTGGGCAATTTTAAGAATTTAACGCTTCAAACACCCGTAACATAAATTTTTGACGCGTCTGATTTTTGATTTTTAATTGTTATATAATAATTTCTATACTTTAGATACGAGTTTTTTAAGTTGAAAATTTTTTTAAACTATTTGTCTTTTTTTTTAATAAAGTGGTAAAACGTAAATTTATATTGAAATAATTTTGTTGTAAGAAAAACTATCTCGAGGAATTTACAAAAATGACTCATTGTACTAGACAAGACAAAACTGTAAAATTTTAAAAATGGAATTCACATATAAAGCAGATGTTTTTTTAAAACTCGATTTATGAATTAAATCAGGAAATTTAACAGCGATCGAATTACGAAAAATATTATAAAAATACTTAAGACACAAACAAAGGTACAGGAAGAATTCAAATATACTTTTGGTTTTGTAGATGGCATAACGGCATTCCAGACAGTGTTAGGCCAAATTACGAACAGTATTTTAGAATTAACCCAAATTAATTTTCAGGGAAATTATGAAAAGATTGAATATAAAATAGCACATTGTTATTCTCGAATATTATGTAGTATTCCTAAAAATGAAAATGATGAAAAATCAGCTACTGGAAGAATTTCGAAATTTAATTGAAAGTTATAGAAAGGAGAGATAATATTTTTAAGGTTAGAGAAGAAGCACAGAAGGTAGGATTTACAAAAATTTTTAAGTTAGCTTTTATAATGCTCTGTAGTTATATCTACTTACAACTTCCTTAACTTTGTCTGTCTTCGTCTTTAAGTACTACCTTCCTATCTTCTGGCGACACTGCCTTAAACATTCCTTCATATACTAAAATACGACAATCAACCTATCATGCTTTCCTATAAGTACACTTTTCTTTAATTATTTTGAACCTCTAGAACACTCTAGATATCTAGCTGATTTTAATCATCCCTTACATAGTACAAAAGCTTCTAGCCACCTAATTTCTGCCGTGCTTACTGACCGCGTTTTCCAGCTGCATATTGCTACGCTCTAACCAAAGGCTTGAACAATATTTTCCCAACACATGTAGCTATCATAAGTTTGAATATTCTGTTTTGGACCACAACGACTTTTCTGGTTTAGTTAATAATGCTTTTTATAACCTTTTTACTCCACTGTCGTTGGTGATCCATCAAGCTAGATTGCATTGTAGTTGACGGAAACTAACGAGACATCCTGTAATCCCAATCCGCATACCTACACGTGTCAAAGGCTTGGCCGTGGTTTGAAATATTTCTCTTAACGTCAATTTAAAACCAATACCATGGTTTTGGAGAAGGGTACAATGTACAGAAAATTGCAAAAATTCTTAACTCATATTAACTGTCTGATTGTGGCGAACCAGAGGTTCTACTCGGCCCAAAATTCTTGTATATCAAACCAACTACGCCTTCAAATAAATATTTAATTTACTAGATTAATTCTACAGATCATTATTTAAATATAGATTTTAAGAAAAACTGTATTTGTCATACAAGGTTAACAAGGTCTAGTGGCAATATGTAGAATAGACTGATCTTTTTACATATGAAACAAATAACTATGTTGAAAATATCTTTGAAATTGCAATTAAGGGCTTTACGTAAGCTACTGCTTAACAATAAACTAACAAGTATTTTATTAATTCTGCAAATAAAACATATATTAAGATAAATTGCAAAAATTAGCACATTAACTTAATTTTATTAAGAGCGGAAAGCTACATTTCGTCTGTTAGACAAGAAATATGTAACTAATTTACAGATTAAGATATTATATTTTATGAGGTTATTAAAAGATTTAATTTGTCATAAAATTAGTTGCTATAATTAATACCCCATTAAAATTTTATGATAATTTGTGTTAAATTGTTAATCTCTGTTCGGTGTATTAATATCACAACTTTCCACAAAATTACAAAGCTTAGCACATCCTTTTACTCATAAATATTGGGTGCTTCATCAACATAGACCATTTTAGATAATTTAAAGAAAAACCTCTTTTATTATTATTCTAATGTAAAGTACGAACACTCTTGCGGTTTATTATGGAATATGACATCCGAAAATTTTTACTTATCCATTGCTTATAAATGATGATTCTCGGCATAAAATTTCTCAACACAGATTCACACTCGTCTTACCTTGCTGTAAGGTTGTTTTTAATTTGTTTGGCGTGATGGCGTTGACCTTCTTCTTTACGTATCCACAAAAAAAATCTGATGCTGATAGACTACATAAATCAGTCGATTAATTGGTGTTAACTCGACCCAAAGTGACTAGTTAAAAAAATTGTTCACGCAAGATGCTAGTTTCACTGTCTACCTGGTACGTAGCGCTGCCTTGCAAGATATAAACATCTACCGTATCGAGAGCATCCACAATAGGTTATAAAAGGTCGGTCGATATCGTTCGATCTATTCAGTCTATTCATTGAAACGTCGACCAGTTTCCAATTTCGAAAACATACGATCCAATCACACCACCAACACAAAATCCGCACCAAACTCTAAACTCGTTGTGAATATACAGGGTTATTACAAATGAAATAGACAGTTTGGATAGGTTATAGAAAGTTTATTTTTGAAAAGTTAAGATTATTACTTATATGATTATAAAGAAGAAATTATTAAGTTTTTATTTAAAATTTTTACAAATGTTCAATGTGTGCACCTTTGGTAACACGACAGATAACAACACGGTATTCGAATTCTTGCCACACGCTATTAAGCATGTAACGGTCAACTGTAGCAAGAGCATTTGTGATACGTTGTTTAAGTTCGTCGATATCAACAGGAACCGGTGGTATGAAAACTTTGTCTTTTACATAACCCCATAAGAAATAGTCGCAGGGCGTTAAATCTGGACTACGAGGTGGCCACGGCTTAAGCACAAGGTTTTCCTCACTTGCACGGCCGATCCATCGTCTAGGAAGATGTTCATCCAGATATTTTCTGACCTGTAAGTGCCAGTGAGGCGGAGTTCCATCTTGTGCAAAAACGAAGATATCACTATCTTCCTGTAGTTGAGGCATTAACCATTCGTGTAACATGTCCAGATAAATTACTCCGGTTATTGACACTTCGTGAAAGAAGAACGGCCCGCAAACCTTTTCACGAGATAAAGCGCAAAACACGTTAACTTTAGGGGAATCGCGTATATGTTGTAAAGTCGCTCTTGGGTTTTCTGTGCCCAATATCCTTACATTATGTCTATTAACTTTTCCACTAATGTAAACGGTACATTCGTCACTGAAAATTAGGCGATTAAAGAATGTGTCATCATTTTTGAGACATTGTTGCATCTCCAGACAAAAATTGTTACGTACGACTTTATCACCGGCAATTAAACTTTGTACTAACTGCAATTTATACGGTTTCATTTTCAAACGTTTTCGCAGAATTTTCCACACAGTAGGTTGAGGAATTTGCAATTCTAAACTTGCTGATGTAGTCGATTGTCTTTGACTTCCTAAATAAACATCACGAACACTATCGATTTGTTCTTTTGTAACAGGAGGTCTTCCAGTAAGTACTCTTTCTTTTACACAGACATCCACTATTTTCGAAACGTTTATACCAATCATAGATTGATTGCCTTGTTGGTGGTGTTTTACCGTATTTTGTTCTGAAATGACGCTGCACAACAGTAACAGACTTTGTTTTGGCTAATTCAAGAACACAATAAGCTTTCTCCACTTTAGTAGCGGCCATTTTGCTAGACTGGTCGTTGTTTTAACAGCAGTACCAACCTAACACTTGTACCAACATAAACTTTAAGAAATTCCCTATAAACCTATCTCGCTTACTATATTCAAATACACCAGTCTGATTTTTTAAAGGCTATCCAAACTGTCTATGTCATTTGTAATAACCTTGTAGTACGTTTTCGATAATTTTGGTTTTCAGACGCCCATATTCAGTCACTTTATTTATTGACACTGGCATCAAGTGTAACTGAGCCTTGTCGCTAAAAAAAAAACAAATTGGAATGGCGTTCTTGCATTGCCAGTACCACGCTATTAACAAAGATACCGCGTTGTGTATGGTCTACCAGTTGATTTCAGTTTTATATGAGCTACATTTTATACACATATACGCTAAGATACTTTTTTGCAAAATACGATGCAAATTACTTTCTGATTTGCACAATACCTGTGATTGCCGTCAGATGAACATATGTGAACATTCTGCTGAATCCTCAGTCGTCGCAACTTTTTCTTCGGCAGGCTTAGCAAACTCAACATGATTTCAGCTTTCATATCACTAACTTAACCAACACTTTTAAAGTTTTTTATAATATTTTAATAACCTGTCGACCAGGCGAAATTTTTACCACCAAAGCATATGCAAACTTCATGAACTTCGAAATTTTTATCTTTCCGTAATGAAGTTTCAAAATTTTAATTCAATTTTTTCTAACCATTTAGTGCACTTTCTTCAACGGTCAGAAAAATCATAACCGTTTCCTTGGCTAATCAGAAATACGAGAAGATTAAATAAATCGGTATTGATGGCACAACACATCCTTTTAAATCAAATCTAGCAGTTGATTTTAAATCTCATCGTTTGTTACGTAAAGTTTTGACCTCAGAAAATCTAGCTGGTAATCCACATAGAAACTCAGTGAAGTATCTCGCTAAAAATTCTGTATTTCATTAAAGTTCCGAAAACATCAACAGTACTAAAATCATTGTTGGCCGACTAAATCGGTGGGAAGTTTGATGTAAGTGTTTAAAGTGGGTTCCGGAATACTACCGTGTGTGAAATACGTCTTAAACGGGAAGTATCTGGGACGCTACCTAATCTCAAAATACAGGGATTTCTAGGGAAAAACCCCAGAAGAAATAACAAGAGGATACCAAAACCCAAAATCAGGAACATGATCATGATCCAAATTAACATGAGATATAATATAATGCCCTATTGCCAAAACCGACCTGGAATAAACATTTAGATAATAACATATTGTACCTATTTCAAAGATCAAAGCTGAAAAGAAGGTTTCTAAATGTTAAATTACCTGAATATTAATCACGCCTCTAGGTAATTACAATATATTTTATTACAACGAGGCTGCAACTCACCTTTACATTAGCTGCGAAAAATATCAGTATACGACTATTACAAAATTATGCTTTCATTACAAGTGCATATAAACATTCTGGAACAAAACAACTAAAACCAAATATATCAAAAATTACTTAGCTTAATGGAAAACATTTTCGGTGAACAAAAGTATTTTCAAGCCATTAAACTAATAACAAGCACGAACTTATGGTACGTTTATAAGTTTATCCGCTTAAAATAAAAATAAGATGTTCATTCATTTACAGTTACTGTAAGTTATAATTTTAGAAGTTTGATCATAAATACCTGAAGTGATTTCGACCGTAGATACCTTGAAAACAACTAAAAACAACAACATTATTAGCTTAGTTTGATTTAACCAAGTCCTACAGGACTTCTAGGACTTCGTTAAAGAGTTGAATGTTATTCTTTGACATGCTTTAATCCAACATGAAGTTGTCTACTAAAAGAATAATTCTTTTAAAATTAAAAGTAATCAACCTGGTTGGGTATGATTCCAAACGTCCTTGACTAATTACATTAATCAGTTCGATACCTTACGCTTCAAAGGCTACCTGATCTACTCAAGTTAGATGTTATCTCTTTCAGTGATAATGACTCAGTACTCTATAAAAAATTAAGACTGCAAATTGAAATTACTTTTGTCGTGCTCTCTATTTAGCACATGAAAAGTTTTCTTGTCAAAATCTTTAACTAGAAGCAGATGAAGGAACTTTTCATTATTTTGAATCGGTATTATTTTCCATCTGAATCTTCCTCGTTCCAAGACGACAATGTCATAGGCATCAACCTTATTAATCAATACAAATGAATCATAAAGCTACACCACTTAAGAATAAAAGTAGCCATGATATTATATCAAACCTTAAAACCGCCTTAATGAATTTGGCAACATTTGAATATGAACAATGTAAAATACAAAAACAATCCTTCCTTAGATCAAGAATTAATGTAACCTAAAAATTATATTTCTTAAAGGGAATAACCCTATCGCTATTGGCGGAATTTACCAATACAGAAACTGTTAAAATGAAATATGATTGTCACACATTATGTCACCCACTAACAACTAAAATCAGTTAAAGTTGAACAAAAAGTTATAATTTCGCCGTCCTTACTAGCAGGAAATTTTACTAAATAAACGTTTAGTTTTTTATTCGATAAAATGGCAGATTAAAGAAGGACTTAATCGCCGTCCATCAAAACCTTGGAAATTGATGAAGCTACATCTACCAAAATACAAACTCAATATAATGAATTCTATTTTGTTTCATGAAAATTGGCAGCCTGCGTGATGAAAAGAATATTCGCAGGTGTTCAAAGCAACATAAATAAAATGCTTGTTGAAAAGGTTTACTTCAGCCTTGCAATTGATGAGAATATATTCAGAAGGGTTCCCAAAAACATCTTTAGTATACCTGTGTGTTTATGTGCTGATGATCGCCAGCTAAACGACTAAGTGCTTATTTAGTTTCTATATAGTTTTGTTTATATTTGATTTAGTTTTAACTGTAATAAGAATGTATCACAATGTAATAGATCGTTAGCTAGAACCAATTATTATTTCAACTTTTTTTATCAACCCAGAGTAGATGTAATTGTAAACATTCCTAGTCGTTATGCCCATACTGATTGTACATGCAAAGAGATTCAAATAATTCGATTCAAAATAATGCATTCTACGAATCCAAAATAAAATAAATAATATAAAGTAGAATTTAAAAACAAAATAATTTCAAATAAAAATAAATCAAACGTTTAACTTCGGATTTTATGGTTGAGGCGTTTGGGTAGAGTCGCAAATAATGCACGTTGCTGAGCTCAAGGTGTTGTGTGATGTGGATTTGTGTAAGTTTGGAATGTAACTAGGTGGGGGTATTTGTGGTAATGTGAGTTCTCGCAAATTAGAGAGGATGTTTAGTGTGGAGAATTTGAGTTAGGAATAGGCTAAGCTGATGGGGATTGTGTGGAACTACACAATTAGTGTTCCAGAGGGGCGAAAACGGCTCTATGGTTAGATCTAATTTAAAGTTAGATTGTTAAGGAGTAATTAAGCAACAGAAATAAATGAGCAGGTTAGTGTTTCTATGGTTATGTTATCATGGAGATAGTAAGGAGGTAGTTAAGTTAAACTGATGGAGTTTGCTTCTGCACTTGCCATGCCCAGAAAGGAGTTGTTACCTGAAAAACCAAATAGAAAAATAGAAGAATAACGTAAAATAAAACAAAAACCAGACAAAAAGCAACCATGTCGAATACGTTTCTAAATTATATTGTACCAAATAAGCATAAAGTAACCAAGATTTTCAAGAAGTTCATCTTATAAGTTGTATATAAAACAAATTACTATAAACAGACTTGAATCAAAAATTAAAAATAAACAAATATTACAATAGTGATGCATATAGTCTACAACGTTGTACTTGAAATAAGCAGTGTCTCTAGTGAAAAAGCTATGAATTCGTAGTCACCAAATTTAAGTTGAAATAAGCAGCAGGTCTAACGGGCAGGAGTAAATTCCCAGAGAAATTTAAAGGAACACATGCAGTCATTCAAACTTGTAAAGGGATAACAAAAATAATCTTAGTCAAATAGACAAAATAACGCAAATAATAAAACTATGTCAAAAAACAGATTTAATATAATACAAATATAATTCAAATTAAAGCGGAATACTTCACAATGCAATAAATAACACAGTGACTTTTACGTGTTTTTGGTCACTGAAACCGAATCTTCACGAAAAATCTTCGTATCACCATCGGTCTTGGACTAATAGAAGCATTAAGATGTAATTACAAAACTAATGACTGTTTATTAATTCATCTACTCTAAGCTTGAAAAGTTTTCTCCTCCACAATGGAAATTCGTATCCCTCTGTTCCCATTGCCCACCCAGTACATGTGAAGGAAACAAAATTATGACAATATGGAAACTTTACTTGATAAAGTTAAATATACAGAACACGAGTAGGGCATATGTGGTGATTTAAGTCGTAACATTTTTATTACGAATGAAAAAGATAAAACCTTATTGCTAAAGAAAAAGTATTACAAATCCTCCTCTCGTTGATGCCAAGAAAGTTTTGTTACCACCTATGCACATAAGAATGGCGCTGACAAAATATTTTATCAAAGCTTTAAATTTAAATGGTGAAGGATTCCAATATCTAAGATAGAAGTTTCCTAGACTAAGTAAGGCAAAAATAAACGAAGGAATTGTTATTTGACCGGAAATTTGTCGCATCATAGGGGACAGTGTATTCGATTCAAAACTGACCGAGATCGAGACTATTGTGCAAGTCCTTTAAAGAGATGTGTTCAAATTTCTTGGGAAATATAAAAGCAAAAATTACGACAAATTATGAATTTTTTAATTTCCATGTTTAGCAATACTGGTTGAATCATGTCTTTGAAGATTAATTTTCTTCACTCGCATTTGCACTTTTTCCCACAACTCTAGGGTCTGTGAGTGACAAACCTGGTGAAAGGTTTCAACAAGATATTATATATTGTGAAAACCGATACTAAAGGAAGTGGAGCCCCAAAATGCTCGCAAATTATTGTTGGAACCTAGTCGGGGAAGATCCAGAGGTACCCTACAAACGAAAGGGGTGATAGAAAAATTCTGTTAATATATTCGTAATCTACGGAAAAATTGCTATAAGACACATTCATCGCACATTAGAAAAAAAATGTACAATTTGCCTTTCAGTGTAATATGAGACTTAGTACCTCAACAAATAAAGGCAATGGCTTTTTCTATCTCCTATGCTAATATGCAGTTAATGTACCACTCATCCTCCCCGAATAATAATGTCGCGCACATTGAGGTGCGTAGTCCAAAAACGATATCCTCCAACAGGGCAAACAATCAGTAAAAATCGTATATATGCGTATATGTGTGAGTGAGTGCAAGCCTTCTTGCTGCTTATGAATGTGTGAATGCGTGCGAACGTGCGTGCATACGTACTGCACATTTGAACAAGCGCGTATA
The DNA here is from genome assembly GCA_036346225.1 of Platerodrilus igneus. NCBI lineage: Eukaryota > Metazoa > Arthropoda > Insecta > Coleoptera > Lycidae > Platerodrilus > Platerodrilus igneus. The sequence continues at coordinate 11,538,854 of JARFIW010001700.1, read as the reverse complement.
TATAGACATTTTGTGCTCAATTCGTTCACTTGTTTGCTTGCACTTATGTGCTCGCGTGCATGCGTACGTGCAAGTGCGCGAGTACGTACTTTTATGTATACATGTCATAGAAACATGGAGATTCACAACAATTTTGAATTTTTATCGAGAAAAAAATATAGTTACTCGTATGTATGTTCAGCCACTCATAGGGTAGTATATTTTTACAAAATAATTCATGTTCAGATTAAACTTTTACTGATAGTCGCATGAACGGGATTGAGTAAAATCGTTATTTTGGAAGAATTAATCCAAAATTTCCCGCAGTTCGTTTTATTATGGGAAATAATTATGACTAATCGCACAAAACAATAAAAATTGCGCCCAGTTTTAGATGGTTTGATTTAATCCTCGACAATGCATTCATTATCTGCCGATTCAAAATAACTGGTCAGAGTGCATTGTTAGCCTGAAATCGTACTACTTACAATATAAAAATTTTATTTTATTCGAAAATTCATAACACAAGAGCAATAGTAATTTGCTACGTGCAGTGACGTAGCCTACAAAAAACCAAAAAGAAAAAGTATGACCGGGCTCAAATGGCGAGTGGGCGGGGTATTATACCTGCAACAAAAATTAAGGGAGGCCTGAAATAAAGAAAGAAAAATTACATGCACTCATTCACACTCAAAACACAACATATCAACAAAAGAAACCTATAATTAAACATAATATGTGCACGCAATAAATAATTACACACTAAATCTAAAAAAAAATACCAACCAAAAGAACAAATCATAGCTAGTTCGTGATGCAATCGGTAAATTTGTTACTATTACAGAGCAAAAGGATCCAACCCTTAATCCTTTCTAATTACAAACAATATGTCATAGAAAACCGTCATAGTTTGGGCGTCATTTATAGCGTATTCCATTTACTTAATTAAATATTAATGTTCAATAAATGCAAATTTGTGTATATTGATTTCAAAGTATAACAGACAGTCAATTCTCGGCGACGAGTGCATTTCAGGGTTTCAGTAGGGTCCGGATTTTGCTGATTTTTGACGTCGTACTTGCCTATGGTAACAGTAATGCCCTAAGTGAGAGATAAAAGAGGTTGAATAGATAGCAAGTACTACATCACTGTACACGCGAACGACACCCCGACAAAACACAACCGATTAAGTAGATTCCCGAAACTGAAGCGATTAATTTTGGTTCGTGTAAATTACCTCCATCGTTTCAACTTTATGCATCACTCCTGGATTGGCTCGTTCAAATTGTCTGATGTCCTACAACTAATTGTAATAGAAAACCTTGACACTTTAATAATGAGTGTTAACAGTACATTCCCGAAAGCGTTAAAAAACCAGAGAGTATTTTATCGTATTTATACTCATTAAATCATTCTAACCTTACAATATAAGAATAATTTATTAGATACATTCGACTGGGTTATGAAAACAATGGGAATTACTCGTAGTTTTAAGCAAAATACAGTAAACTTAATAAATATAAGAAATGGAAGCTGCTTATCCAGTAATTAGAAAAAAATATGTTGCTGGATAATTTACTTAACACCCAACATACCTCAGTGAATCCCATTTAGATATAATTGAGTAATTTTTTGATCTACGTGGGATCATAAGAGCATTAATATTACTTGTTCGTGTTCAGGAAATGTATTCCATTTTATTTTTCTTCTTAGAAGAACGACGAGGTCAAAACAACGTATATGACTGTCTTGTTTACAGATCGTGTAAATTATATGCTCGGTATGGTAATGCTAGCTTTTTCAAAATGCCTTCAATGGGTATTTTTATGAAACATTTAATACGCTGAACAAAAATTTGTTATCATTGACATCAATGTTTTTTTAACATACAGTATGTTTTTCTCAATAAACCACAACTCTCGCTCCCTCATACCCTTTTAACTTAAATGTGATAAATGTTGTTTTATATATTAACAAATTACGTTGTTTTTCAGAATACGTTAACTTCAGGACCTAGTCAACCTACCCCTCCACCTGTTAACATGGCTGTAACCTCTTCAGCGCCAACACCTGGAAGTCCACCTACTGTTCAACGATGTTGTGATACCGGTCGCCCACTTTTTACGGACCCAATTACCGGGCAAAGTATATGTTCGTGTCAGTATGAACTCCTGGGTTACCAAAGATTAGCTGGGGGAGTACCGGGACTTCCCCCTCTTTCCATGTACAGTGCGCCTTATGCTGATGGCATGGCAGCTTACTTTCCAGCACTAGGAGCTGATCAGGCGCCGTTTTACACGTCTGTAAGTAAATACTAAATTTGTGGTTACTGTATATGTTATTTATCAAAATATGGATGACTACGATTCTGTCAACTATATAAGTTGAATTTTAGTAATGTCGTTTTAATACAGAAAAATAGTAAATTGTTTAATCACTGCAAACAAAGTCCTTCTTAACATGCGGTTGATTGATGCCACGTGCATTAATAATCTGATAGAAATCATTTTTGCCTACTCAACTACAGCGCGCACCTTCAGGTGTCAGAGCGTTTTCGGGAGACACACCAATATGAACAATGCCCGTTAAGAAAATAATGTTTTTCCATGGAAATTACTCTAAAATGTATAACACTTAGTTCGTCATTTTTAAATTTCTAATTAAACACATTAATTATTGGAATTTTTAAAAACCTTATTCTATTTTAAGGTTCCGATTTAGTAATGTGTAATGAAATCGAACAAGTGACTTCTTGTGAGCGTAGGGCAGCCGACTTTTTTTTTTACCAACATTTTTGCTAACATTTGGGAACATTACGCAGAACGGCATGTTTATTTTGAGATCAACAATTGTTTGGGGATGTTACCGTAAGCATTTTCTTTCACATAACCCTAACGAGAGAAGTCTGCAGACGCAAGATCGTGTGATTTAGGTGGCCAATAGACTTCTGTTCTGCGAGAGACTATTCGATTGCTAAACCGTTGTTGTAGAAGATTTATTAATACGATGGCTTTGTGTGTTGAAACCACATGTTGGTCACATTCATGCTTTCCAATTCCTGCTATAAAAAGTTTGTTATCATTTTTGATATCTCTCTATTGAAAGCAACAGCATTACGAAGAAAAAACCGATCCAGCTATTCAACTAGTCCAACATTCGTACCAAATAGTAACCTTTTGTGGATACATCGGTTCTTTGACAACCTCTGATGGATTTTCGATTCCCCAAATGTGACAATTTTGCTTGTTGCATATCCACCAAGCTCAAAATGTGCATCATAACTGAAAATGATTAAAGCGTAATAATGATCATTTTCTTGTTTTCGCCTTAAAGCCCGGTGGAAAAAATTCGATGTAAATTTTCATCAATTGGTTTCCATTTTCGAATCAATTGAAGCTTGTATGTTTTCAAATGCAAAACTTTGTGCATAATCCTAAATAATTTGGTTTTTGAAATGTTGAGTTGCTGTGTTCAATGCCGAAATGGTATTCTTAAATTTTCAGCTTCATTTGCCCGAACAGTTGCAATGCTAACTCCTAAACGATCACTACGATAGCATATATTTCTTTCTTCATCGTGTACTGAACTAGCTTCTTGTATTTTTCAATAATTCTTTCATTCACTTGACCGACGGATATTTTGTTTACCATATTTTATACGCAATTTTTGCAACTCCTGCATAGTTTTCATCAAGTTTGAAATAGATTTAAAAAAATTAACACGCGTTTCTCAATGGAATATTTCGGCATTTTTGTCAATTCAAATATTTTGATTTTTTATATGTCAGCTTACGTACGACATTCTAGTATAAATAATTTAAATGGTGCCAAATTCAACAATGATATCTGGAATTGAACACCATTTATATCCTCGGTCAACGCTAATTAAAGTACCGTAGTCATATTTACTTTGAATTTCTTATTTGCACAATCAAATAAAAATGAGCTTTTAACTTTACAACTGACCATATTTTGGTCTTTGCATTTTATTACCTGTCAGAAACTACGAGATAGTATGTCCTCTCACTTTCTGTTTCTTCTTTAGCTTTGAATCATCATTTCTACATACGAACCGTTACAACCAAAGGTTTCAGAATACTACCTATTTTTTCTTATAAGATGTACAAATCTAAATATTTAAATTTAAGTTTTTAATTTTTGTTGCCACTAATAAATTTTAAATTTTGCATGATATTAGTTTTAATGAGTCTTTAGAACTTCCTGATTATGGATTTGACAAACTATCGTTGACTATCGAATTAAGACACAATTTGGATTAAATATGCAAAATATGTCTAGAAGAGTGCGCATTAAGTTTTTTGTTGCCGAGTTTCAGTTCTTTGGTAAATAACATACATGCTTGATGCTGGTAAGATCTGATCAAAATTCATTTACTGAAAGCATTGTGGCTAATAATTAGTATTAGTAGCCGTAAGCGTACAAACCGTTCAATATTTATCCACACAAAGAATTTTCTGCCAATCCAAGTAGCCATTATTATTAAAAATCATTAACTTACTTGCGGATTAGTTAAGAAATAGTGAATAATATAAATAAGAGTACCTCGTCTAACCTAAATCACGTATGCAAACTATTATTTGAATAGTAACAGTTGTTACGTATTAAGTGAATTGACTCGCAACATTCCTTTTTGTTTTTTTGATATCCAAGTTCCGTCTCTTATATATACTCAATCTATTGTATTTTGGATAAAAGTAAAAGAATTCGTTTTGTTTACTAAATGGATATTTTATAGATTATTTACGTTGTAAGAATAAATTGGCTACGAAATTCACAGATACGAAAAGATATCCCTCGTGGATCTTTACCTCTCTCAGAAAAATGATGTGACCACGCACTCTTGAAGTGACGGCGTTCTTGATTCTAATTGTATATAAGACATAAGCCGCTTTATATAAAACCGATCACGTGAAAGACGAAGAGGACAATGGGATAATGACGTGGACACTTAAGGATTACTTGTCAACGTTGCTACTGGTATGAAACAAAATAGTGGACTATATTAAAAAAAGTAAATTCTTAGTGAAAGAACGTTTTTATAGATTTAAGTATGAGTTAAATTAAACGTTTGTGAACAGGTACAAAGCACTTATTTAAACTCGTTTTATGGGACAATTTGAGGAAATCATGATTGTTGAATTTTAAGTGATAGCCTAAACTAATTTGTATAGTTTATTAGGATGTTTTAAAATTCTGACTTTTAAGCTTTACAAGTCCTACCAACCCAAGAAAAAAATCTTCCAATTTTACTCATTGAAGATTCTCAACTTTCTATCTTGCGTCGACAATACTTAAGCAAAAACTACCCAAAATATCTGTTAACCTACCGAACTTCCGATTTTAGTGTTTGGTATAATTTTCTACTGCCAAGCAGTTCACTTTTCACTTTTAGAGCGTTTATATACCTTCAGGAAACATCCATACCATTTAAAATAAAGAATTACCATTATGATTTAAGTACGTTGACGATTGCTTTTTTCCCTATAGTAGGGGACAAACAATACTACTATAGTAAGTCTGATTATCATAAAAGGCAATTAAAAGGTGCAGCAAGAGGCAGCAGCTTTGCTGGCTAAAAAATATTGGAGGCTAGTCGTTTGGTCTCGGGCGATCATCAATAATTTACAAGGATGTTGGGGGTTAGCCGTGACGGATACCGCTTTTTGCTAAAATCTTTAACAACTGCGTTGTGGAAAGATATGGGAACCTACCACAATATTTCCATGTATGCGTAGCCTAAAGCACGAAATATGTATAAAGCAAAGATCAAAAGTAAAATTCTTCTCCGGAGGTAAAATACCCCCTCATTCGGATCTCCACGAGTGGGTACTTGGGGTTCGTCATCGTACGAATTTAAAACAACGGTACGATGTAGTAATAGAGACTTGGAATGTAATGTCATTACTTAGAGTAGATAAGTTAACGAATTTATTAGTCGAAATGAGAAAAGGAAAGCTGGACATTTTAGGTATTAGTGAGGTGAGATAGCCAGATAGTAATGACTTTTGGAAAGATAATTATAGAATAATTACAACTTCTTCAACTAATGGACCGGCAGGGGTAGGAATAGTGTTATGTAAAGATGAGGACGGAAAGTTAAAAAGTACTTACAATTTAGTGATAGCATAATTATGGTTAGATTGAGTACGAAACCCACATACACTGTTTTAGTACAGGTTTACATGCCAACAACTCAGTACGAGGATGAAGAAGTAGAAAAGGTATGCGAGGATATAAATAGTATAACGAGAAAAGTAAAGGGAGATGGGAATTTACTAGTTATGGGCGATTTTAATGCGTCAGTGGGAGAAAGTAGTGAAGGAAAAATGGTAGGAAAATTTGGGTATGGTAGACGAAATGATAGAGCAGAAAGATTAGTTGAGTTTTGCCAGGAACATAGATTAGTAACTGTAAACACCCTATTCGAACAACATGTTAAAGGACGATATACCTGGAAAGCGCCAGGTGATACGGCTAGATAACCAAATAGATTATATTTTAGTTAAACAAAGATTTAGAAACCGAGTAAAAACTGTCGTAGTTATCCAGGGGTTGACATAGATAGCAATCATGACTTAGTTAAAATGAAGTGTAATCTAAAATTTAAAACTGAGAAGGGTAAAAAGAGAAGGATGGGATCTAGGTAAGTTTAATGATAGTTAGGTAAAAGAGGAATATAAACAAGTATTAGATAATAATATCAAACAGATAGTTATAGGAGGGAACATACAAAATAGATGGAAAGAAATAAAACTGACTGTACATGATACAGCAACACAGACTATAGGTAAGAAAAAAATAGAAACGAGAAAACCCTGGGCAACAAAGAAGCTATTAGATTTAATAGAGAATAGAAAAAAGCTTAAACTTTTCATAGAATTGGATAGAGAAAGTAAGTAAAAATATAAGAGAGTTAGAAATAAGATAATACATGAGTGTAGAAAAGCTAGAAATAAATGGATGGGGGAGAATTGTAAGGCCATTCAAGATGATTTGAGAGTAAGTAAGACAGACAGGGCTTACTGGGCGGTTAAAAAGTTTTTGGGAGAAGATAGGAAAAAATATAATGGTATTAAAGATGAGAATAATAGCTTCTAATAAATAAAGTTGAGGTAGCAGGTAGATAGAAAAGATATTTAGAAGATTCATATAAGAGAGACGATATGGACGAGTTAGAGAACGACCAAGAAGAGAATGTAGAAATAGGGTTCTCACTATTAAGAGAGGAATTTGATGTAGCTGTTAGGGATCTTAAACTAAATAGGGCACCGGAGATAGACGTTAGACAGAGGGACTAGAGAACCGATACTAATCATTAGGGTAGTTATCGAAAAAAGGTTACAAGAAAATAAAAAGTCTCATTTCGCGTTTGTAGATTTAGAAAAAGCATTTGATAGAGTTAATTGGATTGTTATGTTCAGGGTTTTGCGAAAAATAGGAATCTCTCAAAGGGATAGAAGAATTAGGTACAGTCTATACAAAAACCAAAGCGTAGTAATTAGATTTGATGAAATAGAAAAGGAGGCTAAGATTAGAAATGGTGTTAGACAGGGCTGTTTACTATCTCCCTTGATTTTTAATGTTTATATTGAGGAAGCTTTAAACTTAGCTAGAGAGAGAAAAGAGATAGGTATTAGTGTACAGGGACAGAAAATAGACATGTTACGTTTTGCAGATAATATAGCCATTATAGCGGAGTCTAGAAAAGGGTTAGGAGAGTTTTTAAGTATTTTAGATGAGATACTGCAGAGTATCTACAGTATGAGAACTAACTCTGGAAAAACAAAGATAATGACAAGTGAGTTACAGCCAAGTTCTAAACCAAAATTAAAAATAGGTAATACCGAGTTAGAGGAGGTAGATAAATTTTGCTATTTAGGTAGTATAATTACAAAGGACGGACGTAACAGATGGGATATAGTTGCTAGAATAGTTCAAGCTAAGAAAATGTTTTTAAAAAGGAAATACTTACTAATAGCTAATAGTAATAGTTTAGATAATAGAAATAGTTTCTTAAAGTCGTACGTATGGAGCGTTCAATTATACGGTAGTGAGACTTGAACAATTAAAGAGGTAGATAAAAAAAAGATAAAACCTTTTGAAACTTGGTGTTATAAGAGAATGTTAAAGATTAGTTGGACAGATAGAGTAACAAATGAGGAAGTTTATAGAAGGATAGGTGAGGAACCCTCTATGTGGAAACAATTAAAGGTCAGGAGAGATAGAATGATAGAACACCAGCTAAAACATGAGGGGCTATTTAGTAAGGTCTTAGATTATAGACTACCAAATAAAATTAGAGTAGGAAGATCTAGACAACGATATATTATTCAAATTATTAGAAATTTAGGTTGTGAAGGGTATGTAGACCTTTTTAGACTAGATCAGAATAAAAAAGAATTTAGAGCTGCATCAAACCGACCTAAACTAATTTCGAAAACAAGACAAAAAGAACAAATAAATAAAAATCAGTTACCTAAATGTCACCATGACATAACTCACAATTAGTTAGCGGTCTGGCATGTTGGTAGCGATTCGCTGCTTAAGCCTTACCATAACATATAATTTAACACTTTTCTTTTTTGGAATGGATAACCAGGTAATATTCCATTTCCTTATAAATGGGAATCATGTAAACATGTTGGAGTTCTTCAACAACCATCAGGTTGCTAACATCTATGTAGGGCCAGGTAGATAAGGAAAAGATAGAAGATTATAGGAAGACCTAGACCATGCTATATAGTCGAATTATTGGAAATTTACATTGTGAAGGGTATGTAGAACATTTTAGATTAGCACAGAATAGAAAAGAAGTTAGAGCTGCGTCAAACCGACCTTAAGTAGGGTCGAAAACAAAATGATGATGAGACATAAAATCGCATGTAGTGCGTGTGCGTTCCGTTTGACAGGAGAGTTTCTGGACACCCTATATATAAATCAGTCCACGATACGTGTAATGTACTTAGGCTGGTAGAAGTTGTAGACCGTAAGAGATAATAATTTCTTATTGTCCTGCTCCACCAATCTGATTTCACAGAAGACAAATTGAAAACGGTATCAAGCAACTCTGTTTTAATACCAAAGTCGATTTAAATAAACATCCAGTGTTTATTTACGAATGTTTAACTAGATAAATTTTTAAACCGATCTTATCTTTGTTTCATTAAAAATCTTGTTTCTTTTACTTACAAGTCTACATTTTGGTTCACACCTATAGTATTATGCAACTGTGGTTCGGATTCTGAGCTTTAGCTGCAATCTTCGCTGGTATGTTGTTTCAAGCAGTATTTTACATGCATAATTTAGTTCAAATGAAAGGGTTTCCTTTATGGTGTTCAACATTGCCTGGCTCACCTGCAAGTAAATATTTAATTGTTAGTTTTATATTTACCTCTGTTCGTAGTTTAAATTACCATGATATCATAAAGTAAAGGATATACTCGAACTTATTATACTTTTTCATCTAATTAAACTAACAATAAAAAGTAAATAAATAGAATGCTTAATTAATCGGGTTTGTGTGTCTGGTTATTGAAAATTTTCGATATGATCTCTAAAGTCAATACGATAGTTAATGAACGTTTCTGGTGTACGGCATCTGTGATCGTTTTGATATTGTATTCACACTACTGATTCGAATCGGAATTTTATAGACTACATTTTGCTTTTCGTGTAGGACTTCTACAACTTAGTCATCTGGATCTCTGTTCTTGTAGATCTTTGCAGTCATGTATGTGCTTATCTGACAGGGTTCTGATTTCAAAGCCATTATCGTACGAAATCTTCGAAATCCAAAGCGTAAGTTTAACCTCATTGCTGATCAACATTATATCCATGCAAATTCTAGTTGCAGGAACATGTTGATAGATAACAATTATACAAAAACGCTTATCAAAACACTTTTGTGTAACCAAAGAACTATTTTAACAATAGACAATCATAATAAACCAAAATGTAATACATCCCGAGTAAGCCCATACTATTTATTCAAAATTAACTACTCAATTAAGTAAAGTGTTCAAAAATCTATACATCAATATTGCTAAAAGAAATCTACTTACAATAAAAAATCTACACTCGAAAGTTAAAGATAAAACGTAAAATAAATTTCGGAGCAATGTTATTTACAAAATTCACTGTCTAGATTGTGATCAATGTTGTATAGGCCAAACGCCTCAAAATATTGGTATAAGAATTACTCAACACAAAAGTGCCATTCTATTCAAACCAAAAACATGATCTTTAACAATGTACACTCTTAACTAAAATCACAAACTGAACATTTCAAATCCAAAATTAATGAAAGTCAAAACAATTGTTTTCAAAAGAACATTATTAGAGATGTGCTACATCTATACATATCCAAACAGTTTATACAAAAAAACTGACACCGATAACCGAATTATCATTTACCCATATCTACCAAATATAAAAATTAATCATATCTTTAGTAATATTTTTAAGACATTTATTGTTGATGACACAGATAGCATACATCCCTATTGCAACCCACAGACCAACATAAATACACATAATAAATACACACAGCTGACACCCTAATCACGTTCAAGCAGATGCACTCCCAAACTATTTATTCTTAAAAACAGAAGCAATTTTAAAATAATAAATACTAACTATAATTGATATTTGACTTTCATTATTTATAAATATTTATTTTATAAGAAAAATTGTTTTGTTTATAAACTGATGTTAATTTTAATTATACTCACTGTACGTTTCACCATATTTTATCTATCCTCAGTGAACCGTTATTTTATTGCAGTTTTAGCCTGTAATCATGTAGAAAATAAATGCAAAAATGTAGGCCAAAAAAATAGCTTCCTTATAGTTATCGATATCCAGCAAACCTAAAAATGGTTACGCTTCTGGTGATTTTATAATACGAAAAAAAAACTTTTTCCATATTTAATAAGGTTATTATGATAAAATTGCGCTTGTACGTATTATAGGACAATAACTTGCAAGTTCATTGCATGTATTCGTTTAAACGCCTATTTCTTCCAGGCGAAAAGGAATGTGCGGTCAGCGCGCATAGCAAATGAAAGACGTTTTATGGTGGGGACACTGTCAAGTTCACGTGAACGACGCGTTGTAAACAAGGACTTGACTTTTAACAACCGCACAATATCGAGGTATAAAACGCGAGTGCGCATTAATTGCTGAAGTCTATCGGTGTAATTGATCAACCAATCCTTCCATTTAAAAAAGAAAGATAATTGAAAAAATAAACAGACCTCTTTGTAATACGCCACATTGAAAATAAAAATTCATATGTTTTAGGAATCTCGCATAAATTCTTTGTTTATTAAGTTACAGAATTTGTTCTACACACACACACACACACACACACACACATATATATATATATGTGTGTGTGTGTGTGTGTATGTGTGCATGCGTGCGTGCGTGCGTGCGGTATGTGTGTGCGCGCGCACGTGCGTACGTGCGTGCGTGCGAACGTGCGTGCATTCGTGCGTACTGATTAATGAATTCTGTTGAAATATCCGCGCCTACCTTAATTAAATTACAAATTTGTTAATATTTACTTCATCTAAAGATTTTGATATAAGGGTGTGTAAGACTTTTTATTAAGAATTTATTTCTCTCTCATTTAAATTAAAAATTCACAGGGTGTTCTATTTAAAAACAAAGTGTTTTAATCAATATCTCAAAACAGCGATGCTAAATTACTTTTTTGCGCTGTCCACGGTAATCAGCTGTAAAAAGTAAGCTTCCTTGCTCATTTAACCAACCTCATACCTCCAATAATAACAAAGTTAGCAATGGTGCCGGGTTAATTTGAAACAGGCTATATATATATATATATATATATATATATATATATATACATATATGCTGAAGCGTCTCTGACGTTGGGCGTCAATAAAAGTGCTGTAAATCTTAATTTTTTGAATAAGATTCCCTTTACCGATGATACAACGTTGACCCGTCGAGGAACTTTCAACTGGCGAAACTATCATTTGTGGAATTCAGAAAACGGTAAAAGAAAGACATATTCAACAGGAATCTAAGATCAATGTTTGGTGTGGTATTATATAATTTTTTTTTAAACTTCTACCTTTTCTAAGCGGCGCACGTTATTTAAATGTTTGTCAAAAAAATTTAAACGATTTGCTTGAAGAAGTACCTTTAAGGACACATGTGGTTTATGCAAGCCGGAATCCCTGCACATTTCTCTGGGCCGGTACGTGAATATTTAGACTACATCTTTTCACATCGGTGGATTGGTCGTGACAGTGAATTTTCTTGACCACCTAGGAGCCACTCTGGACTTTTGGATTTGGTCTCGAATGAAAGACATATTTTAATATTTATTTTCAGCAAGACATCTCACAATAGGGATTGAAACATAATTTAGTTTAAACGGTTTTTTCGTGAAAACAGTTTGGAATATCGAAGAGAGACAAGAATATGTTTTTATATAAATGGAGTTGCTGCTTCAGATTTCGAAGTCGTTTGTATGTTAGATGTAGAGGGTAAAAAGTTGTGGCTTATTAATCATATAAAAAGGTTGTAAGTAGCGCCATCCACGATCAAAGTAAAAAATTATATCATTTTCTTTTTCTCTATATCCAAAAACATAAAGTTGCCAATTTTCAAGTCTATAACCCAGAAACGTTCAGAATAATGGCAAAAAATTGAAATAAAATTATAATCTTCCAAACCCTTTACTTCTTTGGTGACCATTAATTGTTAATGAATTGCCCTGTGTATATAATATACTACATGTGGTGCTTAGAAAAGGCGTATTAAATGGGAACTGAAAATTTGTACGCCCACACTTAATTAATATTGATAGTCGTTGACGACTTTAATATTTTAAATAAAATACTATAGACTATGGAATTTTTGAATTCCTCATAAAAGTATATATTGTTTTAATAAAACATTCACGTGCTCAACTCGTGCTGTTTTCGGGAATTTTGGTATTTAAAATGTTTTCAACTGAATATACGTACAAAATCCCACTAAAATTTAAAACGCTGATACCGATATGAAACGCACAGGTTGCTACAGTTTAAAAATTTGACGAATAGAATTTTATAAACTTTTGATTTTTAAAATGCGAAGAGCCATATTTTATTACATCAAACTATTCTACCTAAAAATAATTTAAATATGTATAGATTGCAATCATTTCAGGGTAAGTTTATCATATGAATAATGAAAATAATCCGCTAGTTGGCTAAGCCTGTCAACTTAATACAAGGTTTATCAAAATAAATGCTAAACGTGTTATAATTCATGTCTGTATTTGCTATGCATGTGGTGGTTCACCAACGCTGTATCTTACGATTCTCGTTGCTTTCATCGTCCAAAAAGTACCATATTTAAGAGTTGGAATATTACTAAAGCTGCGAACACTGTAGCTAAACGAGATTTGATTATGCATGATAGAAATACATGGCTCTATTAAGTCTCTTGTCGGAGCAAAAGCACATTATCCCGAACGATATTTCTGCCACAGGCAGTCTATGCTTAGGCACTGAAAACCCTGGTACTAGATTCTATTATGTTTATTGATATATTTGAACAGAATCCTTCGCTATTGGCATAAATGTATCGTTTAATAATTAACCATCACGAGAAGTTAATCCAAAAGAGATTACTAATACGATAATACAGATATGTATCACGGTTATTTAGTTTGAGTTGTTGTTGTACTTAAAATATAATATATATTCAGTTTGCAAGGAATATCGCATTAGCGTTTAATATCATTACATTTGTTAGCTGCTTAAACCAGTATAGAGGTTAGGTTATTTAATTGGCTTTAGAGAACTCATAGAATGCTTAATGCATTTGTAGAACTAAATACTTTTATAGCTTCCCTTTGTAGTTTTATTAGATTCCACCATGTTTAAGCTTATAGAGGTTATCTGCAGAGTTCTTTTTGTACTGAAATAACAAATAGAACAAGTTTTGCTTTCTGTACTATTCTACATATTTGGTTTGATGTTGATGTGAGCTTTAAATCGCTTTACCACACATCGGAGACATTTGCAATTCATAAAGCCTGAATCGTTACAGACATTTAATTTTAAATTCTTCCCTTTAAAGACTGTAAATATTTCTTTTAATAAGTTCTAGTACAATAACCAAATGTAGGATATAAATAGATATTATTCTTTTAACCCTTCAAGACGTATATCAATTTACTATTAGTAATATTCGTATTGTGTTCTAAATCAAAAAACCGAATAATAGTATCTAAAGACCTAAGATTTTATTCGAAAGACAAATTGTAGATGACACGAATTTTCGTTAAACTTTAAATGCTGTTACTAATTCATAACTTTGATTTTCAACATTTGAAAAATTTGGTATTTAAATTACCGAATTTTTGAATGCGGTCTTCCGACACCATTTTCTTTCATTATATCCACCATGGTACTATTTTTTCAAGTTAAGCGGGATTTAAGATTAGATTTCATCAATATTTATTACATTCCTTACTTACAGTTTTGACCCCAGAAAATTTTCTCTGTAATTTGCAGAAAAACTCGGCGAAGTACTCCTTTCATTTGATTTTCCAATGCTCTACCAGAAGGTACTTCATTGACCAGGAAGCGAGTCTTTCTTTTAGCTGAAAGTTTTAAATTTTGCAGAGCCGTTACTATTCCAAGCGTGACAAAACACACGAGACCTACATTTTACCTCTCATCCGAACGAGGGCGTATTTTTGTGAAAAATACTCACTTAAAATTTTACAAGCGCTCCATGTCGGGAATGGAACCCGAGGCCTCGGACTTAGAAGTCACACGCGAACAACCACGCCACGTAGCCGTCGGTAAAATATTCCGTTTTGGTAAAGTATCGAAAAGCTTCGACTGCACTAAGAAGAATGGTTGCTCAGTAACTCAGTGGGAGGGATGGTTTAAGTGTGTGGAGAGGGTAACCAAATATGTCTTAATCTGTAGTATTTTGTAAGCCACCTCATCTCGAAGTACGGGGATTTCTATAGAAAAGTCGTAAAAGAATAACAAAAGAATACCAAAACCTGAGATCAAAAAGGGATTTTGGCCTAAAATTCACGTGGGGAAATTATTAAGTTCACTATTGTTAGAACAAACAAAACAAACATTAACCATAAGAACACAAATATACCAATTTGACTCTGCTAGGTGAAAGGAAAGTTTCTAAAATCAAATGTTAAATGACATGAATCTTAATCACGTTTTTCTAGGTAATTGCGATACAATTTATTATAACAAAACTGGTGGTATTATTTTCACATTAGCTGTAAAAAATAATAGTAGAGTCTTTACATTATTACAGGATTATGTTTTCAACTATTATACACAATTATGTTTTCACTACAAGTACATGATAGACATTCTTAAGCAAATATTAAAAATCAAATATATAAAAGTTACTTAACTTAGTTCAAAACGTTTTTAACGAGTAACATTACTATCTAAATTTTTAACCTAATAACAAAGACATGCTGTGCGTACGTTTATAAATTTCATGCAATTAATTAAAAATATTCATTAGTTTACAGTAACTACAGGTTAGCGTTTCTAAAATTTTAAATATAAATACCGTATAAGTGATATTTGCCTGTTGATAACTAGATTCTGGAACTTCAAAGATAGAACTAGATATTTTGAATCCTCATGCTTCTGTCCAAAATGAAGTCGTAAATTCAACGGGAACTAAGGCGTCCCTAAATCGATATCTAGTCGCCAAGGTTAACTAACCTACTCGAGGTATATGTTGTTTCTTTGCATGTTAATTACGAAATGCCCTATAGAAAGTTGACCTTTGTTTCATAAAATAATTCGGTATACCTTCAGCAATGTTCAAACAGATGAATTAAGAGACTGCAAATTAAAATTTTGTGTCTCGTTTTCTCTATCTAAATATATGTAAAATTGACTTATGGAAAGGGCAACTAGAACCAGAAAAAGGAATTTTTTATTTTCTTTACTGAGCACAAAATTGCTCGTAAGATCTTCATACCCAAACGTGAGGTCATAGGCGTCGGTGTTATACATTATTAATCAAAACAGAAGAGTTATATAACTGTAATAATTTTGAATATAAGCTTACATTTCTAGTATCATTTCTAACCTATAAAACCGCCATAATCAATTTTCTATAACGCGTTAATAATTAATGAAGATATGAAAGCAAATTGAATAGGACACATCCTAAAAGGCAGATTGAAAACTACAGGCACTAAAAAAACAAAGCAAAAAATAAGGAAAATATATAGACGAAGAAGAAGTTTTAAGTAAAGTGAAATTCATGCAAACATGCGTGGAGATCAAAGAGTTAGTCAGCAATCGTGTAGAGTGGACACATCAAATAAACCGAGAATCTAAGAATCAAACAAGTGACAACTAGTGATGATAAGTTTTCTTCTTAATCTTCTTTGGGAATTAAACCACTCATAATTTTAAAATCATCTTTATTTACGTTTCGATCCATGACCTAGGATCGTTGTCAAAATAATAAAAACTTCAAGTTTGACATTTATAACATAAATTGAAGTGATGATAAGGAATTAATTTAAGTATAAAACTCAAGTTTTCTTAATCAACTGTGGTAGTTCTAACTTAACACCACTGTTACCTTATAAAATAGCTGTTTCGTATATTTCTGCACGTAAAAACTAATTTACGAGTTTGTAATAAACATTTTAATTAGGCCATTTAAATGATTGCAGTTTCTAAGAGCATAAAAATTATTTGATTTGATTGTAAAATTCAGATTAACACTTATTGGAACCTATCAGAACAAAGCAGCACCGTTTACATACCATATTGTCACTGGGGATTAAATTTTTTGTAATTCCCACATTATTTAATAAAATAATAAACAAACATTTTAAATTACGGTTGATGCACAACTACTTTACAAAAACTAATTTTAATACTATTTTTATACAAATTTACTTTATTTTAAGGCGAATTTCTCAAAATCTGTATACCTAATCTTATTGTATCAATTGAATATGTAAGTACAAGAGTGAAAGGACGCTGATAGTGTTAAAAAAGTTTAGAGTTCAATTGTGTCTTTAATAAACAGTCAAGTTCCTTTTATTTTTGTTTTTATTTGTTTGTGATTTAGTTTTGTGCTTTGATTAAAACGTAGGCAAATTCTTACGTGCAGGGTGTCTGTTCTTAGAGACAGCCCCGTGGCTTAATTAGTATGTGTGCGACTACTAAGTCCTAGGCCCCAGGTTCGATTCCCGACGCGGTCCGCTTGAAACATGTTAGGCGATTATTTTTCACTAAAATACGCCTTCGGTTGGATGAGAGGTAAAATGTAGGTTCCGAGCGCGCACGCATGTGTGTGTGTGCGAGCGTGCTTGCGCGTGTGTGTTGTCACGCACGTAAAAGATCCCTAACTTGATTCGGAACAGCAAGGGTTTGACAAAATTCACAAATTTCCAGGTAAAAGAACTTGCTTTTCGGTCAATGTAGTACCTTCGGATGGAACATTAGAAAATCAAATGTGCTGATTGTTCTTAATATTTTTTTTTGTTTTCCAACTTGCATGCTTATTGTTAGAAAACGTGCAACCTTTGGACGTGTCTTATAAATTTTTATTACTTTTATCAACAAGTGCACGAAACCATGTCATAAGCTTTTTTTGTAGTCAATGTAAGTTGAACGCATGTTTAGTTGTTTCATTTCCGAGTCTGTCTGTAATTAGCTGTGCTTTGGTGGTTGATGGCTATCCAGGTGTCACTTGATACTAGGTTCATTTAGGATAACAGTGTCGTCATAAGCGTGGTAGAGAGAGCTCCATGTTACGACGACGTTCTTGTCCGTTTCGGAGAATGTTATTTAAGTTTTTCTTGTTTAGTAGTGTTTGCGCATAAGTTTACAACACCCGTAACACACAACTGTGTCTAGCACGGTGACCAGACGCTGAACAACTTTTGATGCTAGTGCAGATGTGGACGTGACCGATCGAGGGCAGACATGATAATCATATTACCTATTTTCTTCTCAAATATTACTATCTGGCTTTGCACGTGGGCTTATGCTAAAATGCTTTTCCAATCTGTTTGTTACTATGGGTTTAAAAAACTTCTAGTAATGAACATAAGGCGGATATGTTGATTTTTGTAGTTGTACATGCTTGGCTGTAGTTATAGTGTTTGAACGCGTATATAGATTTATGGGGTATGATTCCCGTATCGATACTATGATTAGTATTATTTAGACTTTGTATTTCGGCGGCTCGTTGAATATATTTTTCTATTTTTCTCCTATTGTTTTCTATACAATCAGTTCTTTCGGGATGTAAATTTTATTAGTTGTTTTATTCTTTTTTGTTTGTTTACGGACGTGGTGTCTGGTTTGTTGTGCAGTGTAATTTGGTGATATTTTTATTTCGGTGTTTTTATGTTTTGTGTTTTCGAGTATGCTTTGTGCTGTGTATTTGTTTTAATACGCATTCTTCTGCTAGTTTGTATCTTAGGACTAACTGTTGGTAAATTATTTTTGCTATGTTATTGTGCCGCCAGTGTATTTAGTTTTCGCAAGTTATTAGGCATGCACTAGTGATATGATCAATTGTTTCGGTTTGTTGTTTATGGTCTACATTTTTTCATCGTTGTGGTGGGATCGTTAAAAACATGGTTACTGCAGGAATGTATATTATTTGCTTGGTCTAGCATTGCTATCAAAAAGCCTCAAGTGTTTCCATTTTTACGCCATGTGTTTGATGTGTGTCAGCCGAAGTGTGTGCTATGTAAAGTTTTTGTGAGTGTTTACAGTGACATGTAGCCATTTACAGTTCCCTTGCTTTGTTTGCATTGATATAGTGCTAACTATGGAGTTCTAGTGGTAATTTGCAGTGCTGTGGCTGGCGTGTCTGCGTGTGTGATGATATATAGTAGTTTATTGCTACACTTTCTATGTAGTATTTTCTTAGATGACGGTTTGCTTAATACATGTGTTCTTATGCCGTCGAGTCCTTTTTTGTAATTTTTTCAATACAAGTGATAGAATCTGTATTTGTAACAATGTGATCGTATGAATGTTTGAGTGCTTTTCGGCTTGATGGTTCCATTTGATTATGCCGAATGAGTAGGTTAATATTTGTATTGCGTATGTTAGTTAGATTTGGTATTTTTGCGTCTCCATGAGCCTTTCTGATTTAGTTGTTTTTAACTTTGCTAAATACCTAGACGTAGCCCGAAGAAAAGTAGATAGTAGACTAACTACCAGACGCGGAGAGTGGGGGATTGCCTACATACCAAGAAAACAAAACAAATAAAGTACATCGTCCACGATTATCTATTAATACATAAAAATAAATAAAGGATTCTGTACAAACAAGCAAAAAGAAAATAAATTAAACGTTACTATTTTACAGTCAACATTTATATTATACGGACAATTTGGAAATCTAGATACGAAGTGCGCATCTCGTATTTACACAAAATAAACTTAATCAGTAGCAAATAAAAACAGTGATAGCTTTTGTCAAGTGGTTTTAAAATTTCACTAATACTTTTTATAAAATAACTAATTAGTAGGAACGAATTAACGTGTGAGAGTTTTTGTCGAATGTTTTTAAAATTTCACCTAATAATTTTTTGTAAATTAAACTAGTCCGTAAAGCGACTTAATGTGCGTTCTTTTGACAAGCATGTTTAAAAATAGTACATCGCACCTGTAGAGCGATAATATCGAATCGAAGCAACAAACAATAGTTCTACAATGTGACGTTTCTTGTTCACGTAACTACACAAACGTTTATACGGAATATGGCATTGACGCACGCAAAAGAAAACAAGTTGCATACCTGTAGGTGTCCTGATACTTAGCTCGCACACCGTCGGGGATGAGTCAAGATAGAAACGCAATGGTCGTCAGGATCTGTTTACCCTGCTACCATAACTGCAACAGCGGTCTACAGACAAAAGCAGTTGGTTTACAAACAAAAGCAGTTGGTCTACATAAAGAAAGAACCCATTTGGCCTCCAGCGAAAAAAAGCAAATACACGCAAGACACTTCCTAGTTGTTGAACAGAAAGACGTGCATCGCCTTTTGAAATACAGTGACAAATAAAATGTAGAAAACACTTCGACGCACAAGCTGCAGAGTCAACTTAACAATGGTTCAAAAACACCCATTTGAACTGCCAACTCCTAGCTTAGGGAAGCGCGGTAAAACTGGAAAACCCAGGTGTATATCGGATAGTGCGCGACCATTTCAACAAGTCGTTTCCTTGGAACAATACAGAAAACCATTATACGGCGATTGTAAGATATACCAAGATAGCGGGTACCTAAACACAGCATATAACTATTTACTTGTAGCATAAACTGGTCGTTTCGAAATAAATGAGTTCAGAATGAAAATTTGTAGAAAGCCTATTTATTATTGTAAACAGGATGTTATTGAAGAATTTAGGAGACTACGGGGCACCTAACTCAAGGCCTAGACTATTGAATTTATAGAATAAATTTTCGTTTTAAAAGCAACAAGGGGTTTGAGTTGAGGAGTTTATTCCGGAGCGTGTTTATTATTGATTAGGTTGAAAATCAACGTAACAAGTTGGGAGTATTTTTTTTCTTATTTTGATTTATAACTTATATATCTGTTGATGTCTGTAGGTCTATTGCTCGTATGTGGTTCTCAATGTTGTTTAGTGCGTAATTTCCTTGCCTCACATTATTATTTCCTTTTTTCTTCTTCTCAGATAATTTGATCTGATTTTAGTAGATAAGCACGTGGAACTATTGTCAAACATGCATTCTCTTTATCTATAAGTAATATTACGCATTAAAAAATTTCCTAGTGATTGTACATATATCGAGTATGACGAATTTTTGTAAATCTATGAATGTGTTTGGATGTAGTTGTAGTTTTTGGATGTATTGGTGTAGGTTGTTTGTATGACTCCTGTACTCGACAATTTGATCGGTATTCTTTCTATTTCATCTTGTTGCCACATGTCTTTAGTTTCCTCAGCTAGTTCTATGTATTTTTCTACTTCTTCTCCTGTCTTCTTTTGTATATTGGGTTTGTTTGGGATAGTTATTTCTATTATTTGTGTGATTCTGTTTTATTTGCGGATAAATGTAATGTCTGGTTTGTTGTGTGGTATTGTTTGGTAATTATGCTTTTGTTCCAGTATAACTGGCATTCTGTGTTTTCAAGTAAATTTTGCGGCGTGTAGTTGAATGTTTTGCGGTGTGTATTTGTATATTGACGTATGTTCTTTTATGAGTTGTGTTGTAGGGCTAGTTGTTGGTGTATTATTTTTGCGGCGTTGTCATGTAATTTGATGTATTCTGTTTTTCCTAATATTCGGCATGAGCTTGCGATGTGATCTATTGTTTCTATTTTTTGTTTATATAGTCTACATTTGTCTGTTGTTGTTTGGGGTCTTTGGTGACGTGTTTACTCTAATAGTGCGTGTTTATTGTCTGGTCTTGTATCGCTATCTAAATCCCTTTGTTTCACTGAAAATGTTTCTTTTCTTAAGCCATGGGTTTGCTGCTTCTTGTTCGATATATGATTGATTGTGTAAGGTAGTGGGGATGTATTCCTAGTGTTTTTCTTTCCAGTTTTCTTGCTTTGTGTGTGTGCTCCTGATTTCTTCTATGGCGTTAAAACAACTGTTGCTAGGTTGAAGTGGCGCGGCTGATGTGCTTGCGTGTATGACTGCCTTGTGTATAGTCATTTCTGCTCCTTATATGAAGCAGTTTCGTAGAATATCTATTTGTTTGATGCACATGTTTCTTATATCGATGAACCCTCTTCCTCCATCTTTTCTTTTGAGCGTGAATCTTTCTTTAGTTGTATGGATATGATGAATTTTGTATTTATGCATTGTGATCGCTTAAGTGTGTTGGGTGCTTCTAGGTCAGTATTGCTCTGTCTTATTATGTCAAAAGAATAGATTAGTGTGGGTATTACATACGTGTTTAATGCAATTGCTTTGTTTCTTGCTGTGACTTGTATTTTGAGTATTTTAGTAGGTCTTTGTTTGTATTTCTGTTTCTGTTTCCTAGTTTTTGTTTGTATCCCAGTCATGTGTACGTGTCTGTGGTGTTTATACCTTGTATATGAACGTTGTTGTTTATTTTTTTATATTTGTTTGTTTCAAAGTAATGTTTATGTCGTTGCTGTATGATTCTGTTATTTTAAGTAGGTGCTTGAGTTGTGAATTTATTCATGCTATTAGTGTGAGGTCGTCCATAAATAGAAGATGAATTATTTTGTATTGGAGTGTACCTGTGATGTTGTATCCGTATTTTGTGTTGTTTAGTCTGCTCGATAGTGGATTTATTGCTAGGCAGTACCAAAAAGCACTTAGGGTGTCCCGTTGGTATATGTCTCTTCTGATCTCGATTAGTTTTATTTTTACGTTTTCTGTGTCTTTTTCATCCTTTGGTTTGAGTATGTTATTCTTTTTATTAATGTGTGTGGTATTGTGTATGGTTGTGTGGTATATTTGTTGAATAGCTTTGCTAGGTGTGTGTGTGTGTGTGTGTGTGTGTGTGTGTGTGTCGTTCTCAAATTTTTTAGCCAGAAGTTTGCTATTTTGTCATTGCCAGGTGCTTTCCAGTTGTGTGATTTGTTAAGATTTGACTAATTTCTTCGCATGTGATAGTTATTTTCATGCAACTCTTTTATTGCGTTGTAATTTTTTGTTTCTGTTTGGATCTACTGTGCGTGCTGATTGTGTTGTGTTGGATTAGACCTAGATTGCTTTAAAAATGGTCAATTTATTATGATTTTGGTTCTGTCTATAGTTTAGTAGAATTTCCGGTGGTTTTGGATGAATATCTCTTTTTTCTTTCACGTTATTACTTCTTTGGTATCTGCTGAGTGTTTTCTTTAGTGCTTGTAGTTTCTCTTGCTTTTCGCCTGGGTGTTCTATTGCTAGCTCTTTCGGTGTTTCTCGTATTACTTTTGGTTTCTTTTCAGAATTGTTTTTGTATAATGTAAGTTGTCCTGTGTCCTTTCCCAGTTTTAGTATTTATGTTTATATTCTGTCTTGCCATTGTGGTATTGTTTGTTTATTTTATTTGTTGTCTGTTGATTGTTTTTGCTTTGTATGGATTTCTCTTGTGGCGAGTGCTCCCATGTAGATTAGTTGTTGTAGTTTTTCTACAGTTGTACTGTTTTGTACTTTGTTTCTTATGATTGTGTTAATGTGTGCAATTGTTGTATTTATCATTTTTTTATCTAGTGTTTTGTGCATAAACGTTTTGATATCATTGTTTGTGTCTTTGAATTCTTTGTATATTGTTTCAAATTTTTCTTCTGTTTTTGCAATTTTCTTGTTTGTATCTTGTGTTACGTGGCGTGTCAGTTGTTTGTTTATTTGTTTTTCTTACTGGTAATTATGTGTTTCTGTGTTTCCTGTGTTACGTTTAATTTACCTGTTTGCTTTGTGCTGTGTTTCTGCTTTGTTGTAGTTTTGTAGTTTTTGTTGTACTTGTACTTGTTGTTTTATGTGATTTAGTTTTGATTTTGTTATTCTATTGTTTCTAGTTATTACTCGTGCTTGAAAATATTTGTTCTGTGTTGAATTGTGGTTCTTGGTATTTCTTTGTATATGGTTTGTGTATTAAAGTTTTATAATTTGTAAAAGAATGTTTCGCAGTGAGTTGTTTGGTGATAACATAGAATGAGGTGTCTGTTGATTTCGTCTGACCGTCTCATTCGCTGTCTTTGTATTCCTCCTAGTGTGGTTGCGGGCAACATGCCCCGCAAAACACCTTTATTCGGGTTTTTAACTATTTTTGCGGCTGTTGTGTTTTTTCGTCAGGCGTGTTTCCCATACGACATCTCTGAGCTTGGTGTCGTGTGGCTTTTGTTACTTCTTTATTTAATATCATCACGATCCCACGAGTACCGCGGTAGTAACAGCTCACCTAAGCAAAATCGCATTGCCCAGATAAGGCTATTTATTGTAGGCTGTCGCTTGGTGCTCTACAGGCATCTGATTGTGACACCGTTTTGACCTCCAGTGCCATGAAACCTGCACAACGGATTGTATTACAGCTTAGTTTGAGGTATAGGCGAGGGGCGGGGGACGAAAACGAATAAGAGGAAGAGATTGGTTCGATAGGGTGTGCATAGATGGAAGATTAGGTTGAAATAGTGGACACCTGTGCTCGTAAGTTTAGTCCTATAATTCGTTGTCTGTTAGTTTGAATTATTTTCCCCCTTGTCTACTTGTAAATGAGGTTGCGTTAATAACGTTTATGTATTTTGGAGATAACCTAACATCTATAATATGGTTGTACATCGAGCATAAAAATAATGTTTTCCTAAATTTATTTTAATGCCGTTTTGAGCCATTTTGAATGGATCTGCACCTTTCCGATGTTTTAGATTACTAGAACAAGTGAAATGGCTTGCGTGTTCTAAAGAGCTAAATACCAAACTACAGGTCCAAGCAAAGTAGTAGGGTCATTAGTGAGGAACCAAACTAAGATAGGTCCTCGAAAGAGGGCAGCTGCTCTTTCGGTACTTAGATAGGCAGAGATGTAGAAGGCAACGGGAAACCACCACATTACCTCCCCAGTTCATAGCGTACTTAAATTGAAATAAACATGATGGCATTCTCTGGTGTAAAAGATTCCGGAGTTAAAATAGTCTCACATTCGGATCTCTGGAAGGGGACTACTTCAAGGGATGCAATAGAAAAGTTCAAAATAAGAGTCCGAAACATTTTGCGAGTCGGAGCGTGGAATGTTAGAAGTATGGAGCAAGTAGGTAAGCTAAAGAACCTAAAAATTGAAATAAAGGGATTAGTACTAGACGCAGTAGGGATCAGCGAAATTCAGTGACCAGAAGCGGGGGATTTTTGGAGTGGAGACTTCAGGGTAATTCATACAGGAGCAGAGGCAGGAAATTTGGGCGTGATGATAGTTATGCAAAAAAAGATAGGATACTGTGTAGAAAATTACTTACAAAAGAACGAAAGAGTAGTCATGGTTAGATTAGAATCTAAACCGGTAAACACAGTAATAATACAATGCCCACCTCTAGCAACAGTGACGAAGAAATAGAAGCGATCTACAAATATCGAACACATATTATGATACGTAAAAGGATATGAAAATTTAATAATTATGCGGGATTTTAATGCAGTGGCAGGAGCGGGTAAGGAAGGAGCGATAGTAGGTTTATTTGGTTTCGGCACGAGAAACGCAGGGGACATAGGCTGGTAGAATTTTGCGACAAGAACAATTTATTCATCACAAACACGATATTTTAACATCATGCTAGTAGACGATATACGTGGAAGATACCAGGAGATATAGGAAGATATCAAATAGATTACATTCTTGTTAGACGACGGTTTAGTAATCAAGTAAAAGACTGTAGAAGCTACCCATAAGCATATAGACACTGACCACAACAACGTAATTATGAAGGCCGCTCTTAAATTTATAAATTTGAAAAAAGAAACTGAAAAAGACACTTTGACTTTGAGAAACTAAAAGATAAAGATATTCAAGAAAGATTCGAAAAAAGTCAAATGAATTGCTGAAGGATATCGCGAAAAGATCTGATAGTAAGGAAGTAGAAACAGAATGGAGTAACATTAAATCCAGCCTAGACATGGCGGCCAGAGATATTCTGTGGTATACACAAAAAGAAAATAAGAAACTGGGTAACAAAGGATATTCTGAATATAATAGAACAAAGACGAAAATACAAAAATAAATCAGACGAAACAGGAAAACAGAGATACAAAGCCATTAATGGGAAGTTATTCGCAAATGTAGGAAAGCTAAAGACAAATGAATTGATGAAAAGTGCAAAGAATTACAAACTAGGATGGAAGTCGGAGAGACAGATGTAGCATACAGACTAATTGTAATCCGTATAGCAAAAATATAAAGGACGCGGTCGGAAACGTCATTATAGAAAATGTAGAGAAAGGGGGTAGATGGCAAGAATATATATAGAATTTATATGCATGAGAAGAATTAACAGCATCAGAACAGGAATCAGACACTTAGAGATGAGTTTGAATTAGCATTAAAGAGTCTGAAAAATGCTAAGGCGCCGGGTAAAGATAAGATGCAAGCAAAAACTCTGGACAAGCTGGACAAGTAGTAACAGAACTTCTTTTCCAACTTGTAAGCTATATGTATGAGGCAGGCTAGATACAGAAAGATTTTAAACACAACATCATAGTAACTATACAAAACAAAGAGTCGCGGATAGATGTGAAATTTTTCGAACAATAAGTCTGACAGCACACGTTTCAAAAATATTAACTAAAATTGTAAAAAGACGAATGGAAAAACGATCTGAAGAAATACTAGGAGAAAATAAATTTGGTTTTGGGCGAAACAGGGGAACACGGGAGGCTATTTTAGCTCTGAGAGTGATAATGGAGAAAACAATAGAAAAGGAGGAAGCGTGTATATAGCGGTGTAGATCTGGAAAAGGCATTCGACAATGTAAAATGGAAAAAATGTTCAAAATACTCAAAAAGATTAGAATGAGTTATAGGGATGGACGAATAGTACATAGCTTATACAAAGAGCAAACAGCAGTAATAGAATTAGCACAGGTGAGACAGAGATGTGCCCTATTGCCATTAATTTTTAACTTGTACATTGAAGAGGCGATGAATGCTGTCAAACGCAGGAAGACATTTGGAATTACTATGCAGAGACAAAAAATTGATATGTTTAGATTTGCAGATGATAAAGCGGTATTAGCATCTAGCAAGAAAGAGTTAGAAGCTGCTCTTAATGAAATGGAAAAGGTTCTAACAGAGATATACGGTATGAAAATTAACAAAAATAAAACTAAAGTACTAATATGCAATGAAGGGGAAAATAAATCAAAAACAAGAATACAAATATGTAACAAGAACTTGCAAGAAGTTAAGGATTTCTGCTACCAAGGAAGCCAATTAAAGAAAGATGGAAAAGCGCAAGAGATATAAAACAAAGATTAGCACAAGGTCGTGCTACATTTAACTAAAAAAGCAACTACTGTGTTCAAAGATAACAAACATAGAAACAAGGAAAGGATTGCTTAAAACATATGTGTGAAGCACAGCACGGTACAGCTGTGTTGCCTGGACAGTAGGAGAAGAGGGCAAGAAAACGCAGAAGCCTTTGAAATGTGGTGCTACAGATATATGATGAAGATGTCAAAGACAGACAAAGTTAAGAACGAGAAGGTACTAAAAATGGTAGGGGAAGAAAGAAATCTGTGGAAAACGGTAAAAAATAGGAGAGATAGGATGATAGGCCACATACTACGGCATAAGGAAATAGTGTGGAATATAGTTAGAAGCAGAGATAGGAAAAAAAGAAGTAGAGGTATATCTAGGTTAGACTATTGACACAGATAGTAAAAGATATATGCTGTAGGAATATCAAGAAAATGTGTATGCTAGCTCAGAATAGAAATTAATGGAGGTATGCATCCAACCAGTCTCATGGTGGATACACGAATGACGAAAAAATTAACTGTACTTAAACATGATGATATTATAAGCAACTACAAGTATTGATTGGGCAATATTCTCGAATAATGTTAATTGTTAGAAAGGATTTACTGGAAAACTATTCATTCGGCAAATGTCTGAGTGTTGTGGGATCTTGGCAGCCACAGGTTGCCTAACCCCCTTCACTGAATCTCGGTGAAATAGGGCATATAATTAGAAATCAATTGAAGGGGAACCGAGCTGTATATAGGCTGTGTGAGAATTTCAGGGAACTGTGCAGGCTAGCTTAGAATATAAATAAGTGCAGGTACGTGTCCAACCAGTTTTGAGACGGAAAACCTAATGACAAAAAAATAGCACAGATAAATTTGATGATTATTATAAACAACTACAGGTGTTGGTTGTGAAATATCTGCAACTAATGTTGACTGTGTGAAAAGATATATTGAAAAAATATTAAATCGGCAAATCTTCAAGTGCTGGGGAACTTAGCAGCCACAGGCTGCTTACCCCCCTTCACAACCACTGCATGCCCGAGAAATAGGGTATATATAATTGTAAAGCAATAGAAGGGGAGCGAACTGCATCTAACAAGAAAGAACAGTGCCTATGATGAAAGACAACAAACATAGAAACAAAAAGAAAATTGTTAAAAACATAAGTGTGGGGCACAGCACAATATGCCTATGAAATACGGGCAGTAGGAAAAGCAGACGTAAAAACGGTAGCAGCCTTTTGGAATGTTGTGCTTCGTATGTATGAGGATGATCGCATGGACAGACAAAATTAATAACAAATAGGTGATAGAAATAATAGGGGAACAAGGATATCTGTAGGAAAAAAATAGGAGAAATGGAAGGGTAGAATACGTTCTAATACATTTTTGGGGAATAGTATGGGATATATTACAAGCAGACATAGGAAAAGGAGGTAGATGTAGACCTAGATCAGATAGTGATAGATGCAAACAATGAGGGTACGCGTCTAACCAGTTCCAGGACTGAAGACCTAATGATGATGATGTCGTTTTTAGGCACTAAAACTGTGTTGCTTTAAGATTTAAAATTATTGATTAGCATATCTATTTCTTCTTAATATCAACATTAGTAAACTAAAGCTATAAAACGGCAATTTTCATCAAAAGTAGATAACTATCTGATAATTTATTTAAATGGCGGGTAATACCCCTTTTTTATTTTAGAAACGGACACAATTATGTAGTTTTCAAGGCAATAATGCTTAATAATCTAAACGATTGATTTTAGAGAGGGCTAGATGCATCTCTAAAAGTCGACAGAGAATTGTACCAGAATTTGCACTAAGCTTGCTGCTCTATAAAATTATAATTTTTACAGATAGCCTTTTCTTATATTAGAGCATTTAATAGGCGTATTATTTTAAGTTTGCAAGTGGTGGTAACGCTATTTTGATAGAGGTGAAATAAATGTATATGGTCTTGAATTTTCATATTAGCATTGCGAGAGTGACAGGTTAAAAAACAATATGCTATTTATGTTTACAATTAATAACGGAAGTGCTAATTAATATTTTTTCAAGCACACCGGAATTGGCAACTATTGGATTTAGCATTGTAATTACGGGAAGCCTTATACACTTAGAGAAACATTCTGTTTTACCTGTATTAATTAACGGTTTATTCATAGTTGCAGAGTCAAGGATATTGTCTAAGCATTTTAAAAATATAAATAAACGTAATTATAATCAATTAATATACAATTCGCATGTTGTCTACGGAAATACAGTTAATTAAGAAAGCTGCATGATCTAGATTCCGCTTTTATATTCAACTATTTTTTACATGACATACTGCTAGTTATACATAATATTGTATAAAAGAATATACATTAGTCATAACTAAAGGAATAATTTAGTTAACATGACAGTTAAAATTTAATTATGTGTCCAGTGCTCTTATGAATATTAATGCGGTCATTGTTAGCAGATCTTTACCAAGGGATTTCAGTTGGAGAGGAACCTCGTTGTAAACAAACATACCGAAGATTATACAATATGAAATGTGTAGTATCATAAATCAGGATTTAGAACGTGTCTTTATAACTTCATTAAGGATTATTTTATATTAATCAAGAGATGCTTGTGGTTTTTGACAGCTTATGCCTTTCAAAAAGTGAAATCTGAATGAGATTACTAATATAAGCAAAATTTATAAGACGTTGTTGTATAGCCACGAGAACACGTTTTATTTATTAGAAAACTATAGAGAATGTAGGAGGTAGGGAGTACATATACGTGTACAAGTAAGCGTTGGGAGGTAAAGAACTAGAGAGCTACCTATTAAAAAACTGCAAGATGTTGAAGTAAAGTGGTTATTTAAACAAAATGATCACGAAACATTTCAACTCGTCGATTTCTAAGTTACACTTGCAAAATCAATCATTCACAATAATATTGCCCTTTATACTAGTTGTCGTAACCTAAGCAATTTCAGTGTAGGCACAACGGTTAGTTGTGCTTGAACCACTTTGTTAGGGATGATTACTACAAGCTGTTAGAACGTGTACATTCTAGGAAGTATTTTGCATACTCTCATAGAAATTATAGTTTTATTTACCGTTTATAACTTCCAGCCTTATGCAATTTTGGTTCTAATTAAATAAAGGACTATTTTGTTGCGTCCACTGTTCAACGGTGTACAAAACCTTACGCCATTTTATTTCATTATTCATTCGCGCAGATTCTGCTTTTGAAACTCATACACCATCCTGTATATTAAACATTACTACAATAGGTACGCTTTACTACAATTCCATTTAAACCTATTTGCTCCGAAATGAAAAGTTGTTTTATAATTTAAATAATTGGTACCTTGTTTTAAGTATCCATCGGTTTGATGCATATTACTATAGAGTATAATTAATTCTTACAATACCCAAACCTAAAGATTCGTTGAAATGATAAAACTTCTCTGATAAAGTTTGTTTCGAATTTCTATTGACACCTGCGTGTTTGATAACGCTGGGATTGAATTTAATTATGGCTATAGAACGAGTTTATTTTATTCTTTCTGCATACGACCAAGAAGATTTGTAGTTGTTCGTTATCTGCAGAATTTTGTGCACACCGTTGTGTGCTTTCTCCGACGGACATGACCGTCCATTACATTAACCCCTGATTGACAAGACAGTTATCGGTTCTTTTGTAGGAAGGATGAGCGGATGGCGTTGTCCTGGGTCCATCTGTTCCTCTCTGACTTTGGGGAGGGTGTGACCAATCCAGCATCGTGGTTACGCGGTTAGTGTTTTTTCACTACTCACTTGTCTGGGTTTTATGTATTTGCCGACACCTATAACGAATCTTATATAACTGTACCAAGAAAGGATTTCCCGGGTGCTATTTGGATGCACCCAGTTTGTTACTGGTGTGACCGAAGAGTGTGATATATTCAAGTAGGAATTTCTTACACGTTACTCTTTGTACCTATGTTATCTAACCGATAAGAGAACGAAATTCCTGACGTATTGCTATTATACATATATGTATCCTATTTATACTTAGATATTGCTGAGACTAGAATCCATTTCGAATTATGTCAATTGAAGTGGGAGAAAACGTTTTCACTTAGCCGAAGGTTACCGGACAGTAATTGTAAACATTGTACATAATCTAAAATTGTAAATTGTAAATATTTTCTCAGTGGGTATGCTCTGTAGTTTGGCGAAACCGTTAAGTTAAATGCAGTTTAACCCAATAAACCATTTAATTTGTTTTTGTTATAACTTAATGTGTTGATTTCTATTGCAGATCGTACTGAACTTTTAATTTTTGTGTTGCAGACAATTTTTTTACTTGTAAAATCCCGCCTGCTTGCCGATTGAACCCGGTCATTCTTTCCTTGTTCCTTCCGCTTACGTCTAGGTAGGTAGCATAAATTTTGACATCCTGACGTGGGGCACCGATTTTGGTTTGCTTAACTTCTGGCCTAATTTTTTTTACTGCCTAAATTTCACATGAGGATAGATTTTCTTTATTTCACGTGTGGGTTCGATCGTCTTAAATTTTGGTTTTGTTTTCTTTCTTGATCACTCAATAGCATTGGTTGGTTCATTTCAGCTTATCGGAATTGTGTTTTCGCCGATAATTCTAGTCCGTTGAAAACGCTGGCGCCATATTCCTATTCCCAGTTTCTATTTGGTTGCTCTAATCCTATTCGTGTTCCGGAAGTTAAAAGAATGGACTATACCGATTCGGTGTGTTAGGATTTCAATTTCTTCCGTCGCATATATTTTAAATTGTCCTGCGTTCGCAGTAATTTTTTTGTTGAGTTCTTATCGCGTTACGGTTAGCATTCATTTAGTTGCTTTCTACCATATTTTTTTTGTTATTCGTATTCAAAATGACTGATTATGAGATAAGACTGTTTAATAGTATCTGAAATAAACAGCAGAATTCATCAGAAAGCATTACTGACTATTTCACGTGTATGACGGCCCTGTTTCATTGGTATGGGACTTTAATAAACAGGGATGATCAATTGTCCATTTTGTTTTGTAGCCTTGCTCCTTTTATAGAACCCATTTGCCTACCGTCCGCTCCTTGCAAGAATTAAAGAACAAATGTCTGAAGTTTGAATTGGAAAGATTCTGACCGATAATTTCGTATCCCATAGCCAAGACCAACATACTTTTACAACTGAACCGGATTTTGCTTATAAGTCTGCTACAATCGACAAAAATACTTTTACTTTACATGACCAAATTGTTAAGATTTCTCCTACAGTTACCGGTAGATCAAAATACTTCTTCGGTACTTTCTGCTGTTCTTATTCCTAGTTCTACTTTTACTCGTCAGGTCATATGCTTTAATTGCGCCAAACCTGGCCAAGTTTTGACACGTTGTACTCGTCCTCAAGTACTCCTTTGCCATGCTTGCGACCATAAGGGAGTTTCTCGCCGTAACTGTCCGAACTATCATTCTACTACTTATAACAACCAAATTTTTCTGCTTCTGGTTCTACGTTCTCTTTTGTACTTCAATCCGGTCATTCTACTACTATCTCCAAAAGAGGCCCTTCTTAGACAAATATGACTTCAAACAATACTCCGAATTCTGTCCTTAGCGATAGGAACCAGATTTCTTCCATTTCTATTTCTAAGTTCTTTTCTGTACCTCCACCTGCTTGCTCTACTACTATCTCATCATATCCTTTTCAACCGTATGCGTTTTCGAATTATAATATTGATTTGTACGGGTATAACACCCTTACCTGCTGCACATCTTCTAATGAGAACAAAATTTCTTCCGTCCGTAGCAGTTCAGACGATGTTCAAAAAGATTCTACGTTTTCACTTCTACCTCAGCCTGTGCCTTCTCCACCCTTGGAGTCCAGTCTTTAAATTAGTGACTTACAAACAGCTACTCAAGAGCTTGTTCTTACTTTCTTGAATGTTTCTACTAAAGGAATTCCTGTCGAGTCTGCAATGGCAGATGTAGCTGAAGTAACGATAACTTCTAATAGTTTCAGAGAAGGTCCCGTTGAAATCAGTGAACCGGTATCGTTAGTACCCGTTGCTGCTGTTGCAAGAAAGCAGTTCTTATTGTGGTTGAAGTTTTGCCTATTCCTACTTCTTTGTCTAATGTCGATGAAGTCTTACTTGATTCTACTCCTTTATCGGACCTTGATGAAACGTTACCTACTCTTACTCATTTTTTTAATGTTGACAAAGTTCTTCCTGATTGTTTTTCTTTATCTAATGCTGACGAAATTCTACTTGCCTCTGTTCTTTATCTAAGGGTGATGAAATTCTAGCTGTTGTTCCTTTATCTAATGTTAATAAAGATTTACTTGATTCTGTTCCTTTATCTAACGTAACTGAAGTGTTCTCTGATTGTTTCTTTTTGTAAGGTTGATTCTCTTACAGCCAATACGGTTTCTTTTTTAACGTTGTTATTCTCAAAGCCCATGATGTTCCTTTTTCGACCGCTGACTTTCTTACAACCAATCCTAACAACAAATAGCTTTTTTCTATAACGCGTTCTGAGTTTCCTAAACCACAACAACCACTACTACCTCCACACTCGTCACCACCTCCAGAACCGCGTGCTACAACTACTACATTCTCTGTTACTCCTGTTTGGCGGAAAAATGTCCACTCAATATTACCTTCTGCTCCAGTCACGCAACCCACGAAACCGCTTAACGAGAGAAATAAGAGGCAGAAATTATTCTATACTGATTCAAAACCAGAAGATGTATGTCGGCGAAAGCCTAATGTTCTTGACCTCACTTTGTTTTCCTGCAGGCAACGCAAACGCCTTAAGCTCAATATCTAGTCTTCGCGCCCCCAAATTCTTATGTCACCATATAACCGTAGCAATAAATCTACTACTTAAATAATATACATTGCAACTCTGCTAAGAAACACTTAGTATTAATTGTTTTTCTTTTGACGCAATTGAGGTAGGCAATCTTCGTTGCTCTCATTAAATTACAGCTTGCATTTGAAATTTGTTGACTCCTTATACTCATAAAAGATTGTTACTACTAAAGAAAAGGTAACTTTGTCTTATAAAATAATTTATGTTGATTGTGTTGAAAATTTTGATTTCTATGGAGAAAAATTCAACAAAGACTACTTTTCTATAGTTGTTTTGGAGAAGTCTTATACTTTTAAGATAGTAAAATAAACTGGCAAAAGAAGGCATCCGTCTTTGTTTATTTCACTTATTTTTTATTGTCTTCCCTTCCAGTCATTGTTTGCCTTATGCTTGGTATTGAAAACGCTATATGTCAAATTAATCAAGAACATCAGCTCATGTAGACAATGACGACTGATATGACTAGTGTCATTACTTCATCGGTACTACGGAATCCGCGTACTGCAATTTAGCTAATGGCAAAGTAATCTGATTCTTAGTGCAATGAAATTTTTTAACATTGCCTCTCCTTTCCTTTTCATAGAAAAATTAAAGCAGAGTGGTTAGTCACTTGAAACTCTGAACTTCTATAGGATATAATCTTAGCAGTTACTCGATATGTGTTGTAACTCAACGCCTGACAAGTTACCTACTTTTAGTTGTAGGAATAAAAAAAATTTGATAGGTAAAGTGTTCGATTTCTTTTGTTCAATAACCCGATTTTTCTCGAATTCTTTTTATTGATTTCACGCTTGTTGTAGGCACGTTGTAGGTAGATGTTTATCTAATAACATACACCTTAATATAGGATCTCCATTAAATGAGCTAGGTTTCATCAGTGTAGTCTAAATTATTTTAAACTGGAGCAAACATTTTAAAAATTAATAAATTTATATGCTGTGTGAGAAGAGCTTGAGATTTTTACCAATCACACTTTTGTATACCAGCCCAGACGGTCTTAGAAAAAAAAAGCAGTGTCAATACAGACTACCCAATTTCAGCTTAACCGCTTAACAGTTGCCAACTTATTTTGATATTCGTTATTGCTTTTGCAAATAGGTGTCCGATCGATGTGGAATACTCTGAAAGAACTGGAAACACCGTTACTGCTTCCTCGCTAACGAACACGAAGGTGTGTGACAAACTTGAAAATTTTGAAGGATGTGCGATTCAAAGACATGCCCATGTGTTTTACTTTCAAAACGAATTACTAAGTTTGGAGAATGTATTACTTGCAGTAAACAATGATGACTCTTTCCTTTAGTCGTGTATCATTTTATCGGGTATTGAAGGAATTAGGTTTTAAATATGGTAAACGAATCCTAGAAACTATTTTACCTGAAAGACCTGAAATAGTGTCATGATGAGGTGACTATGTAACAGCAATTTAAAAACAGAACTGAACCCGTAATAATTTTTTATACTTTTGAAGCTTGGGCGAATTCTTGACATGTAAGAATAATGTTCGTAATGAATTTGTTGATGAATTATTTATTGCATATTAATATTTTATTTAAACTTACAAAAAATAGTTAAAAAATATAGTTGAATAATGTTTGATGTGTTTTAAGACAGTCATTTCTGATGCATTTTTTTGCAAAATTTCAGCTAGCCAAAAGAATAGAAACGAAGATACTGCATGTGCGCGAATATTTCATCCATTAAAAGGGTGGCATTTTTTTTTACATTTCAGAAGTATATCTGAAACTAAATTTCTTCAGTAAATTATAAAATTTTACACCTAATCTGTAAAATTAAGCAGTGTCAATCTGAATCAAACACATGCGCCATTTGCTCTCTCCTTAACTGGAATGGGTTATAGGTGTAATTCGTTATACCACAGACCCTTATTTAATTATTCCTTTCCCGATTCCAGAGATATTTTTTAATTCAGGAGACCAATACGTTTGCTTTTTTTATAACATTGAACGTTATTTTTTGGCGCAGGTGTTGAAAGCTACTGAGAAAATAAATATCGAATACTTTGAAAAGCTTCTTATTATTAACAAACCCTTCCGTAAGCAAAGGACTTAACACACAAATTGCAAGTAAAAAAAACCTAAAGTTATTTTGCAAAATTAGGTAAGATTTTTGTTATTCAGCGATACTATTCTGAAATTCTACAAAACCGCTACTTACATCCATTGACAATATATTTGCCTCGTCAGAAAAAATTAATCTATCTCAAATGCGTCTTCCTTTAACACGGAATGACCCAAGTATTTTTTGTAGGAGAGAAATTATTCAATTAAGCTTCAATATTTTTCAAACGTTGAAGGTTGTTGGTGTAACAGATAAATGAACCATATAGTTAAAACGTGATAAACTATGTGGATATTTATCAATTAGCAATACTTGTATATAAATATTCTCTTTATGATAGAATGTCAAAATGTCAACTGTAATTAGTATGATCACTGTAATCTCTTGTTTTGGTCAGTTTTTCTGATATGATGTTAACCTTCGGCATATAACACTAGAACTACGTGACTAAACGAGGTATCTGAAAAAGTGGTAGATACTTAATATTTATAGTATAATAAATCTTAATATAGACATTTCTAACAGTAGAATTTGTTCCTCTACAGTTTTGAAATTAAAATTTTATATTAAATTCATTTTTGTCTGTACGGGTAGTCCTTTCATACAAATTTCATGTCTTTTTTTTGCTAAAAAGGAGTTGCTGCTTTTTATTCGACCGCAATTTATAAATAATAATTAAAATTTTCCCGTTATTTCGTGCATTGTTTCGAAATCAAGAATGCTAAAGTACATCTGCTTTTAAGCCCAGTTAGCATAGGTTCCTGAGCTACTATTACAACCAAGTAGACGTAGTCGGTTTAGGATAAATAAAGTGAAATGTTTAGGGTTTCCTTATGATCTTTTTCAGCCAATCTGGTTAAAATAGGAAATTAAAAAACCGAAAGAAGCCGGCTCTATAAAGTCGGTAGACGCTGTGTGATGATTCTGGGACCACCACTACCACCTCCATCTACCTCAACCCTCCCATTTCCTCCAATTCACCCCTTCCCATCTACCATCTCCCAACTTCGGGCTGCCACATTTACTTTCCACATTCTATCTTCCACATTCTACCATTTACATTTTATCTTCCATATTCCACCTTTCACATTCTCCTTCCTTCCACATTCTACCTTCCACATTAGGCCTACTCTACACACAATATGCATAGGTACTTTTGATCAACTCGACGATTCTTCGATAGTTAAGGTTCCGCAAATTACTCACTCGTAACGCATTGCAGTTCCCTTCTAATTTTCACCTTGAACGTTTTAGTCTCCCACAATCCACCTTACTCATTCTGAAGTCTCTACGAAATAGTTTTTATTAGTAAGTATTTTCTTAACTTGTAAAGCATCTACGTCTTGTTTATAAACATTCCCTTAACGCGTAAACCATTGGATATATTCAAATTTTCTTAGAAGTCCGAATCTGAGATTAATTTAACTTTGAACTAACTTATAGCCAAGACCTGACAATTTACAAAGATGGCGTAACCCTACACAACGCCAATTGCTTGTAAATTTGAATATAGGATAATTGTATATTTGGTAATAGTTTTATGGAGGTAGTTACTCGGCGAGGCATAAAATGCAAAATCACGCCGCAGAAATCATGTTCTTGGGACGATAGATAAGATCACGGGATTTTAAAAAATCGAAATCAGCAGCAGTTGTGCTGCATGGTGCGGTATGCCAATAAGATCGCAGGGATTTTAAAAATTCGAAAAGAGCGTGAGCTGGGCAGGGTGTGCATAGGAGAACTGCAGCCCCACGATATATTTAAGCGGTGCGGTGAATGAGGAAACTCTGTAGGACAATTTTCTGTCAAACATGTTCTTGCTACGTTATCAGAGCCATCATATTATTAAATACGATACGATGTTTCTTACGACTTACCTGTATATTATACTTTTAAACTTCGAACTGCTCGGTATATTTCCTTTATTTAAATCTGCTAGGACCCATGAGGGCATCCCGTTTGCGTTATCCAAGTTCTACGATAGACCAATAGAAATGCTAAGATTTTAAAAATTAGAATTATCGAGAGAGCGGGAGTTGGGCAGGGTGCGCGTTAAGGAACTGCAGTACCTGAATATTTCTTAGGTGTTATTGTGCACGCACAAATTTTGTAGTAGAAATCTGTTTAACTCCCTATGTTAGGGCATAAACGGGCAATGTACGCTGTAAAAACACAAGACATTTGTATTGTCTTTAATTACAGATATACAAAATCGCACACAGCAAAAATAGATTTTAACTTTAGATATCAAATTTAAATCTAAGGTACTGTCTTGGTAGGCTCTTCCTTTTTAATCTGCTGGGGTAACTCGATGTACTAGTACTCCTGTGACCGATCAAACTGGTTAATGTTTATTTCTAAGTAGAGCATATTCTCTAAATACCACCCCAACCTGCGGTACTCTAATTCGTCAGATTTTTGTCGCCTACTTCGCACAAGTTCTCGTACTAGTTTTGGAGATTACTGCCAGATGTGATACTGACATTTTTGACGTTAAATGATTTTACATTGGTTGTCTACGGATCAGTGCCCATTTTAGTATAGAGGCCATGTAACTCGCAATTAAGCTTTATTTTCGTATGCTTGTTTAACATTGTACAGACTAAACGAATAATTTGCTTTTGTATAATTGGATGTTAAACTCGGGCACATCTTATTCTCCACCTCCTACATACCGTGTCTTAAAACCTAATATCTAATTATCAAATATCTAAAATCGTATACCGTTTTACGTTAAATTTTATTGTATTCTGTATATTCTCCATGTTAGGAAAAGTTGAAATTATTCGTAAAGTATTCGACCATTTCCGCCTTATTAAATATCCTGCTAAAATCTTGCGCTATATCTTGATATAGTAGATAGCAGTCATCTCTTTCGAGCTGGCCAATAGATCTGGCAATTCCTCCAATAAAATTTCTAACAAAGTAGGTACCAGGTGGGGGACTAAAATGATAGATAAATCAGCAAGAGCGTAGACGCTTTCAATTAAATAATACTACAACACACGTTTTTATTTAATTACAAAATACATTACAGACGCACACGTACACGCGCGCATGCGAGCGCACGCACACACACACACACACACACACACACACACACACACACACACACACACTGGTAGTCCTAGGATCACCAAAAAGCGCCTACTAAAGTCTAATCGTTTAATTTGATCGATAACATAGGCCTAGAAAAAAATTCCTTTTGGTGCCTAGAAGTTTAGAACTGACTTTAGGTATATTTGAGATACCGAATCTCAATATAAAATCCGTTTGTAAGATGTTTTTTATCGTTCTTCACGAAATGTGTAGTTTTGACTTAATTTTGTGCAATTCTAAATTACAAATGGAGGGATTGGTTCATGTATACTTACTTGGCCTATTATCAGTCTGCCGCCCAGTTAGTTCGACCATATGGAATAAGTCTCTGGTAAATTAAGTGACTTCTACGTTTCAACTAGAGTTGAGGTTAGTTGGAATTCTCGCCGTACGGGGTAGATTAAAGTTGGTTTCCGTGATACTTGTGTTTGAAAATGGATTGTTATAAAGTTAACCTACAATGAACTGTGTTGTAGATTATTGTATTTGTGTTGTTCAATAGAAATAAAAAGAGTTCAGGTAGAAGAAGTTATGTGAATCATCCTAATACGTTTTGCTTCCTGACAATTTTCCAGATGATTGACGCCTATTTACTGACATTTCAAAGCAAAACTTGATATGCGATCTTCTCTTCAATGGGAGCAAGTATGTTTCAATAGCAATTGCTCACTCGACGAAAATGAAAGAAGAATACAACACCGCAGCTTTAAGATAAAGTATCTCGAATATCAGTGGGTGTTTTTTGTGTTAAACTTTCTTTTTGAACGGCAAAGTGGCTAAACCAAATATAGTGGATTCTTATGACTTTGAAGTAGCAGATATAGAACAGACCACACATGATGCAAATTAACAAAATGGCTGAAGATTCTAATACCATGTTACGTTCCAATTTTGCTTTTAAAAATTTCTCCGGTTAACTCAAATCCCTTTTGCTTATAAAACGAAAATTTATTCGATAAATTAAGTAGTCTTGCCTTGTTTTAGGTATCCGATAATCTTTTAAATTTTTTAACAACATCCGTTTACAATAAGTACGGTTACTGCAAGTTTTCATTTTGAACTTGTTTATTTCGAAACAACAAGTTTATGCTACAATCAAATAGTTTATATCCTGTTTAGGTACCCGTTATCTTGGTATACATTACGACCGCGTATAATGGTTTTCTCTATTGTTCCGGTGTAAAGACTTGTTGAAATATGGTCGCGCACTATCCGATAAAACCCGTGTTTTCCAGTTTCAATCGCGCTTTGATAAGCTAGGATTTGCAGTTCGAATACGTGTTATTGGATTCATTGTTGAATTTGATTCTAAACCTTGTACGTCGAAATATTTTCTACATTATTTTTCACCGTATTTCATAAGCAATGCACGTTTGTTTTTTTTTCTGTTCGACAACTAGAAGGTGTCTTGCGTCTTTTTTTAGCGGGAAGCCAAATGGGTTCTTTCTTTCTGTAGACCGACTGCTTTTGTATGTAGATCAACTGCTTTTGTCCGTAGACCGCTGCTGCAATTATGGTAGCAGGGTAAATAGATCCTGACGATGCTGCGCTGACTCACCCCCGACGGCTTGCGAGCTAAGTTTCCGGACACCTACAGGTATCCAAAATATGCAACGCGTTTTCTTTTGTGTGTGTCAATGGTATATTCCGTATCAACGTTTGGTGCAGTTACGTGATAAAAAACGTGACACCGTAGGACTATTGTTTGTTGCTGCGATTCGATATTATCGCTCTATGAGATGCGATGTACTATTTTTAAACATGCTTGTCAAAAGAACTCACACGTTAATTCTTTCCTACTAATTAGTTTATTTTACAAAAAAAGTATTAGGTGAAATTTTAAAAACACTTGACAAAAGCTTTCACATATAGATTTACTACTGATTAATTTTATTTTGTGTGAAATACGAGATGCGCACTTCGTATCTAAATTCCTAAATTTTCCATACAATATAGTTTGCTGTGAAATAATAACACTTAATTTATTTTCTTTTTGTTTGTTTGTACAGAATCTTTTATTTATTTTTATGTGTTAATAGATAATCGTGGGCGATGTGTTTTTTTGTTTCTTTTTGATATGCAAATCCCCCACTCTCCGCGTTTGATGGTTAGCCTGGTATTTACTTTTCTTCCGGCTACGTCTAGGTACGTAGCAACCATATACTTGATCCGTTGAATCAGGGCCATCACGTTGTACGGTTAGCTGCGTTGCCAAATCTTGAAAGTGTGTTCGGTATTTAAACATTCACAATACTGTTGCTAAATATAGACCACTTCCTAAACTAAAAATATTAGCGTCCCGATATACCAAACTTTCTTGTTTTGTACCAAACAATATAGATCAACAAATTAGAAAAAAAACCTTTTTCATTTAAATACACCAATATCGAAATATGCGTTAACTTCAGGCCGAATTAAAATGGCTTGGCAACAGTGCATTGCAGTGCTGTAACTAAAACCGAAATTAACTTTTTTAACTGACAGAATCTAGGGTTTTGGCGCAATAAATAATGTAAGGTTTTTAATCTAGGTTGCAAATATTTTGAACCTATACTTTCAACTATGGAACGTGTAAGTATATGATGACTAGGTAATAGTAAACGGTATTTTGCAGCGTAGAGCGATGTAAAATCTCTAACTAACCCTCTACCCTTAATAAGTTTTCTGGGCCAAGAAATAATAGAAGCGAACGGTAAAGGTTTTGCTATTAATTAATTATTTGTCATTCTATCGGCGAATGCGAAAAAAATGCAGACATTAAGGCAGTTTGAATTTCGTTTGCTCCAGGATTTTCACACGATCTACCAAAACTCCCATGACAATTATTTCTAAAATGAAAACGGTAAGCTAAAATTCTAAAAATTCTTGTCAAAGGAGAAAATCGGAAACATCTTTCTATAATCACTGCAAAACATATTTCTTTTTTCCAAACATACCTCAAAGTTGTTATTTTGGGCAAATTTTCATTTTTCACTCCAGGAATTATTGGGTAAAAAAAGAATATCGGTGTCATTCCATGGGAGAGTACTAGAAAGTAAATCAATTTTCCCTCATTAACCAACGTCTGAGGCGCTTTAAATCGAAGGTACGCATTACCGATAAGTAGAAGGAATAATGTCATAGATATTACTCACTCTATTGGCTATAAAAGTTTCCATTTATTAGTAAAGGTGTTCAGCCACGGTAAAACAATCAAGAAGTCAGTTCAAGCAATGCACTGAAAAGTAGTTGAATT
The DNA here is from genome assembly GCA_036346225.1 of Platerodrilus igneus. Taxonomy (NCBI): domain Eukaryota; kingdom Metazoa; phylum Arthropoda; class Insecta; order Coleoptera; family Lycidae; genus Platerodrilus; species Platerodrilus igneus. The sequence goes on along the minus strand of JARFIW010001700.1, from coordinate 11,496,622 downwards.
AGAAAGTGTAGTTTTTACGCAAAAAATTAATCTCCTAAGGGAACGGTCTCCAGTAACTCTATGCGAATTACACTTATAACTTTCAAGGGTGCCACTCGATTCTCGATACAAAGTAAAGAAACGCGAATTTTTCCTTTGGTTTCTACACGTAGATATCTGGCTGAGGACTGTCCAAGTACAGAGACATCACAAAAACCCTGTAGTTCACAATTGAAATCATCACTCAAATAAATGTGACGCAGAAGTTTAAGATTAGAAAAAGGTAAAATTCGCATTTGAAGTAATACAATATGCGGGGGTTGGGCGTCTCAATCTAATTAGATTTCCACAAGCGTTGCATAATGCACTTGGCTAGGAGTAAAACAGCGCTCTATAGACCAAGCGGGTCAAAAGGAATTCCACATTTTGTATAGGGAGAATTTGTTTCTCATGTCTACGAAAAGGAATCGTCGAGAGCGTTCCATTTGACACCCAACCGTGATAAAACGTGCTTACCCTTTATCAAAGCTAGCTTGGTGTTTGGAAATCAGAATGGGAAAATGCTGAAAGGAACTCAGGAAAATTGCTTAGCCATTCTTCAATTCAAAATTGTCTAATCTTATCAGATTTATTGATTTTTGTTGAAGACATAGATCTTCAGAAGTGGAAGTACTCTATCAATGACGACATCAACGTACATTTTTGTTTGTAGCAGACGACTGGCACAGGTAAAGCATTTTTTTTTCTCCCTGCCAGTTCATTTATGGAACGCATTGCTCAATGGATTGAGCAGTTTAGATCAAAGGTTACGTGGTTTTGTCTATATTTAGAAACTCCGCATAATTTTTTGAAAAATCTGTGACGAAGGCTAAGTATAATATTTGAGTAAGCATTTTACGTATAACTGCCACAAAAGCTACCGGATATACTATATTCGGTAAAAGCAAGTGAAGAGCAAGTTACTTTTTGTATTTTAGGACCTTGTAATAAAATAGCATCGAGGTTACTTGCTATGTAAGCATTTGCAGAACCGTCGTACATCAATCACCCTGACTTTGAGGGTGATGTTGTGGTTTGACTACGTATAAATGTAGTACATCACAAGATAACAAATTATTTGTGTCCAGCTCTATAACTAAAGACATCTGATTTTGTTGTAGGTAATTTTTAATGAGATCTGAATACGCCAAGTATAGGTCAGACGATTTTAGTAATCTTTTTTTCTAGAAAAAAAAAACCGTTGAGAGACTCGAGAATAAGTATTGCCTAAATAATGTCTCGCATTCAGGTACCCCCTCGAAATTTCTTTAACAATCGAACGTTGATCGACTTTGATCGCCTCTGATGAATGTACTTGTGATCAAATATTTCCTTGTACTATTATATAACACATTGACTAGTAACAAATTCCACGATTCGTAGACTATTAGTTCTTCTATTTTTATCACGATATATTTAACAGCACCACTCAAAAGTATCGATTGCCAACATCTTAATACAAATAATTATCGTGGTTTTGTTAATTAACGTTGCACAACCACTTAGCAGAGATTTATTACTAGTTGACATCTAGTAATTAGCATTTTCCTCTGCTCCTAAAACTTAATGATATATAATGGTTAAAGGAAAAGTTTTATATTTATCTTCAAAATACCAAATAGTAATTTAGAAACATTTAAACCACAACGTAGGAAATAGACTTTACTGCAGTAAAGTCTCTTGAAATATCCTTAAATTGGCGTCGAAATGAAAATTGTTAGCAACCTTGGTCATTTAATTGTATAAAATACAATATACAAATAACAACTGTTTCTGTAATACTTCTGTAACTCTAACTACTAAAGCTTTCAAAATATTAAAAATTTAGATTATATTTTCCGTTGTAAAAGGACCTGCCCTAAAACAAGTTCTAGAATACTAGAACGGGTAGAATGGCTTGAGTGTTTCAGTCAGGAAAGAGCCGAATTAGAGTTTTAACCAAACTAACGGGGTCGTTAGAGAGAAACCAGACTGGTTGCGGAAAGAAAGCAGCAGCTCTTTCAGAACAGAGTGGAATAGACCATAGCGATCGGTATGGTATTTTTAGATGCACTATTGCGACGTGGAAGGCAACAGGAAACCACCACATGGCCTCCAATGTACACAGCGTGCTAAAAAGCTTTTCTAAAATGATGGTATCCTTTCGAGTAAACGATTCATGAATTAAAATAGTCCACCATTCGGATCTCCGGGAGAGGACCACTTCGGAAGATGTGATTGGTAAGACGAACCGGGAACACCTTGCGCGTCGGGGCATATAATGATGGAAGCATGAAGCAAGTAAGTAAGCTAGAGAATTCGACCATTAAAATGTGAAGGTTAGCATCAGACATAGTAGGAATTAGCGAAACTCGGTGGCCAAAAGCGGGGGCTTTTTGGAGCGTAGATTTTAAGGTAACTGATACGAATTCGGGGGAAGGAAATGTGGGCGTCTGGATAGTTATGTGGAAAAAGGTAGGTCATTGTGTAGAAAACTATTTACAAAAAAAACAAAAGAGTACTCCTGGTTAGATTAGAATCTAATCCAGTAGACACGGTAATAATATAGGATTACACGCCCACCCCTAGCTACTATGATGAAGAAGTAGAATCGTTCTACAAAGATATCGAAGACATACTAAGCTTCGCGAAAAGGCATATAAATCAATAATATCAGGAGATTTTAATCAAGTGCGAGGTGAAGTTAACAAAGGAGGAATTACTAGGTTTATTTAGATTAGGAAGATGATACAGGTGGAAGATGCCAGGACACGTAAGGAGATATCACATTAGATTACTTTCTTGATAGACAACGATATAGGAATCAAGTATCAGATTGCCGAGGTTACCCGGAAGTAGATATAGATACTGAGCACAACATAGTAATTATGAAAGACGCGTTTAACTTTAAAAATTTGAAAAAGCGGAAAAGGGGATTTTGACTTTGAGCAACCAAAAGGTTAAAATACTAAAAAAAGATTTGGAAAAAGTCAAATATCTGGAAAATTTTTGATTCTAAGGGAGAATGAAATAACATTAAATCCAGCTTATATATTGCGGCCAGAGATATTCTAGGGTACAAACAAATAGAAAATAAGAAACTATGTATCGCAAAGGATATTATGAATTTAATAGAAGCAAGATGAAAACACAAAAACAGACTAGACGAAGCATGTAAACAGAGATACAAAGTCATAAAATGCGAAATGCTTCGCAAATGTAGGGAAGCTAAAGAACAATGGATTGAGAAAAATGTAAAGAGGTACAAACTATGATGAAAATTGAAAAGACATTCGAAGTATACAATTAATTAGATAAACTTTATGGAAGTAAAGCCGTATACCAAAAAAATAAGAGGTGCAGCGGGAGACATAATTATAGGGAATGTAGAGAAAGTGGATAGGTTGCAAGATTCCATAGCATTAAAGAGCCCGGAAAGTAATAAGGCGCCGGGTACGGATAAAGTGTAAGCAGAAACTATAAAAGTAGCTGGACAAGCAGTAGCAGAACGTTTATTCAACTTGTCAACTATATGTATAAGAGAGGCGAGGTTTAACAGTACATCTGTCAAACATATTAACAAGAATTGTACAAAAGCGGAAGGAAAAATGGACTGAAGAAATAGTAGGAGAAAATCAGTTTTAACTTTAAAGATGATAATGAAGAAAACAATAGAAAACGAAGTAAGCGTATATATATATATATATATATATATATATATATATATATATAAATCGTTAATGGACTGGTTAGCTTAATTATTTTGGTAACAAGATGGTAGTATCCTGGGTATGAAGTCCAAATAATACTAGTTTATGCAAAATTCAAAATTTAATTTCTTCTGCTTAACGTTTCGGCAAAACTTTTGCCTTTGTCAAAAGCATCTACAATTAGAAGAGTTGTAATATAAAACTAACATAATATAATAGTTAAGTTCCTTACTGTATAAAACCAATATTTGTCAAATTTGAAAAATAGCAAAATTGTCAAAATTTAAAATTAACATATGATTACGTTGATCAAAAATTATTAATAAAATTCATTTAGTAGTAAATAGGATGTAGATCTAGTAACAAATTGAGCCTTAAAACTAATATGTTGGAAGATTAATATGGTTGAAGTAGATGATTTAGATTTAATGTTTATGTGATTATTATAAAAGAAAGCTCTTAATGAAGCGCATTAGATTTAAAGTGATTTAAATTGTATAGAGTAAAATAAAATCTGTGTGTGTCTTCTATATCTTGTTTATTATTTAAACATTGATCTTCTTTGTTTATATAGTACGATTCTAGAAAGAGTCTGGTTTTGTAATTGGATTCTTTGTCTAATATTTTAATTTCATCATAGGCCGGAGTATGTTTGGTTGTATAAACATGTTTAGCTAATGCACATTTGTTAGAATTGATCCTGCAGTCACTTCTATGTTGTGTCAGACGATTCCTCAACCATTAGGAAGTTTGACCAATGTAGGATGCCTGACAGCTACAGACGATCTTGTAAATTAAGTTACTGTTTAATAATTTAGGGTAGGGTTCTTTATTCTAGTAAATAGGTTGTTAATTGTATTGTTGTACTCGAATGCAATGGCAATATTAGGTTGTTTAAGAACTCTTACTATTAACGGAGCTAAACCTCGAATAAATGGTAGTTTTTGTATATGGTGGTATTTAAATTGTTAATGTTGTTGGGTGGTAAGTTATTGTTGTTGTTATTATTGTTATTGGAATTGTTGAAATTGACATTGTCTTGGTTATTGTTATTAATATTTTGAGATAAATTATTATTAATATTATTATGGAAGCTATTGTTTATATTCAAAGTGTTGGTGTAGATGAGTTTACGTAAAAATTGTTTGGGGTAACCATTGTTTAATAAGGTATTGAAAAGAATTCTTTTATTTTATTTAAAATTGGGGATCAGAAATCTTTTCGATACGATATTTCATGGCATTGACGGTGTTGAATTTATGTTTTAATGAATGGTTGGAAAGAAAATTCAAATATCTACCTGAATTGGTAGGTTTAGTATAATAGTCAAATATTAAAACGTTGTTTGTTCCTCTGATAACTAAGATATCAAGAAAAGGTAATTTTCCATCTATTTCTGTCTCACTAGTGAATTTTAATTGTTTATCAAAGCTATTGAACGTGGTTATTGTTTTATTGATATGATGGGGTGGGGCAGAACAGATGATGTCATCAACGTACTTGACGAGGAAAGTCATTTCGTAAGGTAACCGTGGAAGCACAAAATCTAGGAGAGAATCCATAACGATTTGGGCAATAATGGGTGATATTGGAGAGCCCATAGGTGTGCCGAAAAGTTGGAGATAAAACAATCTTGAAAAACAAAATAAGTATTATTAAAATCAAATTAACAGTAGCAAGAAAATAGTCAACAGGAATATTACAGTGAGGTTCAATGACGGACCATTTTTCTTTAATGATATTAAGGATTAGCGTAAGAGGAATGTTTGTAAACAACGATGTAACGTCTAAAGAGACAAGAATATGACTTTTGGGAAGTCTAAAGTTTTTGAATTTATCGACGAAGGTAAAACTGTCTTTGATATTGTAGTCTCCAGGTGGAAAAGCTAGTTGAAGTATTTTAGAAATGAAAGTTGCTAATAAGTACGTTGGAGTGTTCAAAGTTGAAATGATAGGTCTGAGTGTAAGGAGAGGTTTGTGAATTTTGGCAACCCATAATATTTACCTGGGGTTGAATTATAATTGGATAACTGTTTCTTTTCAGTATCATTTAAAATGCCTTTTTATGAAGTAATTTTATATGATCATTGACACGTTTTGAACGGTGAAAGTAGGATCTTTTTAAAAGTTTATAAGTTGTAGTATCGGTTAATAATTCTAGGATTTATCAACATATTGTTGTTTGTCCATGACGACGGTTACTGCACCTTTATCTGCTCTTGTTACAATTAATTCGGGGTTATTGGATAAAAACTTTTAACTTTATAGAATTGTGATCTAAACTGGTTATTTTGTTGGTTTTTATTGATTTATTTGCGAAATTCAAGATTATGTTACTAATTTTACCTCTTTTATGTCTTTTGCTTTTGTGGTAACTCGGTAGAGTCAAGAATAGATTCTATCCGTCCTAATAATTTGCCAATGTGAATATCTTTGGTCGAAGGTGTTATGTTGAATTTAGGTCCTAATGACAGAAAGTTTTTATTTCGTCAGGTAGTTGAACAGCACTGATATTCACTATCCATTTTGAATTGTCAGTAAAGGCGAAAGACTGACATGTTTGTTCATTCACTAATCTTGAATATTTATTGATATTAATTGTTTTGATTTTTAAACTGACAATCATACCGCACTGATTGTCTATAATCAAAAGAACGTATAATATACGGAGGTAAAGTTCTTATAACATTGTTTATGGAATGGTGCATGCTTCTATAACTATGGGATAACTTAATGTGGCTATCTTCAATTTCTAAGTTAATAAAGAAAGCTGTTGACTTTCTTAGATAGTTGTCGATTCTCCGTTTAATCTTTTGGTTAGTGTTGTTTGGTAAGTTCATAATGTTGATAAACAAATTTTTAATGTGGTTGGGAACGATTTTGTTTCTTCTACATTGTTCTAAGAAATGAATGCGGTTTAATAGATTGGCTTGTTTGATGGTGTTGTTGGCCCAAACTTTTAAGTAAAACACAACTTCTTCTCCATAATACAATCTGATGTAATTATAAAACCCATTTCTTTATAAATAATTGTTGATCAATGGACTATTTTTCTTGTTTGTATTTGATATTGATTTATGTTGATATTATTAGGAATGAATCTGATGATGTTGCTAGACTAAAAAGTTTTAAGTAAGATACAACGTCTTCTTTTAATATAATTTGATGTAATTATAAATAACCCATTTCTGTAATAGAAATATTTTCTTTTAATATATAAATCGTTAATGGACTGGTTAGCTTAATTATTTTGGTAACAAGATGGTAGTATCCTGGGTATGAAGTCCAAATAATACTAGTTTATGCAAAATTCAAAATTTAATTTCTTCTGCTTAACGTTTCGGCAAAACTTTTGCCTTTGTCAAAAGCATCTACAATTAGAAGAGTTGTAATATAAAACTAACATAATATAATAGTTAAGTTCCTTACTGTATAAAACCAATATTTGTCAAATTTGAAAAATAGCAAAATTGTCAAAATTTAAAATTAACATATGATTACGTTGATCAAAATTATTAATAAAATTCATTTAGTAGTAAATAGGATGTAGATCTAGTAACAAATTGAGCCTTAAAAACTAATATGTTGGAAGATTAATATGGTTGAAGTAGATGATTTAGATTTAATGTTTATGTGATTATTATAAAAGAAAGCTCTTAATGAAGCGCATTAGATTTAAAGTGATTTAAATTGTATAGAGTAAAATAAAATCTGTGTGTGTCTTCTATATCTTGTTTATTATTTAAACATTGATCTTCTTTGTTTATATAGTACGATTCTAGAAAGAGTCTGGTTTTGTAATTGGATTCTTTGTCTAATATTTTAATTTCATCATAGGCCGGAGTATGTTTGGTTGTATAAACATGTTTAGCTAATGCACATTTGTTAGAATTGATCCTGCAGTCACTTCTATGTTGTGTCAGACGATTCCTCAACCATTGGGAAGTTTGACCAATGTAGGATGCCTGACAGCTACAGACGATCTTGTAAATTAAGTTACTGTTTAATAATTTAGGGTAGGGTTCTTTATTCTAGTAAATAAGTTGTTAATTGTATTGTTGTACTCGAATGCAATGGCAATATTAGGTTGTTTAAGAACTCTTACTATTAACGGAGCTAAACCTCGAATAAATGGTAGTTTTTTGTATATGGTGGTATTTAAATTGTTAATGTTGTTGGGTGGTAAGTTATTGTTGTTGTTATTATTGTTATTGGAATTGTTGAAATTGACATTGTCTTGGTTATTGTTATTAATATTTTGAGATAAATTATTATTAATATTATTATGGAAGCTATTGTTTATATTCAAAGTGTTGGTGTAGATGAGTTTACGTAAAAATTGTTTGGGGTAACCATTGTTTAATAAGGTATTGAAAAGAATTCTTTTATTTTTATTTAAAAATTGGGGATCAGAAATCTTTTCGATACGATATTTCATGGCATTGACGGTGTTGAATTTATGTTTTAATGAATGGTTGGAAAGAAAATTCAAATATCTACCTGAATTGGTAGGTTTAGTATAATAGTCAAATATTAAAACGTTGTTTGTTCCTCTGATAACTAAGATATCAAGAAAAGGTAATTTTCCATCTACTTCTGTCTCACTAGTGAATTTTAATTGTTTATCAAAGCTATTGAACGTGGTTATTGTTTTATTGATATGATGGGGTGGGGCAGAACAGATGATGTCATCAACGTACTTGACGAGGAAAGTCATTTCGTAAGGTAACCGTGGAAGCACAAAATCTAGGAGAGAATCCATAACGATTTGGGCAATAATGGGTGATATTGGAGAGCCCATAGGTGTGCCGAAAAGTTGGAGATAAAAACAATCTTGAAAAACAAAATAAGTATTATTAAAATCAAATTAACAGTAGCAAGAAAATAGTCAACAGGAATATTACAGTGAGGTTCAATGACGGACCATTTTTCTTTAATGATATTAAGGATTAGCGTAAGAGGAATGTTTGTAAACAACGATGTAACGTCTAAAGAGACAAGAATATGACTTTCGGAAGTCTAAAGTTTTGAATTTATCGACGAAGGTAAAACTGTCTTTGATATTGTAGTCTCCAGGTGGAAAAGCTAGTTGAAGTATTTTAGAAATGAAAGTTGCTAATAAGTACGTTGGAGTGTTCAAAGTTGAAATGATAGGTCTGAGTGTAAGGAGAGGTTTGTGAATTTTGGCAACCCATAATATTTACCTGGGGTTGAATTATAATTGGATAACTGTTTCTTTTCAGTATCATTTAAAATGCCTTTTTATGAAGTAATTTTATATGATCATTGACACGTTTTTGAACGGTGAAAGTAGGATCTTTTTAAAAGTTTATAAGTTGTAGTATCGGTTAATAATTCTAGGATTTATCAACATATTGTTGTTTGTCCATGACGACGGTTACTGCACCTTTATCTGCTCTTGTTACAATTAATTCGGGGTTATTGGATAAAAACTTTTAACTTTATAGAATTGTGATCTAAACTGGTTATTTTGTTGGTTTTTATTGATTTATTTGCGAAATTCAAGATTATGTTACTAATTTTACCTCTTTTATGTCTTTTTGCTTTTGTGGTAACTCGGTAGAGTCAAGAATAGATTCTATCCGTCCTAATAATTTGCCAATGTGAATATCTTTGGTCGAAGGTGTTATGTTGAATTTAGGTCCTAATGACAGAAAGTTTTTATTTCGTCAGGTAGTTGAACAGCACTGATATTCACTATCCATTTTGAATTGTCAGTAAAGGCGAAAGACTGACATGTTTGTTCATTCACTAATCTTGAATATTTATTGATATTAATTGTTTTGATTTTTTTAAACTGACAATCATACCGCACTGATTGTCTATAATCAAAAGAACGTATAATATACGGAGGTAAAGTTCTTATAACATTGTTTATGGAATGGTGCATGCTTCTATAACTATGGGATAACTTAATGTGGCTATCTTCAATTTCTAAGTTAATAAAAGCTGTTGACTTTCTTAGATAGTTGTCGATTCTCCGTTTAATCTTTTGGTTAGTGTTGTTTGGTATGTTCTTAATGTTGATAAACAAATTTTTAATGTGGTTGGGAACGATTTTGTTTCTTCTACATTGTTCTAAGAAATGAATGCGGTTTAATAGATTGGCTTGTTTGATGGTGTTGTTGGCCCAAACTTTTAAGTAAAACACAACTTCTTCTCCATAATACAATCTGATGTAATTATAAAACCCATTTCTTTATAAATAATTGTTGATCAATGGACTATTTTTCTTGTTTGTATTTGATATTGATTTATGTTGATATTATTAGGAATGAATCTGATGATGTTGCTAGACTAAAAAGTTTTTAAGTAAGATACAACGTCTTCTTTTAATATAATTTGATGTAATTATAAATAACCCATTTCTGTAATAGAAATATTTTCTTTTAATATATAAATCGTTAATGGACTGGTTAGCTTAATTATTTTGGTAACAAGATGGTAGTATCCTGGGTATGAAGTCCAAATAATACTAGTTTATGCAAAATTCAAAATTTAATTTCTTCTGCTTAACGTTTCGGCAAAACTTTTGCCTTTGTCAAAAGCATCTACAATTAGAAGAGTTGTAATATAAAACTAACATAATATAATAGTTAAGTTCCTTACTGTATAAAACCAATATTTGTCAAATTTGAAAAATAGCAAAATTGTCAAAATTTAAAATTAACATATGATTACGTTGATCAAAATTATTAATAAAATTCATTTAGTAGTAAATAGGATGTAGATCTAGTAACAAATTGAGCCTTAAAACTAATATGTTGGAAGATTAATATGGTTGAAGTAGATGATTTAGATTTAATGTTTATGTGATTATTATAAAAGAAAGCTCTTAATGAAGCGCATTAGATTTAAAGTGATTTAAATTGTATAGAGTAAAATAAAATCTGTGTGTGTCTTCTATATCTTGTTTATTATTTAAACATTGATCTTCTTTGTTTATATAGTACGATTCTAGAAAGAGTCTGGTTTTGTAATTGGATTCTTTGTCTAATATTTTAATTTCATCATAGGCCGGAGTATGTTTGGTTGTATAAACATGTTTTGCCGAAACGTTAAGCAGAAGAAATTAAATTTTGAATTTTGCATAAACTAGTATTATTTGGACTTCATACCCAGGATACTACCATCTTGTTACCAAAATAATTAAGCTAACCAGTCCATAAACTCATCTACACCAACACTTTGAATATAAACAATAGCTTCCATAATAATATTAATAATAATTTATCTCAAAATATTAATAACAATAACCAAGACAATGTCAATTTCAACAATTCCAATAACAATAATAACAACAACAATAACTTACCACCCAACAACATTAACAATTTAAATACCACCATATACAAAAACTACCATTTATTCGAGGTTTAGCTCCGTTAATAGTAAGAGTTCTTAAACAACCTAATATTGCCATTGCATTCGAGTACAACAATACAATTAACAACCTATTTACTAGAATAAAGAACCCTACCCTAAATTATTAAACAGTAACTTAATTTACAAGATCGTCTGTAGCTGTCAGGCATCCTACATTGGTCAAACTTCCCAATGGTTGAGGAATCGTCTGACACAACATAGAAGTGACTGCAGGATCAATTCTAACAAATGTGCATTAGCTAAACATGTTTATACAACCAAACATACTCCGGCCTATGATGAAATTAAAATATTAGACAAAGAATCCAATTACAAAACCAGACTCTTTCTAGAATCGTACTATATAAACAAAGAAGATCAATGTTTAAATAATAAACAAGATATAGAAGACACACACAGATTTTATTTTACTCTATACAATTTAAATCACTTTAAATCTAATGCGCTTCATTAAGAGCTTTCTTTATAATAATCACATAAACATTAAATCTAAATCATCTACTTCAACCATATTAATCTTCCAACATATTAGTTTTAAGGCTCAATTTGTTACTAGATCTACATCCTATTTACTACTAAATGAATTTTATTAATAATTTTTGATCAACGTAATCATATGTTAATTTTAAATTTTGACAATTTTGCTATTTTTCAAATTTGACAAATATTGGTTTTATACAGTAAGGAACTTAACTATTATATTATGTTAGTTTTATATTACAACTCTTCTAATTGTAGATGCTTTTGACAAAGGCAAAAAGTTTTGCCGAAACGTTAAGCAGAAGAAATTAAATTTTGAATTTTGCATAAACTAGTATTATTTGGACTTCATACCCAGGATACTACCATCTTGTTACCAAAATATATATATATATATATATATATATATATATATATATATATATATATATATATATATAGGATTTGTAAATCTGGAAAAGCATTCGACTACGTAAAATAGAAAAAAGTGTTCGAAATACTAAAAAAGATAAGCATTAGTTATAGAGATAGACGAATAGTACATAGCCTTATTACCCGTATTGCGAGCAGGTCAGTAAGAAAAGAACGAAATCAGTAATATGGAGTGCTCGCCTGAATTACGCGTAACAAAAGAATGGAAAGAAATAGATAGAAAACGATTGCCGCGATAAACGCAGTCGGTGATTAGGGGGAAGAGGGGGTTTAAGGAACGAAACAATAGGATATATGGCCAAATTTGCTTTTTTTTTTAGAACATATGTACATGAAAGGATAATTAAACACAAAAAGATATGTGAAATGTAATCTAATAAGTAACTTCTATAAATTTAGAGAACAAACGATATTAAATTATTAATGACAGTATTAAGTAGGTAACATTCTGTTGCTCATTATCGCTAAATATTTACTTACTGCCAGCAAGTTCAGGTATAGTAGGTAAATGAAGCAATCGTACCAGTTGGGATTTAATGATGTTCGTTCACGTAGGGTTTTGAGGGTCTTAGGTAGCTGCAAAGTCCGTATTTCATTATAACTTCATCTGCATACAACGGCAGCAAAAAAAAGTATGTTAACAACATGTGAAACCTTTGTAGCACGATGAAGAAACCGTTAGTTTAAAAGAGTAGAATATACGACTCCGAATGGACGTTAAAATCCGAAGAATATCGGTCACAAACCGAGCTGAAAATATTGAAATTTATAATGAAAAACAATTACTATTGAATTACCTGCCAGTCACGTAAAAAGAGAAAGCACATTTTTTTATAGTAATGCTTTTTAGTTGCATTAGTGGGTTTATAATATTTATCATTGAAGCACCATCGCGAAGTAACGCTAGAGATAGTAAACTCCTTCAACCAAGGTATTTATAAAATTGTTTTCTGAAAAATAATCACGGAAATTCCATATAGAATAGAAATGAATTTGAGCACATTGCTATCTTTCAAAAATAACACAGCCGTTTTACCTAATTACAATTAAACTAACAAAATTCCAGGAATTCTTAACAAACATTTATCTAGGTAAGGAACCAGAAAATACAAAATATCAAATCTGGACTCGTAAGTTAAATAAAGGACGAGTAACGTGACTGAACTAACTTGACATAATAAAAGTGTAGCGACCTGTATATTCAAATAATTTGAAATTGAGATGGTTGACTAAATTAAGGAAACTGTAAATTTACAAATACGAAACGGAATGTAACAGCTTATACACAGAGCAAACAGCGGTAATAGAAATATAGCCGGAACGTAGACACGTAAATATTAGAAAAAGGGTGAGACCAAGATGTGCGCTATTCCCATTAATTTATAACTTGTTTATCGAAGAGTGTCAAATGCAGAAAAAATCTCAAATCATTATGCAAGGACAAATGATAAATATATTCAGATTCGCAGACTATATAGCGGCAATAGCATCTAGCAAGAAAGACTTCAAAGCAGCTCTTAATGAAATGGAAACAGTAGAAGCAGGAAGTAAAAAAAACTGAATACAAATAGAAACACAGAATTTACAACAGGTTACGAATTTCTACTACCTATAAAGACAAATAATGCACGATAGGAAAAACGTAAAAGACATCAAGCAACAATTAGCACAAGGTCGTGCTGTATTTAACAAGAAAAAAAAGCAGCTACTATGTTCAAAGACTACAAACATGGAACAATGAATGGACTGCTGAAAGCATAATGTGTTGAGCACAGCACTGTTCAGTTGTGAAACGTGGACAGTAGACAAATCAGACAGGAGAAAGATAAAGCGTTTGAAATGTGATGCTGCAGACATATAGTGAAGATATCATGAACAGAGAGAGTTAACAATAAATAGGTATTAGAAATGGTTGCGGAAGGAATAAATATAAAAAGTAGGAGATATTGGATAATAGAGCTACTTCTAAGGCATGAAGGAATAGTATGGGATACATTAGAAGCAGAGAAAGAAAATAAAGAAGTAGAGGTAGACCTAAATTAGACTATTGCACACAGATAGTAAAAGATGTAGGCTGTAGGAATTTCAGGTAAATGTGTAGGTTAGCTCAGAATAGTTTTAGGACTGAATGCCTAATGATGATGAGAATATACTTTAGCATGCTGCATTAGATGCTAAAGTATACGTCTCATTGTTCCTAATAGAATTTTAAATTGGAACAATTATATTTAAAAGAGAGACTATATGAGTCATGTGCCCTATTAAGCAAACACATATAAACCGATACATATACTGTTCCCTCTTATAGTTTGAATAATTTTAGTACGGTTTTTGAGCAATTACCCGCGTAATGATCTAAAAGTTTTCGATATATCGAGTGGAGTACGATAATAGCTTAATTGATGTTTGCTGTCTTCGTTATAGTTAATGTTCGTCAGCCAATACTTTATAATTAATGATTACCACATTTTAAAAGGAAACTGCTGCAAATACAGTATTTGATTGCCTATCCATGTTGTTGTCACACGGTAGCATCAAGCCTTTATCATTGCGTAGTGTAAGCAACTTGACACCCATCAGGCATATTACGCCTACTTGACTTATTGGACTGATGAATCAATTTCTAGAAGCACCTTTACATCTACCTTCAATATTTACTTCTACGAAATGTGAGGGTGAAAGCCACTATTAATTTATGGTTAACATGCTTAAATGAGCGGTAAGTTAATAAATTTTGATTTGCCTTGAAAGAGCGGGAACTTGTAACAATTCGGGGGCGCGTCGGCTAACTGCAGCGGTGCGGTAATAGGTTCCCGTGGAAAAATTATAAAAGGATACCAACAAATTCAAAATAAAAATAATAAGTAAATAAAAATATAAATACTGAAATACAAAAAAAAAACCTTACACTATTACTTACGCTGAAATGCCTTTTCTACTTGTCATAATCGAGGAGAGTCAAATTGTCTGTTAAAGCAAACCCTTATTATATTATCCCCTATACGGAAGACGGTTATTCTGCATAGGCCTCCTTGCTTCGCTGTTCTAAATTTTTCACCTTATAATTGCTTTTCTATCATTGGGGCAGTTGGATATTCTTTACAATAACCTAGATCTTATCCGAGTTCTTAAATAAAGGATAATAAAATTCAACCTAAACTTAAGCTTTATTAACATTAAATAATTTCAATGTACACACAATTATACAGAAAACTTAGTTTCTTAACATTTTCTGGTCAGGTATTGCTAAAAAAATTCCTAAAAATCCTTATTTCTTATTAATCAACACAGCTATTATTACTCCAAATATTCCTCTTTTTAGTATTAAATTACATGCTATCTGTAAATCTCAATTTCTGGAGATGGTGTTTATAACCAACATACAAAACAATTAAATACCAGCTTTTTCATTATATCCTTTCATTATCCATATCAAATAGTAAAGTTCTATACTTTAAGCACTATTAAATTTCACTAACAGAATTTTCATTTAAAAATCAATTTAAACAATTCCGTTGTTAATTAGTTCAACCAAATAATTATTTTTATTTGATTAATTTTTATTACGTAAATACAAACAACGGACTTTTTCAGTTTATAAATGCACATTTAAGAATTCTAAACATAAAAGCTTATAATTACTCACAATTTTGTTTTAGGTTAACCATCAACAGCAACTTTTTTTTGCTATCATTTCTTAGAGTATCCCACAACATCAACTCCCTGAACAACGTACCATCAAATCCTAATTATTGGAAAGGTGAACTATCCAAATTTCTAACCCTTTTGTGCTTTGGCCGTAACGACATTATATCCACGTCCCCGTGAATTGAAATTTACAATGCCCTTTGCAAGCATAGTTCAACAAATTATGTCGAAGCTTCGTTATTTCCATGCTGGAAAATCTATTCACATTTTGAAGTTTTGTACCGTTCACCTTAACCCTTAAGTTGTCTTCATGCCACACCTAACTACGTGGTTCCGTCTGCTCTTAACGACTTTGTATACTACAATTGCATGTTTTCGGATTCTCGATTTGCAAATACTTAATTAAATTCTCCGTTGGATGTAGTTGTTTTCATTTAATTTTTTTTCTGCTTTCTTGTGTCATCTGGTGCTTTTGTCCCAGGGAAAGTAGTTTACTTTGGATAACATTTATGTTTACTTCTGTCGTTGCACTATAAAGTAAATACATTATAACACATTGTATAAAATGACTAAGTCATCTGCAATCTGATACAGTATATTATACTACTCAGCGTCTAGGTTCTTACAATATGATTAAGTGTGTCTGGGTTTTTTTTAATACGCAACATTGATTTTAACTTATTTAGTTAAAATTTGTAAAACACCTCTCCAATATTTAAGATGCTAATTAATAAATTCCCTGTTTCTTTTTTACTTAATAATTCAAAAACTTCCACAATAAAAGTTTACAATTATAAATATTTTGTTTGCACTTTTGTGGCTAAAAATAATTTATGAACTTTAGTTCCGTCTTGATTTGTATTTAACAGACATAAAACGATTTTTCGTAGTCTTTAAGTTTGAATATAACTAATGATTTTACTGCAATTTCCTGCTTATTGAACACTATATATACTATATATGAAATACTATATATGAAATCAAAATATACGGGGTATATTAACATTAAGCTGTCCGTTCAAGATTACTTCTCTCTTTTTTTTTGTGTCCGGTTTGTATTTAACCCTATAACTTGCGCATTTATCTTACACAATTACTTCTGATCTGCGCCAATTTTTGACGCTCTGCGTATTTATACATCTGGAGCAGTGAATGCTACAAAATAGTGATAAAAATTAAATATTGTTGTTAAAAAATCAACCTTGTTATTATAGTTTTGTGCATATTATGCATAAGCAATTATATACAACACAAGAAGTAACTTAAAAAAACCTACATTCCCAAACAAGAATACAAGAAAGCCAAAAAGTATTATGTTATACCAAAAACAAATGAATAACCCTTACTTTATCTAAATAAAGAAAAATATTGTTATAACAATTAATAATGTTTTACGGTTGGTACCTTTCAAAACATGACACGCAAAGAGGTGCGTTGCACGGAATGCACATGTATCGGGTGTCACGTCTTTCTTTACGTTTAGCACAGACAACGCACCTCCGTTGAGTAATTGCCTTTTTTTTGTCCCTGGCACAAGAGATATAAAGTGCCGTGCAGTTAGCCGCAAGGGACTTTTTCCATCTGCCGATCTTCTGCCGCGACGATGGTCAACTGTAGGTTGGTGATATTTTTCTAAAATTTCCTTGATCAGCTGCTTCTGAAATTCAGACAATGGGATGTTTTTTCCAGTCTGAGTTTAGTACATAGCAAAAGCATTTATCAATGATAAATCCACCAAATGAAAGAAAGCCTTTTACTATTTGACAGATTCCCTGACGCATTCTACTGTGCTGAGCATCGTATCACACCTGTCAATGGCATCTATGTTGTCGTTGTAATCCAACACGTATTGCGGTTTTGCTTATTGCTTCGTAAGTTTTTGGGTCTTGTTTTCTAGTATCCACAACTTTACAGTTATGAAGACTTGATAACATAAACTTCGCGCCTGCCCTGCCACTTTATGGCCAAAAGTTTATCCGTAGATATGTACTGCACCGCTCCATTTTCTAGTTTGTTGGATAGCTTTGGTATATTCTTGCGAGTTCGCTTTACAGTTCCACAAGCATTCGTATTTTTTTCATGCAAGTATGTAAAAAGAGTCGGACTTGTATATCAACTATCTACATACAGTGTATGACCTCTCCCAAGATATCGTTCAGTTAAAGTCAGAACGACCCGTCCAGGTATTCCAAAATTTTTATTATCAAAGTATGCTTCCGAATTTAGTTCCCTTGGAGCACCGATGTACACAATAAAGACGAGAACATACCCAGCTTCTCAATCACAGAACATAAACAATTTTATGCCAAATCTGTGCCGCTTTGATGGTATATATTGTTTGAAAAATAGTCGGCCCTTGAAAAGCAGCAAACTCTCATCAATACATATATCTTGGAAAGGTTAGAGAGACCCTGCAAATGCCTTTCGCATGTGATCTACAATCAATCTGTCTGATTTCCCATAGTTTGTCGCCACCTGTTGGCTGAGTACTATCAGAGAAATGTAACATTCGCAACAGCAATAAATATTGGACTTTGAAATTATTAAATAAATAAAACGGAGTAGATGTTAGTAGATTATTGTTTCAATAATTATGAATATCATGTTTTTTTACCTGTGCCATTTGCATATTTAGTGCCAGAAAACAGTATATTTCATCGCTTGTCGTTTCTTTCCAACGTTTCTGACGCAATCTCTGAAATTTGACCCTAGTACAAATTGCACTGTTCAGCAATGAATTCAACTATTTCAATATCAAAAACACTTGAAAGCATCAAAAGGCGTAGACGCAGAATCCAAATTGAGCGTTTTGCAACCGGAGTCATTATTATCACACTCATGAATTTTCGGATCCAAGTCTGAGTTTGACCAAACTAAATCATTTGGTTTTACTTTTTTGGAACACTGAGAAGGTTCAACCGAATCGGAACCCGAGGTATCAAACTCAGCCGATGGCTCTGCATATTGTTGATTGCTATTGGTAGGCAGCGGCGTGCATGGCGGTACATCGCTTTCAGCTTCATCCCACCCACAATCATCTTCACATAGCGGAAGATCCTCGTATTCGAAATCGCTATTTTTCAAAGTCTCGGCTATTTCTGCATCAGTTAACCTATAGAACGTCTTTTCGCCATAACGTATGCATAAACAATGCGTAAAACAATACTGAACTAAGCAGCTGCAACACATTTTAGAATGACTAAACTAACACAGCCACCTTCCTACACATAAACATACGTCAAGACCAGTTTAAGTGCTGTTGTTGGTGGGGTTAGTAGAGGGAGCTAATCATATAATTATGTTGAGAGCAGTTGTAGCTGCGTATATTTATTTAAACATTTGCGTAAACATACGTTTGGCGCACTGTGCGTTATTGCGTATATATACGGTTGGAGCAGTGAAAGGTTAAGGTAACGTCAAAGCGTTACAAATATTTACTTTAAAAGTACTAACGAAGGGACTAAGATTGTTTGGTAATGCTTAGATATTGAGTATGCGTCGATAAAATAAAAAAGAATCTAATTTACTGTATTCTGTATAAAACATATCTGAAATCCATCCATAATAGAATGAATTAATCTAGAGTAGAGGATGCATGAGGTTCTAGATCTGTTAAGTTTGAGGGATCCGTTGAGTTATTAAGATTTTTTTGTTTAGTCCAGCCTGTTTACCCACTAACTTCTTGGATTAGTGAATTTGTAATTCTATTGAATTTGTGCAAGGGAGGTAATGTATGAGGGCCGTCCGGAAAGTAGTGCCTTTTTGTACCGTGTGGTGCGCTGGTGAGTAGAGTAATATCCGGACTAGTTATAACACGTTTAGTTATATTGCAACTATGTGCAAAGTTACGCCTCGCTGGTACTGATTGTGTTCTTTCTGTGAGTGTTTATAATGTTCAAAAAAATAGTAAATGCCGCCAGTTGTGAAATTAGGGCTGTGATTAGATTTCTCAACGCAAGAAATGGGAAACCCTGCGATATTCATCGTCAACTTAAGGAAGTGTATGGAGACAATGTTATGGATGAGTCTGTTGTCTAGCGGCGTCCTTCTCCTCCAGGACAATGCCAGGCCCCATACTGCTCGAATAACAGAACAATTTGTTCAACAATTCAAGTGGGAAACTTTTAACCATCCACCCTAGTGATTGCAGCAGCCGCTCTCAAATGAGCAGACTCCCCTACGTCCGATTACGTCAGCCGTTGTAGCAAATAAACAAAAATATCTTTTCGCTGTAACGTGGAGCATTTTTTATACTATAAACACAGCGAAGAAGTGTGCTACAACACCTATTTTATAAAATAACTGTACATTATGTTTTTAATGTTATTTTTTTTTGTATAAGGCGGAAGTTTATTTCTTTATTTGATGCCATCTATTTTCAAGTACATACTTATTTCAAATGTAAGTTTTTCTCTAGTTCATAGGCATATTGTTGTACTTCCTTTGTGCGATTCCACTACGCACTTGTTAACATACATTTAAGTAAAGCATATCTTTTCTCTCATAGAAATTGTCCTAATTTACTTTGTTAACAAGAAATTCACTGTTTGCTATCAGCTTATTAGAATTAACATATACAAGCATATAATTTCTTTATTCGCATATGTACGTGTGATTGTTCCATACCTCATTATTCAGTTTTTAATTATCGTGTACATTTAACAATGAGTTAATATAACAGTCGTTCAGATAAGATACATCACACATAGAATAAATTAGCATTGACATTGTATTTACGTCTGTAATTTACTATTACATTTGCAGAAACATTAACTAATTAAAAAAAATGATATATATGAAAAGGATGCATGCTCTTCTGTACTAGTAAACTAATCCTCGCTTTTTTACATTTGCTTTGTTTAACGTAGAAAATACCGCTTCATTTATAGACGTAAGGCATTAATTGAATAATATGAGTACTTAATTAATTTGCATTCATGCTTTTCTTTGCGTGTAAGGATTTTTTGCATTTATCTTACGCTTCAATAATAATTTTGTTTTTAATATATACGTGCTGTTAAAAAAAAAATAAGATATAGTGTTTGAATTTTTTTCTTTTGTTACTTAATAATAAATCGATTGGTTTCACTCAACTGCCTTTGCTTCCTATTGTTTGATTGATACTTATACTAGTATTAGAAAACTATTTAATATTGAGTTTGAGAATTTCTTTAATTATCTTTTAGGGACCACGTTTTTCACACGTCCATAGTATAACAGTGACATTTTCTGAAGTTATTACTGCATTTAGAAATTACTGCCAATTATCTAAGTCAAACTATTAAACATTTTTCTTGTATATTTTATAGCCTACACTTTGTTGTTTTGTCATTACCTGTGAAAAATACCAAAAATAAATTGACACGTGAAGAACTATAAAGTTTTCTGGCAACAGAGATTGAATCGGAAATTGAGATTGATTTAGAAAAAGATTACCTAGACAACGAGGAATTGCTTTTGAGCTATCGTGACAGGGACAATGTAACAAGCGACTATCTTTTCTTCCACCAAAGAAGTAGGTGTTTAGAAAAATATTACATGAGATAAGATGCAACTACTAAATGGACAAAAATTTAGTTATGCTGGGAGAAACTCTCTTCAGGTTTTTCTTATAAAGGGCACATACGAAGGTATCTTCAATGTAATACATGTTCAAACAAAAACCCTATGTTTCTTATGGTAAAACCCTTACGAGGAAGGTTTTTAAATTTAATTTGTGCTTTTAATTAACCATCCGCTTATACGAAAGTATCAGCGTTATTTTGTTGTTACTGAGTAGATTTATTGCCTGTTAGCTACGAATTGCGCACTTCGTGGAACATTTAGTGACTGTCCATAGAGTAGAATTGCTTTATTACATAGCAACCTTACTTAATTTTTGTTTTGCTGTTTCTTTAGAAATTTCAATAATTGTGTGTTTTTTTTTGTAAACAGAAAATCGTTGGCGATGTATTATATTTGTGTTGCTAGGAACCCCACCCCTCTCCGCGTTGGTAGTTATCCTGGTATATTTACGTTTTCTTCCGGCTATGTCATTAAACGCAGCATATTTACTGGCGCCCAACGTGAATTGCGATTCTTTTTTGTGATTAATTTTTGCTGCGAGTTTGCTTTATTTATTTTTATTTTCTGCCTCGAATTTGTTGTAGTTAATTTTTTTGTTGCTTCGATTTTGGTTTTCGTTAATTGGTGCTCCGATTTAGTTCCGCTTAATTTGTGGCCCAAATTCTGTTTTGCTTCTGGCCTGATTTTTTTGTTTGCGGCCCAAGTTACTACAGCATCCTTTTCTCGGCCTGATAATACTTATGTTTTCGTCCCTTGCGCCCAAACTTGTATTTATTTTTTTCTCTTTATTTACTGTGTGGGTTCGATCTTCTTGAATAATGATTTTGTTTTCTTTCTTAATCGCTCAATATTATTGGGTGATTAATTTCAGATTATTGGACTTGTGCTTTCACCAATAATCCTAGTTCGTTGAAAACTCTGGCGCCCAAGATTTTTCTTTTTTCTTCCTTCCCTCTCTGTATATTTTATCCTCCCCATCAAGTCTAGAGTTGGTTTTTCTATTTTTCTCTGATTTTTCTGTTCTACCGCTCGTCCTTTCGACTCTGTGGGTTCTAAACTGTGCTACGGGTCACCAAATCGTTTTAAATACCATTTATTAATTGGTTGTATCATGGTATCTTGGCGCATCCATGTAAATCGTTTGCGAAAAACCAAACTACAATTCGAACTAGCATCTCGAGGCTTTGATCCCGAGGCTAATGTCGACGAGTTACGCAGGTCCGTACAGAGTGCGCACCGCATGGAACGGGAACCAGGATTTAGTCCTGTTTATTGGAGCCTGATTTCGCTTCCGAACTGGCAGAGGTTATGACCGCTGTTCAAGAACTAAAACAAGCTTTGGCTGTATTTGGCGGGGACAAATCTTCAGCTGCGTTTAAACGCATTAGTTCCATATGGTAACATACCAAACGACGCTGTTCGAGAATGTCTCCAACGCAGGAGAACCGCCTAGCCCATATCTAATTACTGCTAACCTTAGCTAATCTCCTTTGACAAAAAGATTAAAAAATTTCGTTTTACTGTTACGCTATCCAAAACTCCGATAGCCACTTCTAGCCCGGCACACACTACTAGTGTCGACTCCGATGAACCTCCTTTGCTTACTTCCGAGTCGGAATCGAAACCTAAACAGGAATCCGCTTCTGCTACCGTGCCTAGGTCAGCCGCTCCTTGGTCCGCTTTCCACGAACACATCCCGGTGTCAAAGTGGAATTTAAAATTTTCTGGCAACCCGAGCACCCTGTCTGTATATATTTTCTTAGAAGGGGTGGAAGAACTCCGACGAGCCCAATATGAGTCGGAACTGCAGTTATTTGAGGCTGCAGCAGATTTATTCGAAGCTAAGGCGTTGCTTTGGTATCGGGGTAATCGGCATAGGTTTTCTGATTGGAAGTCGTTGTCCAATTTACTGATCCAACATTTCGAACCCCTGGATTATAAACGCCGATTATTTCCAGGTATTTTGACACGAAAACAGGATTCAACGGAAGGTATTATCGAGTACCTAGCGTGTATAGCTGCCATGTTCCGTCGTCACGGATGTATACCGGACTATGTACAATTAGATGTTGTTTCCCGAAATTTATATCCCTTCTATCTCACCCGGTTCCCTCCGGTTTGATCTCTACAGGAGTGTTTACAACTAGAACGCAGAAAATTTTGCGTTGAGAACTACGTACCCTGCTAGCCAAGCAAAAAATTCCTACGTAGAACCAGATTTTGCCATAGCACTCGCTTCGCTTCCCACCCGTACATTCAGTCATCCTGACCGACCTATCAAGGCCCGTCCTACAGCTCGGATTCGACATAACGGTTCTGTTGCCGTATCTTCTGCTCCTGCCCCTACATCTACTCCTATTCGTCAGGTCACCTGTTTCAATTGTGACTAAACTGGACATATTTCTACTCGTTGTCCTAGTCCGCAAGTTCGACATTGCTATGGTTGTGGTATAAAAGGAGTTACCCGACCTAACTGCCTAACATGCACGGTGTGGGTAAACTGACGATAGGGTCCTTAGGCCGAGGCGAAGACCCTATTCTTTTTCTGTCTTCGGATATCCCTTTTTCTGGTCTCGAGGACCAACCCCGATCGGTGCTAAACTATCTGTGCACTAGTGTCCGGGGCGACCAACGCCCATATTTATCTGTACAAATCTTGGGGATTCCCTTTACTGGGCTCTTAGATTAAGGAGCCACTCGTACGATCATTAGTGGTCCTGGTTTGCACCGATTACGTTCTTTTAACCTTCTTTTGCATATGTATTCTTCATGTTCTTGCAGCCTGGCCAACAGTTCGAAATGTCCCATCCTAGACTTTCGTCTCCCTTCCAATCACTCTTTCAGAGTCCGTGGTTACCCTTGATATACTGGTCATTCCCGATGTCTCCCACCAACTTATACTCGGCATTAACTTCTGGCAGTCTGTGCAGTGTGTACCTGGTCTTCTGGATGGTCAATGAACTTTTGCTCCTCCCTCCTTCTTGGCCATCAATACTTCCGCTCCTACCCACATTATTTCCGACCTTGATTCCGATCAACAACTTCGACTCAACTCCTTAATTACTTCCTCCTTTTTCCAAACAACCTCCTGATCTCGGCTGTACTTCCTTAGTACAACACCACATTCGCACGTCAGCCGAGCCCATCAAACAACGTTATTATTTTCTTTCCCCTCCGTTCCTTGAGGTTGCCCATTCGGAACCCAATGAAATGCTCCGCTTAGGGGTCGTTGAACATTCTAGTAGTCCATGATCTAGCCCCATTGTCCTAATTAAGAAGAGAGACGATTGCTATCGGTTCTGCATTGATTTTCGGAAGATCAACCAAGTCATCCAAAAAGACGCATATCTTCTTCCGAACATTTCTACCATCCTTGACCGACTCTGTGATGCTCGTTATCTCTTCTCGCTAGATATCCGTTCCGCCTATTGGCAAATCCCTCTGTACCCCGAATTCAAACCCATCGCTGCCTTTACCGTCTTTCATCGAGGTTTATTTCAATTCTGTTGTATGCCCTTCGGCCTCCATAATTCTTCTGCCACCTTCCAACGTCTTATTGATCAAGTCATCGGTTATGACCTGGAACCATTCTGCTTCGCCTACGTCGATAATATTATCATTGCTACTCCTTCATTCGAAGAACACCTCCGAATTCTTGACCTAGTCCTTTCTCGTCTCTTACATGTCGGCCTTGCTCTTTGTCAAAACAAGTGTCATTTCTGCCTGCCTCAGCTCCGATATCTTGGTTACATTGTTAACCGGGATGGTCTCCTTGTTGGCCCTGATAAAGTTTCTGCAATTCTTAAGATCCCCCTCCCTCCACTATTACCGCAGTCCGTTGCCACCCTTACAGCTCCGCTTTCTAACCTGACCCGTAAAAACACCCCTTTCTTTTGGACCCCCAATTGACAATCTGCCTACCTATCCCTTAAGCAACACCTAATTTCTGCCCCCATCCTTTCCTGTCCTGACTTTACCTTACCCTTCACCATCCAAACTGACGCCTCTCACTTCGGTTTGGGTGCCATCCATAGCCAACCCCATCCCGACGGCGAGAAGTTCGTACGCTATATCAGTCGGTCACTCACCAAGCCTGCGCGCAACTACTCAGTTACTGAGGAGTGTCTAGCGGTGATGTGCGCGATTTGTTTACATGTTACGTACTTTTTGGTCAGTTAGTAGGGGTACAGTAATGCAACGTCCAAAATATTGTTTTTGGTTTTTTAATATGCATAAATAGCTAGTTTGGTGATTTAACCAATTTTGGGGTCTGAAATATAGCGCTCGGCCAATTGTGTAGAATTTTACCTTCGCAACATATTATCCATTCTAAAAGTACATTTTGATTTCTTGTACCTCTATTCAGGATGTTTCACGAGTAATCTGAAATACTCTAGTGGGTCATTTGTCATGCAACTTTATGACAAATGTGCGGGAATTCTTTCATTTTTGAGATATTAATCGTTGATTGTCTTTATTATTTTAGAATTTTGGTCAATATCTTAAACAAATTTGGAGAATAATTGAAATTTGATAAATCTTTATTATTTGAAAAAGTATACTTGCTTCCAATTGAGATTAGTTAAATCTTTTACGTTAAAACCCACAGCAAATATTGAAATGACTATAAAGTACTTTTTAATGGTAGTGCCCTTAGGGCAAGATGAACGTATACAGAACATTATTAGGATAAAGTTTACTACGTTCTTAGACGTATACTAAACCGTATTGTTGTTTATAAAAACTGGCATCCTTTGTCTATGGAATAGCATTATTGGGAGATTTAGAATTGTCAGAACTCTACATGAAAATCAAGCTGTTCAAATTTTGACAATTATCTAAAAACTTGTTCTAGAAAAATCACTTATCATGTGAAGAATAGTTTTAAAATCGTTGTAAATATTATTAAAGAATATAACATACGAGCAAGAACGTCCGAAGTCCTTGGCGGCTACACTTTGTAATAGGGTGATTCTACAAATACGAGCTATTTAGACAATTGCATTTGGAAATAGTCAAACATTTCTAGAAAGACCTGAATCTTGGTATATAGCACAAACATTTGATCCTGATCACATTTTATGATCAGCAGAGCTGAATTTAAATTTTTCCAAAATCTAGAGAATTTTAAAAATTCAATCAGCCATGCTAATGACATGTTGTCCATTCTAATGACACATATGCATATTTAAATATGTCTGTGTCTATAATAAGCGGAATAAATAAAATAATTTCAAAAATTTTATCAATAGTAATATTATTATTTTTAAATTAACACAAATAGGAATGAATGTGCGAAATTGTTTTTTATTAACAGAATCAAATGTGGCAAACCAAACTTCTGATAAGTTGTACTGTGATTATAGTTAAACTCCAAGTATAAAACTATTATTTTTACATCTATCACAGAATCTTTGAAGGCAAACCTCATTTTGAGTAGAACGTGTTAGGCTTTTAACCATGTCTTCAGCATCTTTTACACCAATAACATTTAAAATGTAAAGCTTTTTAGTCTGATATTTTTGTGTTTAATGCATAAACAAGTGTCTCGAGCACTTAATTTTGGTTTCACTGCCCAGAAGGGACGCAATCTACAAAATAATGAATCGCTAATTTTCAAGTTCTCACATTGAATAAATTTAGTATGCAGATTTCGCATGGTGTCTGTCATGAAACGTTTTTGCTGCACAAGTCTTCGTTTCACTTTGAAATCTTTTTTTCCTGGACAAAGTGTCGAATTTCCATCACTATTCCAAAAAGAAACCACCTTACTTTTCACGTATTGTTTTCTTGGTGTTAACGTTCTGTCAAATGTCAAAGATTAGCTTCGTTTTTTGTTAGCAATAAATAGTTTATGTGGAAGAAAAGATTGGCATTCTTTCAACAGCCTATACTTTTAACATTCTCTCATTAATCGCCTTGGTGAAGATTTGTTTTTTTTGCGTTTTGAAAGAATTGAAAGAAGTACTTAACTCAGTTTGTAAAATTTCCCCAAATAGAAGTTTCTTTTTAATAATAGTAGAATCAATTGAATTCTTGTTCAATAATCTATTTGCTTTCGAGTTAGGTAGTGAAAGCGAATCCTTAATTTACTTGGTCTTTTTTCTCTAGTCCTTGCCAACGTTTTTTATACTTTGCTGCTATTTTTCCTATTTTCTCATTTACCTTTTGCATGAACTCTAATTTTCTATAAGCTCTATCACGTCTAACTGCTTTCCGTCCCCCTTTTTTTCTGACTACTATCTCGTACAGTTGATGGTACACATAACTTTATTCATATTTTTAATTCGTTCTCGTTTATTCCTAGTGTTGTCCCTCCACTTTTTACGTTGAGCTCGTTGGTCTCAGTTGTTCATATCATTAATTGATTTTAACTTTCCTGCCTTTTTTGCTTTCAGGTATATTTCATGTTTTTGTTCTTTTAGGTTCTGCAACTTTTTACTATCTGTTTCTATGCGCTCTCTTCTTTTCATCTCGCATTCTCGCTTTCTTTTCACCCTTTCTTCATTACTCAACACTTTACACTTAGCCATTTTTCTAATACTGCAAAAAAATTGTTTTCAAGTATTAATTTTGTTACACACTGCCCAGGTATTGACCTCAAATAACAAAAATCCTGATACAATGTTATTAGAATGGGCACGAGTCATTAGCATGGATATAGTACGTCCATGCTAATGACTAAGCATCTGCCCATGCTAATGACAAAAATCAAGATGGTAGGCATTTTTAATCTCAGGTGTTATGTTTAAGAAACTACAAATTCATGTTGATTATTTACGTATCATATGGAACTTACCTAGCCACAGTAGTAGATTGTAATTATTTTCCAACTTTGTTAAAACTTGACCATGCTAATGATACCTAATTTATGAACTATCAAACTTGTTGACACATTTATTATAAATAGGACCACAATGAACAACAAACAAGCAAGTCAACTTCACTCTCAGGATGGTTGTTGAACAAGACTGATATATGCAGTAATGTATAGCTTAAAACATAAATTCCATAGCTTTGGTTGATATTTAAAAAATTTCCATGCTAATGACAGAAACCTTGAGGGACATCCTTGGTGCCCTATTTGTGGCACTAGCTAGAGTAAAATAAACACAAAAATGGTTTCCCTTATTCTGCTTTATATTAGTTCACTTATATAAATGATACAGTAACAACAATTTTAGCTATAAATATATATTGAACATTTCATAATTTAGGTTCACATGAGGGACAGCCACGCTAATGACAATTTGATTAAAAATTTTTTAATTACATAAGGGGAAGTTTAAAAAATGTTTAAAACATAGACACTATTACTGAAGATATGTACAATAATATAAGAATAAAGTGGTTTTAGAAAATACTCGTATACTATTATAACAAGACAGGGACATTAATATGGCTTGTAATTGTAGAATCACCCATTACGTTGTTTGCAGTTTAATCACATTCGTAAGCGTTAGCGTTTGTAAATTGTTTGAAAACATGCATCTATCAACCAGATTAGGTACTGCCTGTGTGCATTATTAATTCTTTCAATACCAACTTACATATGAACAGAGTAACAGTACCTTCAGACTGTTTATGTACGAACAAAAAGTGTTTATGTTGGAACATTATACAATGGTCGACGCCTAGAAAACAATGATTACTTATTCAATCGAATTATGTCGGGAAGAACAAGTGTTCCTCGTGTTGTTTTTTGTAAATAGGAACTTGCCTCGTGACGTATTAACCATAACAAAATACTTTCGAATTACAGTAAGAAAAAATACTTCTACACACAACCCACAATATCACTGATGGTGCAAGAAATGCAATTAAGATATCCATTTCTGAATTTTTTTGACCACTTACACAAAAACTATAACGATATAAAATTTACGATGGAAATTGAAACGAATGGAACCGTACCATTCTTTGATGAGCATAATATTATTATTCAGTCTAGCATACGGTTTGGACATTCACATTCTGCATATCGATGCTA
Source organism: Platerodrilus igneus (assembly GCA_036346225.1). Taxonomy (NCBI): domain Eukaryota; kingdom Metazoa; phylum Arthropoda; class Insecta; order Coleoptera; family Lycidae; genus Platerodrilus; species Platerodrilus igneus. Next base: position 11,467,393 of record JARFIW010001700.1, on the reverse strand, counting down.
CACAACAACAGATAAGTACCTTCATTTCATGACCTACGTTAGCAAAAATCGTTTATCTTTAGTTTACCGCCTGATTAAGTTTTCACAGCCAGTATACCGGACCAAGGAACTATTTTATATAAAATTCATTATTATGACCTGCGACTGCCGCATTATAGATATCCAGGAGGCAATTTATCATTATCCTTAGCCAAACCAAGATGTTAAATTCTAGTGCAGCTGGAATGCATTGCTTTTAGCAATCCTCTGATATGTACATGTTACCTCTAAACAGGGTCCGACACCGGTACGAAAACGGCCGTAAGATCAATTTCGACGATTCAGGATTAGAAGCTAAAACTCACTTTTTTTCATTAACAAAATACCAGAAATCGATAAGAATTGTAACAGGGTTACCAGAAATAAGGCTTGCCAACATCCCTTTATATGGAAAGTATCAACGTGTGCACTGATGCGGTTACTTTACTGCGAGACACCCTTTAACTTAATTCGGCAAATAGTTTGTTGTTCAGAAATAACTTTCCGTGCCATACTACTTTGTTGCAAGACACCTTTTACTTTAGTATGGATCTGACGGTTCAAATGTAGTTACATACTGCTTATCTTGATATGTCCCTCATAAAAATGCGTGACACGTCCATCTTATCAGTAATTAAGGTAAATGCACTAGTAATTGATACTATAGTGGAGAAAAATTTACATTTAGTTCTTATCATAAATCAAAAATTAGACTTTTTAAAAATGTATTTTATATTGGTGTAGCTCAATGTTTTAGAAACACGATAAGATAAAATGTATAGCCAAAATTACAAAAATCACATGGTTTATTAAATTTACAAAAACTGTAAAAAATTTGTCAGTTTCCAGATACAATCCACGATTCATTGTCACTGCCTGATGAATAGAAATTTTTATCACTTAATGCTTTAAGTCTCTTTCTTATCAATTGCTGTTTTTTTTCTTCTTGCTTTTGTTTTTTAGGATATCATTTTCTTCCTTTGTTCTTTTCAGCTTTTTTCAGTTTTTCTTCCATTAGTTTAATTTTCCTATTTTCTTTGTTTTTGTGATAGATTTGCCAATCTTTTGACGTAGCAACTGTCGGTACTTTTTCAGCCTTTCTGTTTTTACACATGATGGTTTAAATACTGGCCAAAAAAGCACTCGTTTAAAAGGAGAAGGTATAGTTTCAGTGTGGGTTTTACCACTGATGAGAAATGGAGCTGCTGCATGCTTTTTCCAGGTTCATCAAAATTAGTTATAACTTGCCCAACTTAAGAATACTTTTTTTTGGAGTTTTGTTTTCATTTAAAACAGTATCCTTAATGTCAGATTATAGCACTGCTTTTTCTAATATTTCTAGAATATTTTTCTCAAAAATTTCGTTTTGTTCAATATTTACGTCATTATTTGTGTGTGATAGTAGTCTGTGGTTTTTATCTGGACTATCATCATAAGCATCTTTACAGAGTTCATTGGTACTACGTTCATTGTTACTACTGGCAAAACTTCCAGTGTCTCCAGCAGCTAGGTTATCAGATTTGTCTTCTGCGTCCTCCAAAGTTTTCTTCGAATTAATTTTTTTATTTTTTTTTCACAGTATCGCATTTTTCGCAAATATCTTTATAAAAATTGAAGAAGGATATGTTTTGGATATCACCATTCCGATGCCAGTTTGAATTGAATAAAATGAGTTTGTTTGTTTCGATTTATTTTTCCAAGAAGTGTATTCCATTCTTTATTTCATGAAGTCGTGTTTCTTTTTCTAAATGTTTTCTTTCTCATTGGGAAAGGTAATAGCTTCAATGGTCCATGGAACTAAACCACATTTTCGGAACCGATTTTGTAAAATTGAAGGTGTAAATTTTCCATTAAGTACTTTTTTTTAAAAGAGGACAGAAGTGAATTTTCCTTATAATAGAAGAATTGTGGTTATTAATTCTTCATTGGTGTACTGCTTCTTTCCAGCCCCCTTTTGGTGAACGAAAGACAGCTACATCCATAGGTTGCATCAAGTGATAGGTAGAGGTAGAAAATTAGTTAGAATTGAAAATATGTTACGCTGTATGACTGGGTCGACTATCTGTACATCATTTAACGAATAGCCGCTGGTGGTAGTTGCAGAACCGCTAAGAACAACACGCAACTTAGTGCTAAAGGTATTTTCCTTGTAAACGGTATGATGAGGCAAAACATAAGTTACCTGTTCACTACTTAATTGAGCTTAAGACATATGACCAAGAGCTTGTTATTCATGTAAAAAATCAATAACTTTCAAATAAAGAAGAGGAGTCACGTAATCCTTTTTTAAGAGCAAGAAATGCACACTTGGTTACAAGTAGGAATCTGCTAGTTTCAAAGTGTTTTCTTTTAAAGGAATCGTGACTACAAATTTGTCAGTTGTATCACGAATGGTGTTGGACATGAAATGGTTTTCGCACTCACTTTCTTTCATCGAAGTTAGTTATTTAATAGGAGACTCTTAAATTTCACGAAACTGTTAATTGTTCTTGGCGACCTTTGTTTGGTGTGCAATATAAAATTGTTGAGAAATATTTAGCACCTGCTAGTAATTTTAGTACATGCTTTTAATTTCATTTGCTAGCAAAGCTATAATCTCATTTTGAATCTTGTCACCTAAATAAGTAGGAATGTTTTTGTTCGTATCTTTAGATGTTTGAATCCCACGAATGTGTTCATATAACGTTGCATCAAAATTTGATGTCGGTTCTATTGCTTTCAAAAGTTTTTGTTGTCTTAGTCAAACAACTGGTTTAATCCTCCGCGAAAAGCTACATTTTGACTAGCTAGGAATTGTGTAGCATAACAATTCGTAATATTACGTCATACCAGTGTCCTTTGTCCTTGAGTATTAATTTTGATTTTGTCTTTTAGAGCAAGTGCCAGACTTCAAAATGTTCGTTTTATTATTGTGCGTTTTGATTTTTTTATGGCGCGATAACTAGAGAGGTAACTGTTGTCAGTGTACTAGTTTCCGCGATCGTACTGTTCTTTAAAGTAAATAACTTGCAATAAAAGCAAAATACAAAATCTTTAGGCAATAAATACAAAAGCAGCTTTCATCGTTTACGAAAGTGCGCGAATCAAAATGATCTTAGAATTTTCTGCCCTACGCATTTTTTGGATATGGATATCCTTTAACTTAAATACGGGGGGTGTTCGATATGTATCAGGAATAAATAACAAAAACAAAACTTAAGGTGTGAAAACTTCTTTACTGTTTTTAAAAACATTCTTCACTTTTGCATACGTTGGAACCAATTTTCATAGCATTTTTCCATTCCATTTTTTGGGCGACTGTCAAATTGCGTGGGATCTAACACGTATATAGCTTTTTCACAGCTAAATGTTCATGTTATATCGAATGTATGCTCATCATTCTAATGCTTTGGAATGCATGAATCTCACGATAAGTCACATGACGATCTTGCATTATCAATTTGTACACAGCATCGATGTTTCCTGGCACAACAGCCCATTTTGGACGATCTTCTTCAAATTCATTCGCTAGTGAACTACAACCACGATTGAATTCACTATACCCACGATATACAGTGGTTTTAGTTGGAGCTTCTTTCCCCAAAGTCCAAACAAGTTGACTCAGGCACTGTTGTGGAGATAATCCATGTCGGAAATTGTAAAAAATCATGGTACGAAAATGTTAATTCCCTTTTTTTGGCCGAGACGAAATCTTCAACTCAATCAAAACATAACAAATAGTGTTCATATGGCAAAATGTTATAAGTATCTATACTGTCGAAAATGTCACACTTTAGGTTAGAAACGTCAAACCGCACCTAGCAACACTAGTGTTGTCAGTTCCCATACATATCGAGTACCTCTCGTAAAACCATTTTTGGCAAAAGGTTGTTTTTCTGCTTGCGAAAGTGTCCCTGGTCACTTAAGAGAGATTGTGAAATACGTATAACAAATACGACTTCAGTACTATCCGTGCAGGCATCATTAAAAGTATCTGGTGGACGATTAACCATAGTTTCACATACTCTTCCTTCGCTTCTATTACTTACTTGAAAGGTAGCACTAATATCGTGACTCGTAAACGGAACAGAGTTTTTCGTTTCCACATATTTAAAGACTGCGCTCTTATCTATTTCTTTTTCTTGTTCTTTGGCCACCTTCTTTTGTTTGTATTGAGCGCCAGAGAATCTTTTATGCTTCATCATTCTTTTATAGATGGGAATAACCTGCTGCCTCAGTACTGTAGCGTCTGCGTAACTTCAATCTCACGAAATCTCCTGGAGTTATTTAACGTAATTGATATTTACACTTATAACTATACAACACTTTGTTTCTACAATTTATATTTTACTACAAGTAATTTATATCGACTGAGAAGTAACAACTAAATTTATGTTAAATATTTATTTCTGATGTAAACGCCACTTACTATCGAAACCGACTTCCATTTACACCACTAACGTGCGTCTTTATATGGCTTACGGTAGCCTCTAGAAAGATCTGGAGACTGCAAGTCGATCAACAATCGATAAGATACAGGCGGCTTCCTTTGATGACGGTATCTGATAGCTGCGCCTTTGTCGATTGGTAGTGGTTATGGTTTCTAGACGTGCAGCAATTGAGAGCTGATGTAATTTGCCAAAAACAACTAAGCCACGATCCGAGAGCTTCGATATAGTACCTTAAACCGCTACTACAAAGAAGTTATAATCGCATTTTGCACTAGTTAATTTTTTTCTTTTACTTTTGTTGTTTATGCAACGATTGAAACAACTCCTCTTGTAGCAGACGTATATCTACTTTTATTAAAAGCCACCTTTTCCACCACTCCATTTTCAAATATTGCCGTCTTTCTGATGTGCGACATGTGTTCAGTAAACACACTTGCCACTAGGGTGGCGCGGCCCTGTGAAGATGTAGAAAAATTGAAAATAATAAAATATGAAATATTGAAATATAAGATAAATAATACAAGGTTATGGAGCAAAAATAAACTTAAGGAAAAAATGATTTAATACAGAGTCAAGGAAGATTGAACTTTGTTGGTAATTAACAAGATTTAATGATAGTGACATTGATAAAAGTGAAAGTAGTCTCTAGAATTAAAGAACTATAAATGCGATTTTTTCCAATTTTCTAACCTAATGTAAGGCATACGAATGGAGAAAATTGTCATTGAATTTTTTTTGACACTTTCGGTTTTTTTATATAGGTTGGAGATACCACTTTAATTGCGAGCATGACATTAAAATTAAAATCATCGGACAGCTTATGGTGATTAGGAGAAAAGCGTTACTTATCTCTTCACATTGCTGTTTTTGCTATCCAATGACTTTTAAGATTTTCTTAATTTAAGATTTACGCTTAATTGTTTATTCACTGAAAAAGGTGGATCTAGAATGTGCTACATAGTTCAATAACTATCAAATAAGTCGGTTATACAGGATTTAATTTACTTTTGAACCAAAACCGATGTTGAGATAAAACATCCGAATACATTAGTTGAACAATTTCAAGTATTTGTCACTATCGTTATATTTTTCAGGCTTGCTGAATAATTACACCTATTAAATTCAGCACATCGCATAGTTGTTTTAACAAACTACTAATAGCTTGATCGTATGTGGTTTATTTATTTAATAATTAGTTTGGAGCTGTAAAGATCTCCTTTTGACATTATATGTCAAGCTAACAACGATTTATAACTTACGGAAGCTAAAAACTGGGTAACATTTTTAATTAAATAGTAGCTGTTCCAATTACACTACCAATTAAATCACAAGTTGATATTTATAAGAAATAATGCATAAACGATCTAGTGAAAACAGGAGTTTGTTATAAGCAATCATACAACAAAAAAGTGAATCTGAATGGTAAATGATATTACACTGACTGTGATGTATGCACTGCTCAATTCACACGTCGCGATATATCATTTGAGATTATCTGACAAATAAAGTTTATCAAAGCTGATAAAAACTTATGATGCTTTATTAATGCCCCTGTCTAGGTAAAAGGTTTGTTCCCTAAAAATCAAGCGCTGGGTTTTCATCTTATTAACTAATACTTTAGTATTGATCAACTTGCCTTGTGCAATTATCCAATATGAATATATAATAGTTGGCATCAGCTTTTATTTCGAGCGTCGCTTCCTGTCTATATCTGACATATGTCAAAAGAACTTGACAGTGTCAGATATGATTGACATAAATGCCAGAAGTAATTGAAAGTTAGGTTGACATATGGTTGTCTACTTAATTTAGATTTGTATAATCTTCCAATTGTCGTCACCTGTCGCGGTGGCGTAATTAAAAAACGTAGGGGGTCGCGAAAGCCTATGGTACAGGTTCGAATCCTGTCCGGGACCTTATATTTTCCACCTTTCAATTACCAGCTCAATTTCAAATAATCATTCGGGCCTTGCATTAAAGTCTAAGTCATTATTTCATCTTATTCACTGTAATACGATAGTATTAATTTAATATTAATCAACTTGCGTTGTGCAATTATTTTATATATATATATATATATATATATATATATATTGTCGTGTAATTTGTAGCTAATTGTAGATATATAAAGTCATAAATCAAGCTCGGGGTAGAGTAATAACTTACGAGAAAGTTAATTAGACATTTTAGATAATTAGGTATTTTAAATAATTAAACTAGTGTCAAGCTAACTGGTTTGGTGCTATTGAAATAAGATTTGTTACGAATTGGGTTTTGGATTTAAATTGGGCGTCAGCTTTGTGCAACTTTGTTTGGGTGTCAATTCTTGAGAAAAACGTATGTGGTGGGAAAAGTTTTAACTGGATATAATTCAAGGCTACTGTAATCAAGATCGGACTAGATTTTAAGTTCTGTGTTTTCTATAAAGGAAAATTGGATATGTCTATTGGGTATTTAAAAAATTAAGGGCAAAATTTTGTAGTTGTAAGATATAATTAATGCAATACGTATTTAGGAAATAATCTATAAAAAAGAGCAATTTATAGGAATTTTTTGGCTTTGGTATATTTAAATAAAATATTCTGAGATAAAAGTACTCAAACCGTAAGAGATAATTATCAGTACATAAGTAGTGAAAATTGATGCTTTGGTAATTTTTGAATACTTTATGTAATTTACTTTCGTCTGTTTACTTATTTTGCTTAATTGTTGGTAATAGCTCTAAATATTTGTATTTCGGATTTTTTTGTAAAGTTTAATATATCAATTGAGTCGGAGACAGTTTATGTTCAACCCACTGTACAGTCGTGGTAGTAGATTCTTTTATTTAGGTAAGAGATTCCGCGAGTGTTGGACAGACGAAGTGGCTACGGCTTCAGAAGCAAAAGAAAATTGGCGCTCAATGTAAGCGAACATCTTTTTAAGGCTTCCAATATCTCGACATATTATTGAGGTCAGAAAGGTGGAATACTTATCTTCTAATATCGCAGTAGTTTATTGGCACGCTGGTGGGGCTTATCTAATAGGATCCATAATACGTGAGATTATTGGTGCTCAATTCGGGGGTATAACTTTCATAGGCGTCAACATCGTAGATATCAACTTCACCCTTATATACATACTGATAAAAGAAAAAAGCGTCATTTTGGCAATTAGGGCAAAACTCTAATTCTTAATAATTTGAAATAAAAGCGTGAACTTTCATTGAAAACACTCGGTGTATAAAACTACGTTTTATATTAGTTAAATGGATAGATATTTTATTTGTATCATTTATTCAGTATCAAGGTAAATTTTTTAAGAACAAAGTCATTTACTTCACTGAAAATTGCATTAATTTTTACTATAAACCACTTTGTTGGAAGTCAAGTAATTATTTATTATATCTTTCAATGAAAATACATTTACAGAAAGAAGACGAGATATCACAAGCAAATATTCTGTTTATGCAGGAAACATTTGGAGGATAAACAATTGAAATGGTTAGAATATACGTATGGTTAAAAGAAATCGATTTCACATTGGTGAGAGCGCTAATGGATCAGATAGTTTGATGTGAAATAATACGATTGTTATCGGTTTGGACTACCTGATTTGTAGCGGGGCACATACCTAGATAGCATAGCGGATTTTATGAAAATATTGTTGCTTATAATCTGTTTGAAAGGCTATATATGTACGACAAAAGCAATTTTAAAAGCATTATTTCTGTTATTCTGCGAATAAAAAAAGTAATTTGAAATTAATACTGAGCTAAATTAAAGGTAAAATTCTTATCAAACTTATATAGACGTCAAATATTTCTTTAACAAACAATCTTTCAAATAACAAATGCCACATTCACATACAGCTTTAACAACAAAAAAGATCCTCAAAACAAAAATACTTACATACAAACATTAAAACTAAAAACAGAGTTTAATATTGTCACAATATTTTAAATCTAAGATCAGAATTATAAATAACTAAATATAAACTCGCTTAAACTAAAATAGGGTTCTAAAATCTCTCTTTCTGATTAGTATTTTCATTCACAAATCCTTCTTTATACATACAAACTTTTAGAAATTTAGATTGATAATTGTTAATAATCCATTTTAAATCGAATTAAAACGTAGCTGATCGGTTCTGTTCAACAAATTTATTTATTATGGCCAAATTTACCAAAATTTGACCTAATTCAAATTCCTTAAATTATCTACTCACAAATCAAAATCTTACGTAATCTACACGACTTAATTTTTAGAAAGAACGTCTTTTCAAAGATTTTAGAAACAATAAGATCCTTGCTTTGGCGTTAAATTATGCTGGTTGTTTTCTATTATCATATCGTGAACTTGTATTCATGTCCAAAATTGTTATATGCAATTATACTCCTTGCGCGCCTACAAATCTATATCGGTATTGTTCAATTCTTTTTAAAATTAATAATACCATTAAATATGTTCAAAAATTTATATACCATATCTTTCCTTTCAAATTAAAATCTATCTTGCTGGAATTTATTACCGTCCGTTCTTTAAAAAGACCAGTTCAATTATCTACTTTCAAAGTCGTTTATAAATTAGGTGATACTTTTCTAACAAACATTTAACACTGGTCATTAGCCAGATTTATTATTATCTATTTAATGACGTTTTTAACGAGCAGTAGTAGAACACTCACTCATGATCGCATTTTTTAATCGGTTATATAGTATTAAATTTTAGTACGTTATAAAACTGCAAATACCGGAAGTTTCTGGTTACTGTTAATACGATTTTATTTACGTGGATTATGTGATTGTACCGAAAAGTGACATTTCATAGCTCGCGGCTATAATTAATTGATACATTTTACACTAGTATCTGTTATCTTGAAGATTAAGAGATGTTATTTGCTCATGCCACGACCGTTATCTACTTGAGTTATTGGTTTTGTTAATTGGTGCACGAACGTTTGGAATCTCTTATCTATAGTTACGAACAAACTAGATTTTTTTCGTAATAATGAAATGCGCTTTTCTATTTATCATACCTGTACCTCTCCGGAAACATGATTTGTGTTATTATAGATGCTTTTCAATAAAAAAGGGAAAGAAATTAGATACTTGTAGACTGTAGAACGCGTTTTCAATAATGTCTTATCATGCTCCACCATAGAGTACTTTTCTGATAGAACATTTATGGATGAATAGCATTTTCAAACCTGAATTTTTAATCACTGAATATTTACAGTTACATCTAAGTTAAGTAATGTGAATTAAGATTATTAAATCCCAGGTTTCTATATATTTAGAGTATAGTACAGATCGTTCTCTCAATACTAAGTGTTTCCACAGTTACCTTGCTATGAATATGAGTATTTACAAAAATGTCTTTATTTTTCTCAGGTTTGGTGGTTTGTATGATCAAGGAATGGTGCTAGATGACCTTTACATGACCTCTTGTTACATTATATATACATATAACTATCATATATATTTTTTTAGTATATATATATAAAATATATATCTGTGTGTGCGCACGCGTGACGTGCGTGCGTGCTTGCGCGCTCGAGCATGTATGTTTTGTTTAGCTTTAAATTTAATTTGCACGCTCGCACGATTCTATCAAAAACACTCGAAGCTTCTACTACAGATTTACAAGAGGACGTGACATCTTAAGATTTTTCTCATTTTTGATCATACTGACAGTACTTTTTAGCGTTTCACATGCAGTTTCTCAAATTTGTAACGCACACGTCTAGATTTAAACTTGGTTATTGAGATATTAAACAATCCCCTAATTACTAAAGGGTAAGCAGAACGTTTAAAAGTTATATGCAGTAAAAATATTATCATGAATTTTAAAACAAAGGTGTAATCGATTTGTTTATGGAATTGTGTCAGCACAGACTTATAAAGCTTTAACGACGCAAGATACATTCGCAACAAGCATACATAGTGTAATTCATTTGAGCACCACGAAAACACGAATATACCGAAATAAATAGACTAACCAGCTTTACCTTACAACAATGTCTCAATTAATAATAAACTCGTAACATGTTTGTATCTCAACCCCAGTTGTGTACTTGGCACGGTTTATGCAAGATATACATAGCCACACTAATTGCTACGGGACATTCTGGAAATAGGGCTAATGGGGCATCTAACTAGGGGCGAGGACACGTCTGGCGCTTAATCACCAGCTTTGGGACATAACTGTTCCTGAATTTCCATCAAACTTTTGACAACGTACTCGTGTTAACACAGAGTTTGTCACCATGAGAGTATGTTGGATGTTCAGAAACATCTAATATTGATGCTCGCTCTAGATGCGGTTAACTAAGACTGTAACATTACTGAAACTGGAACCTCTATAAATAATTTGTGAGTGTATGTGGTTACGTCTGTAACATTTGATTCAATTCTAGTAGAAAACGCAATCAAATCAAATATGTATTAAGTTATTGGCTGCGCAAAGAAAGATGTTTGTTCTATTGCATTTCGACAACTTGTCATAGTAATATGGAATTTCAAACAATTTTTATAATTTCAGTTCGTATAAAACTCTGGTTATACTAGCTATAATCAATTTGTTGCATTTAGAGGAAAACTTCTTTACTATTTGCTTCTTTTTCCAAATATAAAAACCGCACGTCGTTGATACGGTCTCATCGACCCTTACTTAATCCATATTTAACGTTCAATTGTTTAAATTTCCGGCGGCAAACTGGTCTCAGGGTTTTAGTGGTTCAGTTTTCTCAAGTTTCTGTTACGTTGTTGCCTCCAATATCTTTGCAGTACACTAAATGGAAAAGATAAGGAAACGGGAATAAGAAATTCGAGCACTACATCGAATCACGTATATAACACACACTCCTAAAATGCAATCGCCTTTGTGAATCCGGGAATGACGTGTTCAATTTGAGTTCATGTCACTACCCCATTTTTCCAACACTTATTTGTCCCTCCCGAGAATGGCTTATTCAAATCTACTGATGTTTTACAACCGACTGGAATGGAGGACTTCATGACTTCAATAGCGCGTATTCATATAATGTTTCTCAGAGTGATAAAAATTCCGGGCGATATCTTAACGTATTTATGCATATTAAAAGCATTTTATTTTTACAACATAAATAGTAGTTATAAAATAACTAGGCTTGGATTCAGCAAAGAAGAAATCTCTTTGTCGTTATAAAAAATACTATTGTTCTAATAAGTGTAAGAGATGTAAACCTGCATATCCAATAAATGAAAGGCATGCTCTGGGTTAATTCATTTAACACGTCACAAATTTCTCACATACAGGACAATATATGATGTACGTGCCGGACTACAACTGATAACACCTGTTTATGTCTCTGGGTTGTAGAAATTTTTGTTTTGTTTTTACATGATCACGGACACCTTGTAAAAAAATTTAAATAAACCAAGAAGTTATTTATGCAAATGCAGTTTATTTCGACTATCGCCTGAATAAAAAAAATAATATTTTATACAATAAAAATACAATATCAACAATCCTAGCACATATTCATATTTATATTAGTTTTGAAAAACGAAAATGCATAAAAGAAATATTTAAAGTGTGTTTGTTCATTGGCATGAAAATGTACCTGACAGCGTCGAATAAACGACACACTATCATTGTTTTCAACCAAACTTACGAAGTAAGTTAGGTTAATAGTTAAGTTAATAGTATGTGGCCTATCATCCTATCTCTTCTATTTTTTACCGTTTTCCACATATTTCTTTCTTCCTCTACTGATTTCAGTACCTCTTTGTTATTAACTTTGTTTGTCCATGACATCTTCCTCATACGTCTGTAACACCACATTTCAGAAGCTTCTATCTTTTTCTTGTCCGTTTCTCCTACTGTCCAGCTTTTACAGCCGTACAGTGCTGTGCTCCACACATATGTATTCAGCAACCTTTTCCTTGTGTCTATGTTTGTTGTCTTCGAACACAGTAGTTGCTTTTTCTTGTTCAATGTAGCCGGATCTTGTGCTAATCTTTGTTCTAAAACTTTTGTGCTTTTCCCATATTGCGTTATGTGGATTCCTAGGTAGCAGAAATTCTTAACCTCTAGTAAGTTTTTGTTATCTATGTGTATTCTTGTTTTTGATTTACTTTCCCTTCCTCTTCAATGTACAAGTTAAAAATTATTGGAGATAGGACACATCTTTGTCTCATCCCTTTCCTAATGTTTACTTCTCTACGTTCCTGCTCTAATTTCATTACTACTGTTTGCTCTTTGTATAAGCTATGTACTATTCGTCTATCCCTATAACTCATTCCAATCTTTTTTAGTATTTTGAACATTTTTTTCATTTTACATTGTCGAATGCTTTTTCCAGATCTACAAACTCTGTATACCCGCTTTCCCCTTCTTCTTTGTTTTCTTCATTATCACATTCAGAGCTAAAATAGCCTGCCGTATTCCCCTGTTTCGCCTAGACCCGAATTGATCTTCTCCTAGTATTTCTTCAGCTCTTTTTTCTATTAGTGTTAGTACAATTTTAGTTAATATTTTTGACACGTGTGCTGTTAAACTTATTGTTCAAAAGTTTTCACATCTATCCGCGCCTTACTTTTTTGGTATGGTTGCTATGATGTTATGTTTGAAATCTTTGGGTATCTCGCCTGTCTCATACATTCTGTTACTTCTTGCCCAGCCGCTTTTAGAGTTTCTGCTTGCATCTTATCTGTACCCTGCGCCTTACCATTTTTCAGACCTTTTAATGCCAATTCCAACTCATCTCTTATTATAGGATATTGCAAGTCATCATTTTCAATGTCTGATTCCTGTCCTAATGCTGTTAGTTCCTCTTCTGCATATAAATTCCCTATATATTCTTGCCATCTACCCACTTTCTCTACATGTTCTATAATGACGTTTCCTCCCGCGTCCTTTTTATTTTTGCTATACGGTTTTATATCCCTAAAATTGATTCTAGTAGGTTTGTATGCTTCATCTGTCTTTCCTATTTCCATCTTGATTTGTACCTTTTGCATTTTTTATCAAACCATTGTTCTTTAGCTTTCCTGCATTTTATGACTTTGTATCTCTGTTTTCCGGTTTCGTCTGATTTATTTTTGTATTTTGGTCTGTCTTCTATTAAATTCAGAATATCCTTTGTTATCCATGGTTTCTCATTTTCGTTTTGTGTATACTCCAAAATACTTCTGGCCGCCATGTATAAGCTGGATTTAATGTTACTTCATTCTGTTTCTACTTCCTTACTATCAGATATTTTTCCGCTATCCTTTTTTTTAATCTTTCTTGAATATCTTTATCTTTTAGTTTCTCAAAGTCAAAGTGCTCTTATCCGTTCCTTTTTTTCAAATTTTTAAATTTAAGAGTGGCCTCCATAATTACGATGTTGTGGTAGCTGGGTAGCTGCTACAGTCTTTTACTGGCTTTTAGAATTGTTGTCTAGCAAGAATGTAATCAATTTGATATTCTCCTATATGTCCTGGCGTCTTTTACGTATATCGTCTTCTAGCATGATGTTGAAATAATGTACTTGTGATGGTTAAATGTTTTTTGTCGCAAAATTCTACCAGCCTGTTTCCCTCATCACCTTTCGTGACTAAACCAAATAAACCTACTACCGCTCCTTCCCTACCCCTACCTACCACTGCATTAAAATCCCCCGTAATTATTAAATTTTCATATCCTTTTATGTATCTTAGTATGTCTTCGATATCTTTGTAGATCGCTTCTACCTCTTCGTCACTGTAGCTAGAGGTTGACATGTATACTTGTATTATTACTGTGTTTACCGATTTAGATTCTAATCTAACCATGAGTACTCTTTCGTTCTTTTGGTAGTAATTTTCTACACAGTGTCATATCTTTTTTCGCATAACTATCCCCACACCCGAATTTTCTTCCTTTGATCCTGTATGAATTACCTTGAAGTCTCCACTCTAAAAATCCCCCGCCTCTGGCCACCGAACTTCACTAATCCCTGCGATGTCTAGTGCTAACCTATTCATTTCACTTTTCAGGTTCTCTAGCTTACCTACTGGCTGCATACTTCTAACATTTCACGCTACGACTCGCAAAATGTTCCCGACTCTTATTCTGAACTTTCCGATCGCATTCTCGGAAGTAGCCCCCTCCGGGAGATCTTATTGGAGGACTATTTTAACTCCTGAATTTTTTACCCCAGAGAGTGCCAACATGTTTGTAATTTTAATCTAACCAATTATAAGATGTATTTGTAAAATTTTTATAACTGCGTTTAATTGATTATTTAAAAAATAATTTTAAGTGACTATTGTCTATGAATTATTCACGCCAATTTAAAAACAGTTGTGGTACAACCTAAGACCACACGTGTATTTTGTGCACATTACTTATGCGCCTCTAGTATTTTGGCTTCATCCGTCCACAAAAATTGAGAAATTCGCCATGTTGTATTACTTGATCCAAAATCCATGTTCAAATGCTAAACCTTCTTTCTGCAACCCGTGGTTAAAAAGCTTATAATTTGAAAACGCATCGATGTAAACCGTTACTGTTTATCGTTCACCATACAAAATTTAGCTAGAATCCCCAGAGAGCTGCAATACTCAGTGTAACGATTCCATTATTACTAAGTATTATGTCAATCGAGCATTTGTGAATTATATTTTCTTAGTGAGAGCTGTTCTACTGTCTTAGAGTACACAGTGTCTTTAAGTCTGAAATATCTGACTAAATACAGTCCCAGAAATATTTACCCCCTTAACAGCTTTGCTGCCACGTAGGTCACTGGTAACTGGACCTTGGCACAACCTATCACGCCGTGTGGTTCACCAGTAACCTTGGTAAAGAGTGAAGTTTAAATTTCAATCCTGCGTCACCGGTCACAATTATTATATCATTTTACAGTGAATGTGAACGGAATGGTTATACGTTACATACCGTATAGTTTGGGTTTTTAATTTTTATCATGTATGATATTAGGATGAGATGAAACATAGCAGTGCTTTATTTATCAATAAAAATTTAATAAAATGAACAAAATAAAAATAAAATAATAATAATAATGATAAATAATAAACTAATAATAAAATAAAATAAAATGAAATAAATCCATATTTAACATAGTTCGACGGTGAAGCGTTGCTCACACAAAGTGTACTTCTGAGCATTCTTCACAGCAAGCGTTCACGCTACTTGTCTTATTTTTAGCAATTTTACTTCTAAATTCGGTATCATTCTTCTTATAACATTTTGTGCATAAACGCTTCAAGGTTCTCACTTGTCCAGGTTTTGTTTCTTGCTCATGCTTAATTTGCTAGGTCTTTGATTTAGCTATTTTTGTTTTCCTTCACCAGTGTTGGTTAAGTATTCAATAAACTTTTTCTAAAAACTACTACCGACATTTAACTTTCAGTTGTTTCATTATACATTACCAAAGCATTTATTGAGGATATGTTAAATGGAATTTCGTAGCCAATCTTTTTGTACCACTTAAGTGTTTTTCTCAAGGGGAAGAGTATACTTACCGTTAATCCGAAAAGTCTACTGCAGATTTCGCCTTAATAAATTCAATAATAGTTTTGGATTTGACAATAGCTTTGCCTCCTTTTGGGTATCATACAACTTCATTCGAACGCTTTGTCGAGAGAAAGAGAGTATTTCGTTTGTTCTTTGGATTTGAAATAATTAGTTTTGCTGATTTATGTATTGTTAATGTTTGTATTATTTTGAATTTTCAAATTACCTAAAAAGTTATTCAATACCTTTGATGCCAATAAACTTCCATTTAGAATTGAACTAACCTTTTAAAAAATATGCTAAAATATAACCAATTGGTTTGCTCCATTGTGACATAAATTATTCTTAAATGTTACTGATAACAAATACAAACACTACCTAATTATGGGATACTATCAATTATTTCGTAATTTCGTAATTCCAATTAAAAATGATCTAAAATATGGGTGAAGTGCAGTAATTTTAAAAATAATTATTACTACACGTAAGATTGACTAATACTTTACTTATGAAGCCGTGCTATTATTAAAATAATGCGAATTCTAAATATGTGTACACTTTACCATCACATACCAATGGACGTTTAATTTTTAACACAGTACGAGTACGTATACGATATTGCAAGAACTGCAGACAGAACTGCACACACAACGAACCAACTATTTTGTTTAATAAAGGAAGCAGTCAATTAAAATTGCTTTTCTTTGCTCATAAATAAATCGTCAATGAAATCTTGTTTGTCCTAAATCTTCTATTGCACTGCAGGGGTCCCATTCATGCTAGCATACATGGTCATTCTCAAATAACTCGTGTTATTTCAATTTTGTATGAAAACATATTTAAGTTCTTCCTAAAAACTGTTCCAGCAGTTGTGAACGTTTGTGCAGGACATCTTTAGACTAGTACCGATGGTTTTTCACATGGCATCGACATAACGTCGTGTACGTATTGTGCAAGCTATCCTACTTTATGACAAGCCATCCGCAGTATTCAGTACTTCTATAATACCTTGTCGAATTTAGGCTCTGAAAGAATTTTATATACATAAAAGTACTCCTGCACTTAAAGGCGTTGTTCGTTGGTAAACCTCTGACTATACTGGATCAAAATTGAGGTTGTAAGTGATGAATTATAAATTTTCCGTGCACTGTCTATTGTATTCCTTTAACAAAAACGGGGGAGAGGGAGGGGGGTGTCAAGGAATTTTGTTTAAAAATCAATTTTTATTATAAACGTGGTATGACAGTGCCTTGTAGCTGAAGTTTACTTAAACCTGAATTGAAGTATTTGGAGAAGGCGTTTATGTTTTCTTCCGTGGAATGTACTGCTCTACAACTTAGCGGCGCATTGGGATAATTATAAAACACTCAGATATTACATCACGTTTGAGAAAACACAAAAAAAAAATGCTTATGTGAATTATCGTATGCCGAATCTATTGCAAAAACTATATGGAAAGATCGTCAAAAATTGAATGTTTATAAGAAACCTAAATAAGCCTTACTATTTCCGACCGTTTACCTAATGTCGACAAAATTAGGAATTATTTTATTGATATTGACTAAATCGCGACACTTATTAATTGATATGTGAACAACACTTAGTGTGAATTTAATTTTAAATTTTAACTTCAACTTTGTGACAACTGAAAAAGTAAGGAAGCTTATAGTCTCAATTAAATTCTTAAAACTGGTACAGATTTATTAAATATAACTTTGATTAAACTCGCTTGTCCGTATATTACACAATACATATGTCATAGAATAAAGTGCTGCATGCAACAGAATAAATTCCCTAGATCCTGGAAAAAGGCTACTGTTGATCCCTTGTGATTTTCGAATTATGATTCTTATGATTTTTGATACGGTTTATCACTCCAACAATTGAGAAAGAACTTATTTCGCTATTTGGGGATAAAGCACCATCCAAAACTATGGTTTACAAATGGTTCGTAAAATTCAAGAGTTGAACACCAATGAAGGCATAATGTCGTGTGTGGCATGATTTTAGCAGAACGGATTGTGACATTTCGAGAGATACAGACATCTTCACACATTGCGGCGAAACCTACAACTTAGCGCTACCAGTTGCATATCAGTCGATGGATTTTTCGCAATTTGAAAGACACCCAAAAGGAAACACGTGTCAATTGGACCAAGGAAATGATAAAAAATTCAGTGATGGTCCTACAACTCATATATATATATATATATATATATATATATATATATATATATATATTCTTTAGAAAAACGAGTCATGTTCGCAATATTACATAAAAAAATCGAAGCACAGTTAATGCGTAGAGATTTACTACAATTTCTTTGCTGGAGGTTATCGCTGAAACAGTTGTTCATGAGAAGGTTTCACTTATGCTGCTGTATACAGAATTCAGATACTAAACAAGTAAGCAAAATTATATTTGGCCTTAGTATCAGGTTAGTTACATTTAACAACAACCGAAGTTTGAAAGTTTATGTTACCTGGCACCTAAAAAACTAATAGCCAATACTTTTAAACATCTAGGCGTTTATAGTCGTTTTATGGTTGTAATTTTTTATCTCTTTGTGTGGGCAAATAAATTCCGTTTACGTTATAATAAAGCATTTTATAGAATCGTCTGGTCTTAAAGAAAGACCACTCTTAACAGCTAGGAAAGTGTAGCATTTTTCTATGTGAATCCAAGTTTTTGAAATGGACATAGAGTTGATTGAGAAATGTGCTGAAAGGCAATAGTGATTTATAGTATAAACTAGAATCATTCCGCAATTTGCAAATATTACAATACTATTTAAAGCATGTTATTTATTCACTGTTTGAGGTTACAAGTTTTTAAAATTCAATTATGTTGATAATTATTTCTAAAATATGAACAAATGAGTATGTAATTCTTTCTAATTTCACCTTCAACCAAACTACCACCTAAAAGGCATTTGCATAACCTAAGCTACTTTGAAACATTAATAGCGTGTAGCTTGTATATGAATTTGCAAAATACGCTTTTGTCAGAAACCTCATCCGGTCCGGAAAAGTGGACAGTTATAAATTACTATTTATAGCCGAGTAAACTACATAATTCTATACTTTGGCCCCAAGAATGAATGGCCATCCTAATTTCTGTCATAAAGCTGTATTGTAAATTGAAATCCATAATTATTTTTCGGTAACGAACGGATCAATTTTGAGTCACTGGTATACTATAAGAAAGTAATTAAATTTTGGAATTATATTATTTTAGGTTACTACGTCAATTGCATTTGTTCGCAATTGTAAAGAGAGAACAATCAGTTAACTGTTTCACTGCTTTTGCGGCACCTCAAGAAACGCAATAATGTCTTGAAACCATAATATTGACTTAAGTTTAAATACAAATTTGAGAATTTTCATAAAGCTATCTAGTCAAATTTAGCGACCAATGCCGTGTTGAAACCGCTAGAGTCGTTAAATACATATGTAAATGTTTCAAAACGATGAAAAATATACGAAAACATTGTGACGTTAAACTTATACAAAAGCCAGGATGGTAGATATGGGCCCAAGGCCCTGATATCCAACGCTTTATTAAAAAATGTTACGATGTTCGATTATTACCTTGAAGCAGTGAAACTGCTTAAATCAGAAATATATTTTATTAAGCTCATATATGTTGGCATTCGCATTCTCTATGGAACTAGATTGACTATTTACGATTTGTACTATCGATATATGAAGACTGTTTTTGGAGATAAATGCCACATTTCTTACACTGACACCGATAGTATAATATACAAAACAAAAAATCATGATCCGTATGAAACCATGAGGCGAAATTGTCAACAACGCCTTGATACATCGGACTATCCTTCCAACACATTTATGGAATTCCGTTGGTTAACAGAGAAAGTATTTAGGATGACGAAGAATGAAAACAATGGAAAACTTTTAACGACTTTATTGGATTACGATTAGAAATGTATGCGGCGAAGATTTTAAATATAGGTTAAGAAGAAGAAGAAGCTGAACATTCAGAAGAACAGCAATTGTTTGTTATCCGCGACGTCGATATTACTAAGAAGTTAAAAGGAATCGAAAGATCCCTAATCAGAAGTAGAATTACTTTTGACGATTATGTTGGCTGCATAAAAATCTTCATGATTGTAGTAGGCCAGAACTTAATCCAGTCGTCGAAGCACCATGTTTATATTATTGTTCAGGAGAAGCTTGCTCCAAATCCTTACAAGGACAAACGCCACTTAATTCCTAGGTCATATTTAACATTACCGATTGGACGTTACTCGATTATGGAAGATGAAGATATATTATAATAATGTTAGAATATAAGTTGTTAGTACGTCTAATATATATTTACATACGATTCTAAATGTAACTATTTGTGTATTCTTAATAAAATTGTATATGATCTGATTACTAGTTTAATTTTCATACTCGTGGTGTAATCTTGAAAACGTAACCTTGTTTTATTAAATGCTTTTTAAGTTTTCGTATTGGTCGAAACGAGAATAGAGCGGAAGTGATGTAGGTTTGAAGTTTGACAGTCATAATGACGTCACGTGATTCTGGAACGAACGATCTTGAAGGATATTAAAAATTTTCAAAATAGACTTTAGTTTTTCATACGGAAAAATACGTGTAAAATGAGCGATCTTGCGCTCGAACATACATAACCTATCTGCTAGTATATATAGAATCAGCTTTCTTTATCACATCAACCTGTTATGGATCTACGCAAGACTGTTCTCCCAGAAACACAACTCTGCTAAAACCTGGTACCGTGGTTAGTATTTGGTTAAAACAGATCTGCAAAAGATATTGCACTTTCGTGTTTATTTTGATTTGGACTTAAATATTAACTGGTTAAAATCTATTTCAACAATTTTGTGTAATTAACAATCAAGATTGGATTTGCAATTCGATCAGCCAATCAGCAGCTTTTTATATATAGTTCAACATTATATATTGAAATTGCTGTTCCAGAAGCAGATAAAAAAGTTTAATAATTCGAAGTTTAGTAAATCGGGGGTTTTGGCAATCGCAACCCCCTTAATATCGATTTTACCGTCTAAAGGTCGGCTTGATTGTCATTTAAGGGCACTTGGAACCAACCTCCGAACTAAAACTGTTCAACGAATCCTCCTATAAGATAATAAAATATACAGTATGAAAACTTTGTCTTGAACATTTTTAATAATCATTTGCTTCGATTAAAATTTATGTCTCTAAATAATACATTTCTTTATTTTCAGGCGGCTGGTTTAGAATTAAAAGAAAATTTGGCAGCAGGAGCGGCGACATGGCCTTATGCTTCGGTGTACCACCACTATGATGCTGCTTTTGCAGGATATCCTTTTAATGGGTAAGTCTTTCTTAAAGTTGATTGTCTTTCATAACCGTCACATTAGTGTGAGTAGATTTCAAATTAGAAAGTTGATGATGACTGAAAAAATAGGAAACGTCGGTTTAGAAACTGATTATGCTATATAAAGTCTATAAAAAGTAGCTACGAAGAAGTGTTTAGCTAATAGCGCCAAGAAAAAATAATATAGTAATTCGAATATTGAGATATGTTTCAAATGCTCTAAAATAAAAAATTTCTTACACGTAGGTATCTTCTTTAGGGCTGTAAATAAATTCTGTTTTATAAATACCACCGATAATTCTATGGACGCGCATGTTCTTAGAACTCGCTTCTGGTTATACTTCTCGTAAGTACATTTAATTTCTCTTGCAATTATATTCTGTACCCAAAGATAATGAACCTTTGCTTGTGACATTTCATCTGTGTCTATTTTTATTTCTGATAAACTTTTACATTCGACACATTTCTCTTAAAGCAAGGGTTTCGATGTCTTTCAGTATGTTTAATCTTTTAACAGAGATTCCGCCATGTGTTAGCTGCGGAGGTGTTAGTTGGTTTATCTTACTTTGGCAAAACATTTTTCACAAATTGAAAAGAATAAATAAATTATCTTCATACTTATGCCGTCTAGATCTTTAAGTTTTCTGTTTCGTCGCGTCCCGTGATTACAGAATAAGTATAATCTCCGAGGATATCTTTTGCTGACGTTATGGTCATTACTTTGTTTTATTCTACCACATTTCAGAGAGTTCATGGATTCAAATTACATGGGTAACAATCCCTTGCTTAAAACCGACCTCTTGTTGTTTGATATTTAACACATTGGCTTTAAGAAATCACAATATAAGGGTAAAATATTTTTCTACTAGCGTTTCCAATGGCTCAATTCACCTTCACTCTACTACGACTTTTTACACATTTTTTTATGAACTTAAGTGTTGCTACAAGCAGAGGTTACATAGAATAAAATAGTCTAAACACGTTACTAAGTTTGTAACTAACCAAAGAGAAAAGGAAAAGGCAAAAAGTTTGAGGTGTCCCTTTCCTCTACATTTGAATGTAGTTGTTTCGATGTGCACTATTTTAGATCCCATTCAACACCTGTACCTGAAAATTCCCCATCTTTGAAGGATAGTGTTGCCTACTTTTATAGTCAATCCTTTAAAAATATAGATAATTATAAAAGCTACTTCACCTGAGATAGTTTAGATGTATATTATTGCGTATATTGTCTTGTAGAAAATTTTGAACCATTCTGAGACAATACTTATCGTTTCAGTGTAGATTGAAACATGATGTTAAAAAACACTTTATAGATTCTTACAGATAGGTTAACATCTTTATAACTGAGATGTTGTTAAATGTCTTTGAAACATTTTCCTATGGTTGCGTTTGGAACACTTGTTTCAATTGCAGTTCCGCTTGTACATTCTCTCGCAAATTGCATAATATTTCTAAGAACTGCTTTATACATTATTTCAGCAGGATGACTATCTAAAAACTCTAATTCTTCAGGATATTTGTAAGAAATCCTATGTTCCACATTTCACCAGGCAGGATTTCTTTCTAGATTTTAATCCAAAGTTCTTACGAATATTTTGTAACATAGTCTTACCCTTGAGTAACAATGATGGAACTAAAATTCCTATCTGCCTTTTACACGGTAAGTCAAGGCGTACTACCTACCACGAAAGAGAACCTAGGTGACATTGTAAGCGGCTTTAAATGGATGGTATAAGCGTTACCACGTCATAACTCGGGCAAGGCACCTGCAAAAGGCACGAAAGTCGTTATGGATTTGTCGTTACCTTCGTTAAATAACAGTTGGGAAGGGAAGAAAGGAAGTCGCGACTACTTTTAATATTCCTACAAAAATATGCACAAGGGGAGAAGTAGAAATCCTTGTGCTCAGGACACAAAAACACGCCCTGCAGGAATTCATTAACGGTTCCCACTTGAAACAACTGCAACTGTAATGAAAAATCCGTATAATGGGATCACTATTTGTGATCCAAAATAAACAATAATAATATTTGAAGAACTAAACGACTTTCAGTAGTTTGTATAAGGCAATCAAAGATAATAAGAGCATTGCTCAAGAAATATTTCTAATCCTTAAATTAAATAATTTTCGATTTTCAATTACGGGATATAATAATATTCACAAGAATAATTCCTAATGGTCCTCCCTAAATTCAAAATAATTGTCTAAGTTCGTTCATTTCATTTAATTAGAAACATTAATGAAGCACACATCATTTGTATGAGCCCTATTAGTTTTCAAATCTGAGTACTTAGCAGATGGTTATTAAAATTATTAAAATACTTAATAAATAGTATACGTTCAATTTTTCAAAGATAACCAACCCCAATGTATGTATTCCAAAATAATCCTATGTATTTTCAACTCAAATAGATATTTAAAGAAATAATCAACTTAGCTGTTCAAAAACAATTTTTTAAACTGAACAGTTGGTTCTAGATTAAGTGGTACCTTCCACAAAAGAAAATTTCTCGAGGATTAACAAATTAATGCATTAAACAACTAATAGAAAACTCTGCATGAACTTCTAAAACATCAAATACTTAATTTTGTACCTAAATTTATTTGCTACTTCAATTAAATGAGATATTAAACGCGCACCAA
The DNA here is from genome assembly GCA_036346225.1 of Platerodrilus igneus. NCBI lineage: Eukaryota > Metazoa > Arthropoda > Insecta > Coleoptera > Lycidae > Platerodrilus > Platerodrilus igneus. The sequence continues at coordinate 11,443,480 of JARFIW010001700.1, read as the reverse complement.
CATATTTGTAACAATTCAGATCATAAACAAGAAATTGGCTAAAAAGGGTTTCGCTTCCTTTATTAATCGGAATAAACTATAAATGTTTAAGTTACTTTGCTAACCTGTAATGATGAAAGATCACTCTATATCCTGCGTAATGGATGTTCAGAACCAATATCTTGGTGTTTTCATTTAATATTCAAATCTATTTCAAACGCCATTGCAACCAACAGTTGTTCCAAAATCAACTAAAAATTTAATTTTCTTCTTAAATTAGCGCTGCAAATAAAGAGTATTACAAATAATTAAAAGCAAACCTCTTACTAACCACCAACAAACAAATTACTTAGGAACTAACCAAGACCCATGATACTCAATTTAAAACCCAATTCTCGAATTGCATCTACTCCATAAAAGTTTAGACACTTTTCTGGAGTCTTACAGGTACACAAAGTGTTCCGTTACATTCGTTGCGCGCACAGGTATAAAAAACACCGATAATACTGTGTTTAGAATAACACTAGATGTTTATAATAAAAGCATGTTAGCACCCGGGTACAACATAACTCACAATACGTGCACGTATAACTTGCAAGCTTTTTAATTTATCTACTTCTAATAATAAAACCTTAGAAGATAGAAAATAATCAAATATGCAAATTTAGACGAAGAATACTGCAATTTAAAAAGCGCAGCATTTATAGGTGCTACAATTTGAATATAGTATTTACAACAAGGAAATCCACATTATTGATTTTTAGGAATCCTGTTTATCAGACGATTGTCCTCATCTACTGTGATTACTGGAATAGGATTTAATCTTGCTTTCATCGCTGTTATGTGTTTCTTGATCTATAAAAGATTTTGCAAATTCAGATACGGGTTAATTTTTTGAATAAAATCTTGAGTACTTTTTTATTTTATTTTTAAGTGTAGTTGTTTTGTTAGGTAATTTTTGGTTTGCCATTTACGTGCAATACAAAAAAAAATCGTTAATTCGCCGCTATTCCTTTGAATGATTGACCTACAATTTCCTAACGTTTGCTTTTATATTCGAGAAAAAATACCTACAGGCGCATGCACGTCTGAAGGCGGGTGTATTATTACGCAAAAAGCGTTTCGTAGAGTAAAATTTGATTTTAGCTTATAACACTTTAGTAACTTGTTATGTGCTGAATTGACTTAGTCACCTAATTAAATTTACTTTACAAAAGAGACGTAACGGTAAATAATATCCCAGTTAGTTTTCAGTGTTGGGGTTGGACTTTACAAACGCACATGCAGATCTTCTTAGAAATATACAAATTTCCGTCTTCACTTATGACTACCTGGAAAGGACTTTGAAGCTCATGTCCAATAAAAAGCCGTTTAGTACCAACCCATTTGATTTCAATCTCTATAGAAAACGGTTGTTCTAAGCAACGAAGTAATAGTTTTTTCTGCAATACAGGTTGTGGGAACCTTGTGCATACTTTTTCTTATTTACTAATTTGAGATAAACGCAAATAATAAGAAAATTCCCATTCGCTCACTTAACCTTTATTGTCCAAACATGAATATTACAGTATTTAACCAAAACAACAATCCAATTGAACTACCTTCTATTCCTAATTGGCCAAATATGCGTGTATCTAAAAGAAAAAGGACTTCTTAAAATAAAAATTATAGGTATTGAACCAAATTTTTGCAAATTTATGCAAATACAACTGTGGTGATTTTTTATATAAGAATTTTCTGTCTACAAATCGCTTTCAACTAAGCGAGTACTAACGTAAAAGTTCTCTTAATAATAATAAATTTTATACAAACAAATATTAAATACCCACCAGTATGAAATATATTACAGGTAGAAAACTAAAATTCAATGACCTACAGGTTTATTGATCTCGTACAGAGCTCAAGTAATCAGCGATTTTGTCGTGCAGGACGAATGGTGTTGTAAATAATTCACTAATCCAACTTTATGGTGAAGAAAGCATCCACCACATAAACAACTTTCACAGGTAACGGCAATTTTTGAATCCGTGCTTACGTTCACGATTGGGACTTTGTTACATTAACTATCCGGGTTTAAAACTACCGTCACTTGAATTACTCAAACTTTAATCCTCTCGGCGATCGTGACATCTCAAACTCGAAGCTCTATCGCTGAATATTAAAAGCTTGAATTTTCCCTGTATCCGCCGGTATTTATAAGTTATAGAGATTTTCTTTTATGGCAGATTCCTATTTTGATGTTTCTGTATTGCTGTTGGAAGAGTACAACTCAATTTATGAACTTATCGTCATTGGTTCTTTCGAAAGCACATATTGGTTTAGATATTTTTGTTGCTTCTTAAAGTTTCTGTATTTTTAGAATTTCACTAGATTTACCTACGTTTGTAAATGCGAACGTGCTTGTGTTTTCATTCATCGTGCTGTCTTGAAAGATGGGCAAGTTAGCAACTCCTCTGCTTGTTTATTGAAATGATGCAAACGTTTCTTTCGGATATACAGTAAGATTCTATGACCAGGAACTTTATTTGAAACGATTTTCTGCCACAGAAACGGAAGCAACTCAAGCATATGTCTGAATAAATATCGGTTCTATATCCAAATTCAAGTTAACTTATATTGCTTGGTCCTCTGCCAGTTTTTTTATTCCTGAGTAGAATAGGTGCTAAATGGGAGCATGAAAAAAACATTTAGCGATTGAATCTCATGTGATGTGCTGGATAGACATGTTCGCGTATGACTTCTGATCCCAAGGTCCCGGGTCCTATTCACGACTCGGACCGGTTGAAAAATGTTAGGTACGCATTTTTTACAAAGAAAACAAAGAGGTAAAATGCATGTCCCGCGTATGAGTGTTATCACGAACGTTGAAGGTCCCTATCTTGCTTGGAATTTCAAGAGTTCGGCAAAATTCAAAAGCTTTAGGTAAAAAATACTTTCTTTCTGGCCAATGTGGTACCTTCGAGTAGAGCAGGGGAAAATCAAATGTAGGATGAAAAATTGTTAAGATTTTCGAAATAGCTTTTCCTTGCTGATTAAATGGGTTTAATATTTTTTGCATGCATAGCATACCCGTCTGTGAGGCTGGGTTTTCTTATGTACGATTAGTACGCTATTAAAAATAAGGAAGCGATATGTCACTAAAGATATCTGCTTGCATCCGACCACAACTATAAAACTTCAGCACTGATGCTAGAGAAAATTGAGTTAAATCTAGCTCGAGCGATGATTAATAATGGTGGTAAGCAGTGACTCTATGCATTACAACAGACTTCTATGGTTATAGAGGTGCCTCTTTTATAGGTAATCAAAGTACCAACATATCCCTTCCCTTTTAAGCAAAACACATATCTTTGTTGGGTACTGTTCTAATACCCGTTTCGTCGCAGTTATATATAAAACTTGGCAGAACGTTATATTTATCTATTAAAAACCGAAGATGATCAATAACTTAGTAACAGCCACTCTCTTTAAACCTGAAGCTCTTGAATAAGTATTGTAAGTTCCGGGTTACGTTGGCGGAAGCCTTAAATCCAATCTCAATTTGCTATTTCGTTATCTTTATTAAAATTGTGTGGATATGATTAATATCAACCAACTGAAAAACAACTCTCGAATTTCGTGAACAGAGAGTCTGAAAATATTTTTTTCCATTTCAAGAATATGTTTAACAAGTTTATCCTCTACTTGCTCTAAATTGAAAACTGCAGTAAATCGGCCAAGGTTTTTTTTGGCGACATTTCCAGCATCTTTCACTGATTTTACTCTGCGCTGTAGTTAGCTAATGGTATGCCGTGTATTGAAGAATTTTGTGACAGTTATTCATACCCCACTGCTCGAATTGCAGCTTCCATTGTCTTCTGGCTTTATGAATTACGAGTACTTGTTGTTTTATGGTTTCTCATCTCTGCAATAAAAGCTACATTACTGTAATTAATAAAAAGGACATTAATATAATCTTTAAAGCAAAAAGAAAGTGTTTAATTTTACCCTAAAATAATATTTTGAAGAGAAAGCAGTACAAGCAGTCCAAGCATAAAGTAACTTAAAAGTTGTACTAAGTTTTATATAACATCACTACGTTTTATTATTTCCGCATACAAGTGAGCTGCTCTGAATGTTAGAAATAATATTTTGATATAACTTACCATACTATTTTACAATAAAATAATATCAGATCTTTGCATGTGAAGCTTTCGCAAGTTAATCATACTGTCATCATAACACTTCCCACAATCCTGCCCTTACCTGATACCAAGGAGCTTCAACATGATCCAATTATTGTCAAGAACATTTGCAATTGTTGTAGAGAAGCTTTCGTAGCCGGTTAGAATGCGTTGGAGAAGTAGCAATATTTGGATTAAGCAATGAAGATGACACCAGTAGTCATTGCAACTTGTTTGACGACGTAAACTCGTGTGGAACCCATCTAGTGAGCCGTTTTCAATTTCCCTAGGTAATTAGAGTAGTAAAACTGAATTGTACTGGTGAAGAGGATCCGGTGACTCAAATTTAACACCGCCACCGCCAACTGAATGTTTGCTATACACCTTACTCATCTAATCTATATTAAGCAACCCACAATTCTATTACGCTACCACACCACACCGTACACCGTAACCTGAATATTTGCAACCCACCTTCCATACGTTGTCGGCCTTGTTTGTTGTACTTTTGTAATTTTTTGCATCTCTGTGCTCAAACTTGAATGAAAACTCCTTTCAAAACCGGATTTAAATTTGAAAATCGAACTGTATTGCCGTCCTTAAGCAGTTTCTTCCGGCTTGTTGCACCATTTTTAACGGTGTGAAGTTTTACTCTTTGGAGGTATTTTTCTGCTCTTCGGGCGTCATTATAATTGACCAGTGCTTGTGTTATTATATTCTTTTAAATCGTTAGGTAAACTTTCCAGCCATCTCTAACGTCCTTGCAAATGGAAGGTTTTGTAGAGTTTGTCCACATCAATCATTGTGGCATACCGGCTTTTAGTACAGTATATGTGGAATTCTTATGGAAATCTTATATTGTTGCACAAGTATCCTAAACCAGCTGTTGAAGTACTCTGATTAGTAGAAGTTTAACCTAGTTTAAATGTAATGTTGTAGTGCTCTTTGCCAAATCCGATTGCAAATTGATTTTCGTTGTAATATTTTCCTTATACTGTAGCAAAATGTATTATTTACGAGATCAACTGCAAATTTTTTAGTTACGTTATCATTTTCTTCTCAGGGAAATGTCGAGCAGCCATTTTCTACGAAAAATAATTTGTAAAAAAGATGCAAGTCGAAAACACGGAAGCACCTTTAAAGAAAATTAAACAACTCATTCACGAGGAGCGATTTCATTTTTACATGCAGATGTGTTGGTTAGAGACGAAGCCGATAATAGAGACATATATTAAGTAAAGTATAATACTGAAACCAATTAATGGCGTTTGGAGAAAAGCTGGTTGAAAATTAATCGGAAAGCAGCAACATTATCTATAAGAATATAATATATCCAGTCACGAAAGGTTTATACACTTTGCTAACTTTTAAAGATATCAATCCTGAAGACAGTTGCTTCAACTTACGCGAAGATTTACTCAATTATTTGGAAAGGATCAAATCAGCATAGACTTTCAGAAGAAAGTTGAGTTCATATACGGTGCAAAATTTTAGCGGATTCTCAACAAACATTAAAAAAATACATGCTAAAAACTACTCAGAATTTCGGAGAGAGTCTAAAAGAATAGTCATACAAGCAAGGTAGAGTACTTTTAAAGCGATTTTACAAAAGCCTATATTCTTGTCGAGTCTAGTACGCCTATTGGAACAGTATCCACGAATTAATTGATCGGTTTAAATTGTTCAACGCATCCAACCAAGCAGAAAGTGCACGCGAGGAAAACAAACTAAATGATATCCATAATAAAAAAGTTACGGAAGAGGGTATAATAGAAGAAGCTCAACAAATGGTCGATCAGCTTTAAATGGCTACGTCTCTTCGAACGTCCAGACCGCAAAATCGAAGATTTAAGTCGAAGTCTACCAAGTCAAGGATTTTTACTAATACCCGACGATCTTGGTTACGATATGCTGCAAAAAAGACTGGTGAACTCCGCCGGATCCAAATCCGACTTTGGTCTTGTTATTCAAGGTAGCACAATAATATTTAAACCAGGAGAGTAATTAGTTTTCTCAGAAAATGCCTAGTCGATTTAATGACAAGCTCTACAAGACCTTCCACTTGCATGGTAGTAACAGATGGTTGGACATTTTACCTAAAGTTGTGGAAGACTAAATAAAACAACATTAAGCACCAGTCAATTGGAATGATTGACGCCCGAGTAAGCAAAAAATACCTACAAAGAGTAAAACTTTACACCGCTGTAAGGTGGTGTAACAAGGCGGAGCAAATTGCTTAAGTTCGGTGATATAGTCCGCATTTCTAAATTTAAGACATTTCTTGACAGAGTTTTTTCGCCAAACTGGAGAACAGAGCTATTTAAGTTACAAAAGTGCAACAAAGAATTCCGTAACGTACTGGAAAATTTGGAAGGACGGCCAATCCTAGGTTCTCTTGACAGCAAAGGCACTCTGCCTACAACTGCTCCAGACACATACTTAGTAGAAAAAGTTTATTCGGAAATGACACCGTTGGCGGAAACTTCTAATGCAATCGTTGTTGGGTGTAGAATTTGGATATAGTCAACATACTTGCTTAAATGTGTGTATGTATGCTATGCTATGATATCGCTGCACGCCGATGTAATTAATTAACGTTCAGTTTCCTGATGCAAGCCACCGCTCTGTGTCCCTAAATAACGTCAACTTCAAATTTTAAATACAATTCTTTTTATATGCCTCGACTAGCTCAGCTCAATCCACACACAGTACACGACGGTACGATAACAAAGACGTTTGTGCCCCCCCTTTTTCCCTAGCATTTTCCTTCTCGAATAATATAAACGAAACTAACCAAAATTTGTATAATGCCCAAGAATATATAAACTTTACAGCTTTATAACTTTGAGAATGTGATTTTTAAATTGAAAAAGGAAAAAATCCGAATATCATACGTAGAAAATTTTTTTAAAATTATGTTATAAAGTTTTTGAAAAGTGATAATTACTTCAAACAACAAGAACATCAACGTTTGTTTTCTGTTAAAGCTAAAACAAAATAACAGGGTAAATAAACCAAGACCAAGTTGTGCTTTTAAAGTTTATTCGGTTGGACGTTTCATTTGCAGAGACCTAACAAAATTCGAAAAATTTAATTTCTTAGTTGAGTCTGCCAACTGCGACTGATGTATACTGTAGTTTGAGTCGTATATAATGTAACACAAGAACGTTAAGAAATTGAACCACCATTATAACAGGAACTAAACATTTCACTTTACCTCAATATTTCACTCTACTCTCAATTCTAATACTTTACTGAAACGTAACAAATGCTTCATCATCATTAGGTCTTCAGTCCTAGAACTGGTTGGATGCGTACCCTCATTGTTTCTTAGTCGAACCAACCTACACATTTCCCTGAAATTTGCACAGTCTGCAGCTATCACTATCTGTGTGCGAAAGTCTGATCAGGTCTACCTTTACCTATCTTTTCCTATCTCTGCCTGTAATATATCCCGTACTATTCCCCAGATGTGCCTTGAAACGTATCCTGTCCATGCTACCAGCCTCATAGATCTGCAGCGCAACATCCCAGAAGGCTTCTATCTCTTTCTGTCTGCTTTTCCTACTGCCCCTATTTCATAGATGTACTGTGCTGTGCTCCACACTATGCTTTGAACAGTGTTCTTCTTGTAACTATGTTCGTTGTCTTTGAACATAGCTGGTGTTCTTTCTTGTATGATGCAGCTCGGTCACCTTCTATTGTTTTACAGTTGTATACCCTATTTCCCTGCTATTCAGTGATATGTGAAAGGGAGGCGGCTCCGTGGCGTAGTGATATGTGTGACTACTACGCCCAAGGTCCCGGATTCGAATCCCGACACGGTCCGCTTGAAAAATGTTAGGCGAGCATTTTTCACAAAAAAACACCCTTTTTCGGATGAGAGGTAAAATGGAGGTCCCGTGTGTGAGTGTTGACACGTTAAAGATCCTTACCGTGCTTGGAACAGCAGGTGTTCGGCAAAATTCCAAATCTTCCAGATAAAAAAAACTCGTTTCCTGGCCAATGTAGTACCTTCGGGTGGAGCATTGGAAAATCACATGTAAGGTATGTGAAGGGGGGTTAGCAGCCTTTGGCTGCCAAGTTCTCCCAGCACTTGAACCTTAGTCGAGTTAATAGTTTTCTACTTTATCCTCTCGCACAATCAACATTAGTTGAAAATATTTCTCAACCAACACCTGTAGTTGTTTATAATAATCATCCGATTTAAGAGCACTTACTTTTTCGTCATTGGGTTTTACTTCTTGAAACTGGTTGGACTTGTACCTCAGCTTATTTATGTTCTGCGCTAGCCTACACAGTTCCCTGCAATTCTAACAACAGCCTATATGCGGCTCGATTCCCTTCTATTTTTTTCTAATTATATGCCTATTTCACCGAAATGCCGTGGTGTGTGAAGGGGGTTAAGCAGCCTGTGGCTGCCAAGGATCCCCCAACACTTAGACATTTGCCGTAATAATAGTTTTCCAGTAAATCCTTTCGCACAATTAACATTAGTTGAGAGTATTGCAAAACCAATATCTGTGGTTGTTTATAATAATCACCATGTTTAAGTACAGCGCATCTCCATTGATTTCTATTCTGAGCTAGCCTACACAATTTCCTGAAATTCTCACAGCCTACATCTTTCACTATCTGTGTGCAGTAGTCTAACCTACGTCTACATCTACTTCTTTCTTTTCCTATCTCTGCTTCTAATATATTCTGGGCTATTCCCTCATGTCTTAGAATGTGGCCTCTCATTTTATCTCTTTTATTTTTTACTGTTTTCCACATATTTCTTTCTTCCCCTACCATTTCTAGTACCTCTTTGTTCTTAAATTTGTCTGTCCATGATATCTTCATCATATCCGCACCACATTTCAAAAGCTTCTTTTTGTTGTCTGCATTTCCTACTGTCCAGTTTTCACAGCCATACAGTGCAGTGCTCTACACGTATGTTTTAAGCAATCTTTTCCTTGTTTCTATGTTTGTTGTCTTTGAACACAGTAGTTGCTTTATCTTGTTAAATATAGCATGACCTTGTGCTAATCTTTGTTTTATATCTTTTGTGCTTCTCCCATCTTGCGTTATTTGGCTTCCTAGGTAGCAGAAATCCTTAACCTCTTGTAAGTTATCGTTACCAATTTGTATTCTTGTTTTTGATTTATTTTCCCCTCTTTTGCATACTAGAGCTTTGGTTTTCTTTTTGTTAATTTTCATACCGTATCTCTCTGCTAGAACCTTTTCCATTTCATTAAGCGCAGCTTCTAGCTCTTCTTGGCTAGATGCTAATATCGCTACATCATCTGCATCTAAGCATATCAATCTATTTTCCCCTGCATATTAATTCCAAATGTCTTCCTGCATTTGACATTATTCATTGCCTCTTTTATGTGCAAGTTAAAAATTAATGGGGATAAGACACATCCCTGTTTGCCCCTTTTGTAATATTTACTTCTCTACTTTCTTGCTCTAATTCTATTACGGCTGTTTGCTCTTTGTATAAGCAACGTACTATCCGTCTATCCTAAAACTCATTCCAATCTTTTTGAGTATTTCGAACATTTTTTTCTATTTTACATTGTCGAATGCTTTTTTCAGATCTACAAACCCGATATATACACGTTTTTCTCCTTCTGTATTGTTTTCTCCATTATCACCCTCAGAGCTAAAATAGCCTCCCGTCTCCCATGTTTTGCCTAAACCCAAATTGATCTTCGCCCAGTATTTCTTCAGCTCGTTTTTCCATTCGTCTTTGTATAATTCTAGTTAAAATTTTTGAAATGTGTGCTGTCAAACTTATTGTTCGAAAATTGTCACATTTATTCCCGCTTTTTTTTGGTATAGTTACTATGATGTTACGTTTGAAATTTTTTAGTATCTCGGTTGTCTCATACACATAGCTTACAAGTCGGAAGAGACCTTCTGTTACTGCTTGCCCAGCGGCTTATAGAGTTTCTGCTTGCATCTTATCTGTACCCGACGTCTTACCATTTTTCAGACTTTTTAATGCTAATTCAAACTCATCTCTAAGTATCCCTGTCTCACCCCTTTCATAATATTTACTTCTCTACTTTCTTGCTCTAATTCTATTACCGCTGTTTGCTCTTTGTATAAGCAATGTACTATCCGTCTATCCCTAAAACTCATTCCGATCTTTTTGAGTATGTGAACATTTTTTTCCATTTCACATTGTCGAATGCTTTTTCCAAATCTACAAACCCTATATATACGCTTTCCCCCTTCTCTATTGTTTTCTCCATTATCACTTTCAGAGCTAAAATAGCCTCTGGTGTTCCCCTGTTTCGCCTAAACCCAAATTGATCTTCTTCCAGTATTTCTTCAGTTCGTTTCCATTCGTCTTTGTACAATTCTGGTTAATATTTTTGAAACGTGTGCGGTCAAACTTATTGTTCGAAATTTTTCACATCTATTAAAAAAGTAAAAAGTTGGATTGCAGAGTTTTGCTTGCCTGATTAAATATTATGTTTTTTTGTTTAAACAAAATGTTACTTTCTATTGGTTAAAATGCATATTCTAAGTAGATTAGTTATTATGTAATGTGAATATGAATATTTACCTTGTTTAATTATTTTTGTTCTATCCTCGCGCTCAAGCTCTATCTAGCTTTTGCGAGGTAATTATTTACTTTATTTGTATTCCTTTCATTTGTTTTGTAGTTTTTTATTTTTCTGTGTAATGCAAATAAAGATTTATTTATTTATTTATTTATCCGCATCTCTTTTTTTGGTATAGTTACTATGATGTTACGTTTGAAATATTTGGCTATCTTGGCTTTTAGAGTGTCTGCTTGCACCTTATCTGTACCCAGCACCTTACCATTTTTCAGGCTCTTTAATGCTAATTCAAACTCATCTCTAAGTATAAGATATCCCAGGTCATCATTTTCAATGTCGGATTCCTGTTCTAATGCTGTTAGTTCTTCTCCTGAATATAAATTTCCTATATACTCCTGTCATCTAACTACCTTCTCTACATTTTCTATAACGACGTTTCCTCCCGCGTCCCTTATATTTTTGCTATATGGTTTTATATCCTTAAAATTCGTTCTAATTAATTTGTATGCTTCGTCTGTCTTTCCTATTTCCATCTTGGTTTGTACCTCTTTGCACTTTTCATCAATCCATTGTGCTTTAGCTTTCCTGCATTTGCGAATAATTTCCCATTTTATGGCTTTGTATCTCTATTTCCTGTTTCGTCTGATCTATTTTTGTATTTTCGTATTTCTTAAATTCAGGATATCCTTTGTTAGCCATAGTTTCTTATTTTCTTTTTGTGTATACCCTAGAATACCTCTGGCCACCATGTCTAAGCTGGATTCTGTTTCTACTTCCTTAGTATCAGAAATTTTCCCGATATCTTTCAACAATTCATTTGACTTTTTTCAACTCTTTCGTGGATATCTATATTTTTAGCTTCTCAAAGTCAAAGAGCCTTTTTCTATTCTTCTTTTTCAGATTTTTCAATTTAATTATGGCCTTCATAATTACGATGTTGTGGTCAGTGTCTATATCTGCTTCCGAGTAGCTCCTACAGTCATTTACTTGATATCTAAACCATTGTCTAACAATAATGTAATCTATTTGATATCTTCCTATATCTCCTTGCATCTTCCACGTGTATGGTCTTTTAGCATGATGTTAAAATAATGTATTTGTGATGGTTAAGCCTATTTCCTCTGTCATTTCTCGTGCCTAACCCAAATAAACCTACTATCGCTCCTTTCCTACCCTTACCTACCACTGCATTAAAATCCCCCGTAATTGTTAAATATTCATGTCCTTTTACGTATCTTGGTATGTCTTCGATATCTTTGTACATCGCTTCTACCTCTTCCTCACTGTAGCTAAAGGTGGGCATGTATACTTGTTCAGATTCAAATCTAACCATGAGTACTCTTTCGTTCTTTTGTAAGTAGTGTTCTACACGTCGTCCTATCTTTTTTCGCATATCCATCCACACACCAGAATTTCCTTCTTCTGATCCTGTATGAATTACCCTATAGTCTCCACTCCAAAAGTCCCTCTCTCTTGCCAGCGGACTTCACCGACTCCTACTACGTCGAGTGCTAAACTATCCAAATGGTTATCAACTTTAATAAACAAGACCTGTTTGGTAGATATGGCATGAAACAATATACTTGAAATATACATAAAATGAACCAATTTGTCCCTATCAATTGATTTGTTTTAGAATAACGTGTAACAATTTCTAATTTATTAGGTTTATAAATGCGTTTACTTTTGAATATACTCGTCTTGCGAAATACCTACTTAATTCACTATTTCATGCTCTGTTAGAACATTTACTTAAATTAGCAAGTCATAAGATTTATTACTGTTTTTTGGATTCATCCTTGGACCATGATACAAGATGTTACGTTTTCGGACACGTGTTTATTAGATAAGTAAACTCGCTTTGACTCCTGGGGTGGCCCATCAAAGATTTCAAAAAGTTTTCAGCTACACCCTCCTGTATTTTAAAAACAAGATTAATTATTATTTATTCATCAACATCCTTAATTTATTGAAATGATAGCCAAAATGTCACTAAATATTAAACGTTATGTACACCTCCACATACTCGGAGAAATTATAGTTACACAGTTAAGAGTTTGTTCTAAATACCTACAAATAAATTTTTTATTAACTTTGATACTGAATATTTGACGGGCAAATAGTTGAGCTATAGGGATTTGGTATATAACTAATTTTTATACATCCTAATAGATATTTAATTAATTTTCATTTAGTTTACTAAATACGTGTTCTTCCTTCTTAATCTTAAGTCGATTAAGACTAACGTTGTAATCGGAATGATCTTAATTGATATATGCAAATTAACTTCTTAAGTAGTTTATGCTGTAAACCATTTAAAAATTGTGTTAAAAGGTGGACAAGTTTTGAAATCACTAGGGTAATATGTATTCCAAGGTTACATTTTTTGTTTTGTTCAAGTTTACAGAGCAGCATCTAAATGAAGTGAACTAATAACATTCCTTATTTAAAAAACTTATTTGAAATACATAGGATTTCCTACTAACCACTTTTAATTTAACTTGTATTTAATTTCATGACTTCTAAGACGTATCGTAGGTAAATTCAGGTTATCCGAGTCTGACGTGCTGAATTGACGTTACGTTGCTGAATTAATTTTACTCTACAGGAGTGGAGTGACCTAACAGTAAAATAGTGCACTGGCTAGCTTTTAAGGTGCGAAACGGGTTCTGTGGAAGCGAATATACTTCTTTAGAATTCTGACACCTCTAATAAAAACTTTTACGTTTACTTTGAAAAGTCTTTAAACTCTCTTGTCTCTGTTTTGCCTTTGAGCGTCAACCCACCTGAAAAGAATCAACACAGATAAAGTCTACCAGGAAGGTGAGTGTTCCGGGTAACGGCATAGCGGTCATTACTGCTGCTAGAGGTTGATAGAGCCTCACTTACACTTTCTCTTCTATTAGTTTAGAATAAACAAATATCGAAAATTTTACGTTTTATATACCTAACATATATTGTAAAAGACCATGATTTAGACCTAAATCAAGGCTATAATCTCAACCAATTTAATTTTTACGTGTCATTTTTATCTCTAAAATAATGAATATTTTCATATAACAATTCTGTGTTTACAATCCGCTTTAAACAAGTAGGCATCAACGTGAATAGTCCTTAATAATCAGTGTTACACGTTCTTATTATTATCGTCAGAGTTATTATATATCAAAGAATCAAACAAGCAGCAAAGGATGGGTATAAGTAGTAGAAATATTACAAACACCTTGTTCCTTTCTCGTTTAAAATTTCATCAACTTTAAAGGCAGGAATTGCTGCAGGTATAAAATCCAACTGCTACTGTTGATAAAAATTCCTAACAACATTAATTATTGGTATGCATATCCACGTTTTATTTTCGCGTCCAAAACTCTGTTCTACCAAGAGGTTCATGTATGATACCGTTACATAGACTATCGTACCCGTTTTCAACGTCCGATGATTGCGCGTTTATCGAATCCGCAAGTCCCAATCGCATATTTGGTCGTTAATAAACTGATCTGATCTGCTTTCTCTTTTATTTTGCGTTGGTTTTTATAAGCTTTACGTCCTAGGCTCAATGCATACTATTTTCTTTTGGGGGGATTGTGGGTCTAAGCTATCCTAATGTTGAAGGCAATGTCGTAATATCCGTGTGAATTGTCATTTCATTTCCACGTACAACGCACTAGTTTTGTTGCTGGATTTTTTGAGTATTTGGTTATTGAGGTGTATGTTTCCATGGCTATAATTTCTTGAACCCGTGAGAATTTGTACAAATAACTTTAATATGCTGATTATTTACTGAGTGCCTATCGATAATTTTTTAAGTTTAGTACAAAGCGGTGTAAAGTTCCGATAGTTATTAGTTTGTATTTAGCGTACGGGTGTTTTAGTATTTTAATTATTTCACCTTAATTCAATCATTTTTAGGGTCCAGCAAAAAATCACTCACCCTAAACCACTAGGTGTCGGCGGCTACAATTAGGCTGGTTAGGCAAAAGTACCAGCTAGTTAACCAAAGGCGTCAGTTCCAGATTAATGTGGTACGTGATGGATCCGCTTTAAGATTTTGGTCGACTAAAGGTAACAAGCAGACGATCAAGTGGCTTCCACCCCTACGGGCTATTGTCAGACTCTCATTATTGTGGTTGATACTATAGGATTTTTGAGGTGTTAACGCTACTTGGGGTTTGCGCATCAACGACTTTCCAACCCGCTTGCCTCGAAGAAGTTGTTGAAGCGAGCGGATTTAGTAAATCACTTGCTAGGACGATTCAACACTACTAGTACTTCTACAGCGTTGCAATAATCTTTCAAACGCAGCTCCATTACGATGCATTCAATTAGGAAGTTTCTGAACATAAATTCTTGAAGCTGATAGACAATTTCCTTCAGCATCGCCAACTACCAATATCATATCAATCCTTTCGTTAAGACTATAGGTTTTCATTTTACAAATGTTCACCTCACAACAACATAGACACAAAACTGATAAACAACAAAAACAAAAGTTAAACATGGTTGCTGTGAGCAACGAAGTTAAATAGTTAATATTATTTGGTAGGCGTCGCGCCGCCTGTGATCAAAGTAAATTACCCAACTTTAGAATTATGGTCCAACATTTTTAATTATTCGTTAATAACTCGGAAACGGTTGAATATGAATATAGGGTAACCTAATATTGTTTAATGGAGAATTTAATTCTGCATTTTACTCTTTGAAAATATACATGGTGTTCCATTTGAAATAAGCGACTTATTTGCGTTAATTGTTCAATAAACGGAAAACGATGCAATGGGCACCCTGTATATTATTTTCATATAACTAGTGTTGTTTCCATTAACTACAAGTTTATACTATTCCCCTACAAAAGTTAAATGTTCAACATCATCTAAATCATGGTGTTACAAAATTTTTTAATGAATCATACGATTTTGAAAAAAGTTGAATATCTCAATAACTATGAGATTTAGTATAGGCAATTCTGATAAAATTTACCCTAGTTTGATACGAGCAAGAAGAATTTGTAATAAAATACTGGGTGTTCCATTTAAAAAACATAACTTTGCTAAATAACTTTTTTATTGAACACCCTGTATAATACTAATTAATTTTACGTTGTAGCCATTTTAAGTATACATAAGATTTATTTGAAACTTTTTTCGCTAAACGTTACCATTAAGCAGTAATCGAGCGTTTCGTATGCGTTGGGACACCCGGTATCTATATATATATATATATATATATATATATATATATATATATATATATATATCTATATATTTATGTTTTCATTACGTGTACATATTAATATTATTTAACAAAACGAAACAACCAAATATATCACATAAATACTATCTAAATTTTAACTAATCACAAGAACCTACTATGGGTACGTTTATCAGTTCACGCAATTGATTAAATGTCTTCATTAATTTACAATTTTCCTAGGTTATAGTTCCAGAGGTTTTTATGAATACCGGATGAGTGCTTTTTTTCTGTATATAACTAGGAGACCACTAAAGCCTTATCTCGAAAGAAACTAACTGTTCTCAACATGTTTATGTCCAACGTGAATTTAATGGATCTAGGGTATTCCTAAAATTAAAAGTTAACCAACCTGGTGAAGTATTATCCGAACTTAATTGACTGCAGTGTGTTCGATACCTATTCTTTAAGATAAATTAACCTACACCAGTTATATGTTGTTTCTTTGGATGTTAATTATGTAGTGCTTTTGAATACAAAGTAACGTTGGTTGATGTCATTTCTAATCTTTAAAACCGCCATTATGAATTCACAACCTTTGAGCATGAACAAAATAAGATACAGAAATAGTTCTTCCTTGTATAATGACTGCACGTAACCTAAAAATTTATTTCTGAAACGAAATAATCTAACCTTATTGGTGAGATTTATTAATACAGAAACTATTAAAATAAAATATTATTATAAACATTTCAAAGGAACGTCACAAAGTTCTCAACGCACCTACTCTAACATAACTTATGGGTTTTTGTCTTAGTAGTAAAATGTTCATAACGGTAACTTGTCTTCAACCCTGTATTTGCATATTAGCATATGTTCCCATTTGAGTATACTTCTGAGTAGTAAGACAATCCCAACTGTAAGTTAACGTAAACGCCATTTTGACATATGTATCCGTTTGGGTATCTCTTGTTAGTAGTAAAACATTTCTAGCGGTAACCTAACCTGGAGGCGTCGCCGTGGATCAATGTAGTAAGCGTAAGACTACGGATCCCAAGGTCCCGGGTTCAAATCCCGACACGGCCGACTGCTTGAAAAATGGCAGGTGAGCATTTTTCACAAATATTACGTCCTCGTTCGGATGAGAGGTTAAATGGAGGTCCCGTGTGTAAGTGTTGTCACGCACGTTAAAGATCCCTTCCTTGCCTGGAACGGCAAGGGTTTCGGCAAAATTCTAAATTTTCAGGCAACAAAAAACTCGCCTCCTGGCCAATGTAGTACCTTCGGGTGGAGCATTGGAAATATAAATGAACGGTAACCTAACCTGGTCATTATTTTCGCCCATATACCTTAACCGATAGTTTGCATTAGTAATAAACGATTCCTAGCAATTACTTAACTTCAACACTATTTCTGCGCATGTGCCCATTCGGGTAGAGTTTCTTAGTAGAAAAACATTCCTAGTAACCTTACCTCAACAGTATTTTTGCTCATGCACACGTTTGGATACTCTGTCTTAGTAGTAAAACATTTCATACGGTGGCCTAACTTCAACATTATATTTGCCCATGCAGCAGTTTAAGTATTCTGTCCTAGCAGGAACATATTCATAACGATAGCGTAACCTTAACACTATATTAGCATACGTTCCTATTAGAGAATACTTTCTTACTAGTAATGCATTTTTTAACGATATCTTTACCTCACTATATTGCAAATGTACTCGTTTAAGTATAGTTTCTTAATGATAAAACATTCATAAAAGTAATCTCACGTCACAATTTTCGCACATATTTCCGTTTGGGATTTTTTCTTAGTAGTGAAATACTTTTAACTGTAACCTAATCTCAACACCATATTATCACATGTGCCCGTTGAGTATAATTTCTTAGTAGCAAAACATTCCTAACAGTAACTTTATGTTAGCACTATTTTCGTCTACGAACCTCATTATAACCTTAAATAAACAACATCATTATTAATTCTTCAGTTCTGGAACTGGTTAGACGCGTACCTCCATTGTTTCCTATTCTGAGGTAACCTACACATTTTCCTGAAACTCCCACAGTCTGTAGCTTTCACTATCTGTGCGCAATAGTCTAACCTAGGTCTACTTCTACCTATCTTTTTTCCTATATCTGCTTGTAATATTGCCTGCAATATTCAACAAAAATGCCTTAGAACGTATCCTGCCCTTCTATTTCTCCTACTTTTTTGTTTTCCACAGATATCTATACTCCCTTTTTGTTATTAACTTTATCACGCTATCATTATCATACATCTGAAGCATAACATTCGAAAAGGCTTTTTTTTCGTGTCTGCTTCCCCTACTGTCCCTATTTCATAGGTGTACCGTGATGTACTCCAAACATATGCTTCCAACATTTTTGTCCTTATTTCTATGTTTGTCGTCTTTGAACATAGCCCCTGCTCTTTGTTGTTAGGACAGTTCGGTTCCAATTCTATTGTTTACAAGTATATACCGTATTTCCCCGATATTCAGGGGGTTAAGCAGCCTGTGGCTACCAAGATCCCTCAACACTTGAACATTTGCCGAATTAATAATTTTCCAATAAATCCTTTCGCACAATCGGGATTAGTTAAAAGTATTGCAAACCCAATACCTGTATTTGTTTATAGTACCCATCAGGTTTAAGTGCAATTATTTTTTCGTCATTAGGTTTTCAGTCTTAGAACTGTTTGGACGCGCACCTCCACTGATTTCCATTCTGAGCTAGCCTAAACAATTCCCTGACATTCCTACAGCTTAGATACAAATTGGTTCCCCTTCTATTGTTTTCTAAATGTATGCCCTACTTCACTGATATTCTGTGCTATGTGAAGGGAGTTAAGTAGTCTGCGGGTATCAAGATCCCTCAAAACTTAAACATTTGCCGAATTAATAGTTTTCCAATAATTCCTTTCGCACAATTGGGATTAGTTAAAAATATTGCAAAACTAACACTTGTATTTGTTTATAGTACTCATCAGGTTTAAGTGCAATTATTTTTTCGTCATTAGGTTTTCGGTCTTAGAACTGTATGGATGAGTACCTCCACTGATTTCAATTCTGAGCTAGCCTAAACAATTCCCTGGCATTCCTACAGCCTAGATACAAATTGGTTCCCTTCTATTGTTTTCTAAATGTATGCCCTACTTCACTGATCGTCAGTGCTATGTAAAGGGGGTTAAGCAGCCTGCGGCTACCAAGGTCCCCCAACACAGACATTTGCCAAATTAATAGTTTTCCAGTAAATTCCTTCACGCGATTAACATTAGTTGAAGATATTGCAAAACCAAGACCTGTAGTTGCTTATAGCAATCATCAGGTTTAAGTACATACTTTGGAACTGGTTGGACGCGTACCTTTATTGATTTCTATTCTGAGCTAGCCTACACATTTCCCTGAAATTCCCACAGCCTACATCTGTGCGCAATAGCCATTTCTAGGTCTACCTCTACCTCTCTTTTTTCCTATCTCTATCTCTATATATTCTGCACTATTCCCTCGTCCCTTAGTATGTGACCTATCATCCTATCTCTCCTATTTTTTACAATTGCTACGATCAGCGGCGTAGTCTAAAAAAAGAAAGTAAAAACGAGAAAGAAAAGAAGAAATTGACCAGGCTCAATCGGCGAGCTGACGGGGTATTATACCTACAAAAAAAATTAAGGCAGGCCTGAAATAAAAGTATACTCACTCACGCACAATCAAACATTTACAAACTAAAAACCTCTAACTAAAAAAAAAATTATATACAAAACACATTAGTACCAAAAATGAACAATTTGTAGGTACGCAATATGCATATTTACGAAATAAGAAAGAATCATTTTTAACATGGCGAGTTCCAGTTTTTAGGCCACCCCCTATATTAATCTTCAAACAAGAAAAAGGAACAAAATTACCCCACTAAAAATCACAGCTCGAAATCAACATTGTAAGTACCGAATTCTATACATAAAGAAATCAGTAAACATTATATTATCTTTGCACATAACAAACAACCAGTCATTTTACCACCAACAAGGTAATGCATCCGTAGACCCGTGTACATATGTTGTTTCCAACAACTACCGGGTACCCATATAAGAAAATTGCTGTATAAACACTCACCCTCGAGTCACCACCGTCAGGTTGGCTCTTACCGTCTCTAAAAACGGTGCAAAGCAGGGATGCGCGTGATCCCGCTTTGGGGCGATCCTCCCATCACAACAAGAGGCGACCATTCATTGTGGCTTTAAAGGCCACCGGAAAGAGCTATAGTAATTATATATAAAATTAATTTATTGTCGTCGAAAAGTACAATTTTATAAAACCCATAAATACCCACAACGCTGTAAGGCGTGCGCGACCTTTTCATACAGAAAAACGAAAACAACCAACCATTCTACACGTGCTGCCGCTGTGTAGATTGAAAAGCAAGTGAATATTAATTTCGTTCACTAATGACCAGAGCTCAAAGTAATATTGTTGTTAAGGAAATAAAACTGGAAAAACGCGCTTTATTGGGGTAATACGCGGCTTTAATTCGACGAAGCTTTCAATGGAAAACACATAAGAATCAATTATCAGTTACCTAGAACTAGTCATCGCCTGTTTAATTTTAGCATAAACTTTACGTTGAGGAATTCTTAGAAGGAGTATTTATTATTCATTAGGTTCTAGGATGTAACAATAGGAATAGAATTTATATAAATAGATAAATAAATTAACACGTGAAAGAGTTATTTTAATTTACTGAATTAATTTTCGTTTTTAACGCCAAAGGGATTTCAGTTGACAATTATTAGACCGCGTATTTCTTATTAACAGAAAAAAATGTACGGAATGTTCAAAATAAACGTAACACTATTTTCTATATATTTCTTTCTTCCCATACTATTTCTAGACCCTCTTTGTCCTTAACTTCGTCTGTCCGTGATATCTTCGTGATATCATTTGTCTGTAGCACCGCCTTCTATCCTTTTCCTGTCCGCTTTACCTTCTGTCCATTTACATAAAAGTACTTTACTTTTATTTTTGTTAATTTTCATACCTATCTCTCTGTTAGAACTGTTTCCATTTCATTAAAAGCTGCTTTTAACTATTCCTTGCGAGATGTTAATACCGCTATATCATCTGCAAATCTAAGCTTATCAATATTTTTCCTTGCATAATAATTCCAAATGTCTTCCTGCATTTGACCGTATTCATTGCCTCTTTGATGTAGACGGTAAAAATTAACAGAGATATAGGGCACATCCCTGTCTCACGCCTTTCCTACTATATACTTCTTTACGTTCCAGCTCTAATTCTATTACCGCTGTTTGCTCTTTGTATAAGCTGTGGACTATGTGTCCATCCGTAAAACTCATGCCAATCTTCTTGAGTATTTCGAACATTTTTTTTTCCATTTTACATTGTCGAATGCTTTTCCCATATCTACAAACCCTATATACACGCTTTCCTCTTTTTCTATTTTCTTCTTCATCATCACCCTCAAAGATAAAATAAACATGTAACTCCAAAATTAGAAAATTATGTTTTTGCGTAGAAATCTATAAAAATGGGCAAGTTTTTTGTTGATTGTTATTATGAACATACTACAAAGCATTTGCCAAAAAGTTTCAATCTTGCGGTCTTTCCAAACTGTCTACCATAAATACCGACCTACTCAAAATAAGTTTCTGATCATTATTTAAATTCTTTTTCGGCGATGTAGTATGTACCTCTGCCGGACACAAACTAATCCAAAACCATTTATGTTTGTGAGGTTATGTGCCAAATTCAGAAACTCATAAATAATTACTAAAAAACATAAAAATCCGCATTATTTTCAATTAATTATTGTCTTTTGTATCGCAACGAGCCGTTTAAGTAAATGTAAAGTTAGTTTCTACTTCCAACCTGGTTTTCCTTACTGTAGCATGTTTTTCTATAGCTTGTGGATTTTTTATTACCTTGCGATGTACATGTAAGACCAACTTATTATAAAAGGCACCTCGCCCTGTACCTTTCTTTCAATGCTACCTCTTTTCAGAAATTTGTTGTAAAATGAATCCGAATTTTCATTTGAACATATTTTCAATTCTAGTGCATTTCAGCTTTACTTTTCTCACGAGATTTTTACAGGAGATTGACTGATGACGGGATAATGTGTCGGGCTGGCCACTAAACCATCGTCGTGGTCCATACGCACAACGCCCCAATGCACGTCATTTATTATTTAGAACGATAACGATCCACGACACCCCAGTCATTTGATAGTTGGCCCTCTAATCCCTTAGGATCTTAACACATCCGCCACATCCTTGAATAATACATAGTCCAGGGAAGAACTTTTTAATTGAAATCGGTTTCTCATCGTCGTTTAAGTGTTTCTCCAATGCACATCCATTAATCCTATAAAAGGAAATCTCGACGATTCACGGTTCTTTTTATAAATAGGATTTCATAGTATTGATGGAAAGTCAAATACTTGGCAATAATAACGGCGGTTGAGATGCAGTTGTAACATATATCTACAACACCTTTATTTTTCGTGCCATACCTTGTCATCATTATTCACCTCATTTATTTTCTACGCGATGTAACTTAGGTACTTTCAAAAGTTGACTGACTAAATTAGATAGAGTTGGATTATATCCAACACGAAGCATAACCTAACAAATATGATGATGGATTGCTTTGTAAAAGATCAAAAGAACGGGATAACAATAACAGATGTAATTTTAAAATGGTAGGAAGGTGTTAGAGGAATAACTATACCGTTTATTAATGACTTTTAATCAATTAGTATAAAATTAGAATCACTGATAATCTTTTCTGTTATTAGCTAATTGAATTCAGCAATCGTTTATTTATTATTATTTCACAATAATGATAAGCCGAAGCTGTACAGCTAATACTAAGAACTGACCACACATTAAGAAATCTATATTTCTTATGATGTATTTAGTTAAAACCGTTGATACTTTAAAAACAAATTACATCTATTGAACAATTTTTAATCCACTATCTGCTTAAATAAAAACAAACAGCACATCAAAACACTCATTTTTAAATCTATTAAAGTGATGTTGTTTTTATAGCTTGTTTTGGGTCAGTGCGATAGATTATCAAATTATGTACATATATCGTCATTAAAAATATTTAAGTATATCTTATGACATGACAAATAATGTATCAGGTCCCTTTCTAGTATGAAATTAGTATTTTCATGTATCATATACTTTCTGACATTGTTATGACATTCCTGTGAACAAGCACGTAGTGCGTGCTGAAATACATTATATAAATTGATATAATATATTAAAGCGCGGGCAAAATATATGAAAATAACTGAACCATTTGAAGCTTTTATATGAATTTACAGTTTCTATGCGTCTTATTACACAGTTCTCAAGGGCATGCTTAACCATTCCAAGATTTCAGAGGTAGATTACTTCATGTACAGGAATTATTAATGGTATTACATTGTATATTATGTTCATTAACATATAATACCACAAAATTTTGATGAGTTATTCCGTGAGAAATATACATAAATGATAAAGGTTTTACAAACGTATAAACGTTGGCTTATTAATACAAAATATTATTCCTAAAGGAAATTCTTGAATTGTTAATTTACCGTTGTAATGTTGTTTAATATTAAACCATCCATTGTTATATCTTATTTTTTTGACTAAATGCGGAATTTTTCCCCTCTATCGACAGCTACGATTGTGTACGCTTGTGTCAGTGTACTTATATCAAGGTTTTGCATTTTTACAAGGTGTAGGTACATTAGCCGTTAGTTTGTGTTGTTTTAATGTGCAATATGTATAGATGCAGCAAAACCTTAGACTTTCTAAAAATTACTTCTAACTGATATTCCTTAGGTTTTGATTGATAATCTACCTGAATTGGGGTTGTTTTCTTCTAACTACCCATAACGCAAACTTGATTTTTGTTATCTATGTCGAGCGAATAAATTTTATACTTTGGAAACATTTACTCGATTGCCGTGAGATTTGCGCAAAACTATTGTACTTGTTTATAAATTTATAGTATACAGGGTGTAACAAAAATAAGTGTAAAACATTTCAGGGGGTGATTCCTCATCGTAAAAGAGATAGGGTCTTTCATATAAAGAAACTTCATTGGAGCATCCCTTGTTAAGATACAACCCCTTAAAGGGGTACATAAAATTTGTTTTTCATTTTTTTACAAACACTGAAAAAGTTACAAAAGTGAAATTATGGTGACATTTTTTACTATCAAAAATACACTTACTCAGTAATTTATTTGTTTTAGTCTATGGTCGTAAGGGGTGGAAAACACAACCCCTAAAACTTATTTCCAATGTAACTTTTTGTCTTATTATTTGTTTGCCATTTAAAAATTTATTTCCCATAGCTTATTTCATTCCAAACAAAAAATATCTCTTGAATTTTTTGCCCAAAATTAACCAGTTCGCAGAAAAAAATTATTTTACAAACAACTACAAGGATAATATCGTCATAAATGCGAACTGGATTATTATTGTTATTTTGTTGTTACTACCTGCATCAAAGTATGATTAAAGATGAATGAACAAAACTAATTTATTAATAACAAAACATACAACATGTATGAATCATAGTAAATGTTCAATATGTCCACCTTCAGTCATTATACATGCGTCTAGACGTCGGCGCATTGAGCCACGTATTCGCTCAAATATTCCTGGAGTCTCTCTAATTACCCTGCACGCATCGATGATACGGTTTCTTAAGTCATCTACATTTCGAACAGGAGTAGGATAAACCAAACTCTGTAAATGGCCCCAAGTAGAGAAATTGTGAGGATTCAAATCCGGGGATCGAGCGGGCCAATTCTGTGGTCCTCCTCAACCTATTCAATGATTTGGATATGTTTGAGTTAAATGCTGACGTGCTGCTTGACTAAAATGGGCGGGAGCCCCATCATGCATAAAAAACATAACTCTTCTGATACTTCAAGGAACTTCCTTCCGCAGTACTCCACACCTTCTGTTATTCCAGGTAGGATAATTCCGTCGGTCAGGCAAAATCGCATGTCGTCTGCTCCGAGAAACTGAATGTCTTCGCTTCCAACTTTTAGGATATACCTAAAAATAATCCGTACTTTTTCAAGATATCTTTCTTATTATAACTTTTTCGGAGAGATCGTCTAATGGTGAAATACTTTGCCTATCAACTCCAATTTTTACACTTCGTGTGTTCGAATTTCCTCATTCGCCAGAATTTGAAAACCGACCGTCATAGGCAACACTTTATTACTGTTGGTCACTACATTCGAGGTACTTCCTCCAGCACTTCTCTTAAAAATTTAGTGTATGCCTCACCATATAATCGAGGAGGTAGAAAATTAGGGCCAATTAAATAATCCCCAATAACTCCGACCCACACGTTAAGACAAAAATGTTCTTGATGGTTAGCTTGGACAATAGCGTGAGAGCTTTCATCAGCCCATATGTGGTTATTATGAAAATTAATAATCATGTCCCGAGAAAAAGTACATTCGTCTGTGAATTCGATCATCGTCTTTAGAAAATTTCTTCTAATCATTTCCAGCATCCAACTGGAAAATTCAAAACGGTTTGGAAAATCTCGCGGTAACAGTGCCTGTACTCGTTGTAGATGGTAGGGGTATAAGAGTTGTTCCTTTAAAATTCGAAATACCGTCATATGATCAACATTTAACTCGAAAGCAATCTTTCTAGTACTGCTAGTAGGTTGTTCTTCAACCAAATTAGGTACTGCTTCTTTAAGCTGTGGTGTTCTAACTTCTCGATGACGACCACAATCCTGCGTTCTTTTTTCAAATGAACCATATGCTCGTAATCATTGATGAAGATGGGCAAATATTCTATGCGAAGGAAGCTGCCGTTGAGGATGCATATCAGCATACCTCTTACAAGCTTCTAACACATTACCCTGCGACAGACCGTAAACTTAATGCATATCAGCCATTTCCGCATTTTTGTATGCCATTTTAATAACAAGTGAATTATTAAACTAACAAATTAAGAACAAAACAATGACTCACAATTATTAACTCAATTTCAAAAATTTACAAACTGACACCGTGATAACAATTTACTTGTCACTATCACTAATAGCGGCCTACTAGATAAATTAGTTTCGCATTTTCGTCTTATGACGATGTATCTCTGTAGTTGTTTGTAAAATAATTTTTTCTGCGAACTGGCAAAAAATTCAAGAGACATTTTTTGTTTAGAATGAAATAAGCTATTGGAAATAAATTTTTAAATGGCAAACAAATAATAAGACAAAAAGTTACATTGGAAATAAATTTTAGGGGTTGCGTTTTCCACCCCTTACAACCATGGGGTAAACCAAATAAATTACTGAGTCAGTGTATTTTTAATAATAAAAGATGTCACCTTAATTTCAACTTTGTAACTTTTTAGTGTTTGTAAAAAAATGAAAAGCAAATTTTATATACCCCATTTAAGGGGCTGTATCTTAACAAAGGATGCTCCAATGAAGTTTCTTTATATGAAAGACCCTATCTCTTTTACGATGAGGAATCACCCCCTGAAATGTTTTACACTTATTTTGTTACCCCCGGTATATAAAAATTAACATAGTTTTATGAATCTATGCAATAGCTAACAAGGAACGTTTTAAAGTGGAACAGGGTAGCAGTAGTCGCTTATAATTTTGAATTTTTGACGGAGGGAGAGAGGGGCAACAATTGTTGACTTCAATTATTTATTTTAACTTCTATTATACATGCCTTGTAATATTAATTTAACATACCAAAGTTATCTTTTAAGTTTTGCGTATAGAGCTGGAATAAAACAGCAGATAGCTTTTTCGAAGCATTGTCAACGGAGATTAATGCACTTTTACATGCGTTCGAATCAACCAACTCTTGAAGCAGTTATTCCACTCGTTCATTGGTTCAGTCAAAAATGAATTTTTGAAGGCATCGACCGGATCAACTACTGCTTCTTCTGACGACAGAAACCTTTGACCAAGCAGTCTGTCCTTGATTTTCTAAAAGGTATAGAAATCGTTTGGATTTAGGTCGTGACTGTATGGAGGATGGTATAACAATTCGACGTTTTGCTGCGCCAAAAATTCAATTATATTGCAAGCTGTGTGCGAACTAGCATCGTCTTGGTGGAGGATGATTCGTCGTTTGGGGTTGGTTTTTCGAAGCTCCGCGGTTACTTACACAAACAAATGGTTGTATACCAATCGGCAGTAACAGTTCCTTGATCTTGTGGGGGAATTATTATCACATGACTTGCTTTCGAGACAAATGTTGCGACCATCTTTCTAGACACACTTCCAGAGAGGATTATTTTTGTCGGCTTTTTTTTACCTTGGAGCGTCCAAACAGACGACTTTTTTGGCTTTTATGAGTAAATCCAAAATTCATAATTCATCACCACTCACGATGTTGTACACGTTTTTATAGTTTCCTGTGCTGAAGCGGTTTAGAGTTTTTCGATACCAATTGTCACCCTAACTGTTTCCTGTTCTTCGGTTAACAGTTGCGGTGTCCAGCGGGAAACTGGTTTTTACACACAATTCTTGTTGTAAAGTTTTTTGAATTCAAGTCTTTGAAATCCCCAATTATGCGTCAATTTTGCGATATGTCACATGCCGATCTTCGTTGAGGAGTTTGCGCAGAACATTGAAGTTTTCCTAAGTGACTGCTGTTTTTTGTGCACCTGAGCATGGATCGTCGCTAAGACTAATCCGTCCACGTTCGAATTTTCCATATCAACGAGAAATTGTTGGCTGTTGACTGATGTGATGCTTCATTCTCGAAAATAGAAACCAATTTGATAACGCATTCTTGTTGAGATATTTGTTTTCGAAAGCTATAAAAAATTATTGTACGAAAATTTCCAAATTTAACTCCATTTTTCGATTAAGTTGTTAACTTTGACAATTCGTTGTAACTGCAACGCTACACGCATTGTACTGAAACTTTGGATTTAGATCAACTAAAAATGGAGATTCATTTTTAGCACTGACATTTGATTAGTGGCGCCCTCTGTGTCTCAGTATGCAAAACATAAAAGACATCTCTCGCATCAATGATGCCCTATATAATTATGTAATCTCCAAATAATATTATATCAGAGGAACGCATGGTTGCATCCAAAGTTACGAAATTGTATAAAAGCTCTGTAATCTTCTAACGTTTAATCCTATCGTAGAATTTAATTTCAATTAAAAAAAATGTTGCTCCTAGAAGCTATAAAATTTCAAAAATACAAAAAAGTGCAGAAAGTATTTAAATTTGGTAATTTGAAATATTTCAAACACAATGGACATATTTTCTGAAAAAAAATTTAATTTTGGAATCTTTTACCTGATGTGCAGTGAGATATAGGTTAAATCGTATTAGTTACAGGGTACAAAAATATGTAAATTCTTTTAACTTTGAGGGATTTTAAAAAATTGAAATATTTTTATGAATTCAGGGGATATTTACTAAAACATATTTTTAAGGTAAGGTGCATGCTGCTTTGGCGCAATTAGAATTTTGACATGGCATGGGGAGGGGAGCAAGTTTTTTGTTATTTATTTATTTTAATTTGTTTTATACATACTGTA